>AP027110.1:53205034-53710034 GCA_028142955.1 Pinctada fucata
TTCTTGACCCCTGGGTCCGATTACCACCCTTTATTTTGCCTGACAACCCTTAGTTACGCTAGCCTCTTCAAAAAATGGAGGCGAAGTGACGTTATTTTCAAATCGGATAACCAGTTCTGTCTATTCTGACCCCATTTTGACCTAGCCCGACGGGTTAGGGCCCAATGGCGACTACCCTGATTTCAAGTTCTTGACCCCTGGGTCCGATTACCACCCTTTATTTTGCCTGACAACCCTTAGTTACGCTAGCCTCTTCAAAAAATGGAGGCGAAGTGACGTTATTTTCAAATCGGATAACCAGTTCTGTCTATTCTGACCCCATTTTGACCTAGCCCGACGGGTTAGGGCCCAATGGCGACTACCCTGATTTCAAGTTCTTGACCCCTGGGTCCGATTACCACCCTTTATTTTGCCTGACAACCCTTAGTTACGCTAGCCTCTTCAAAAAATGGAGGCGAAGTGACGTTATTTTCAAATCGGATAACCAGTTCTGTCTATTCTGACCCCATTTTGACCTAGCCCGACGGGTTAGGGCCCAATGGCGACTACCCTGATTTCAAGTTCTTGACCCCTGGGTCCGATTACCACCCTTTATTTTGCCTGACAACCCTTAGTTACGCTAGCCTCTTCAAAAAATGGAGGCGAAGTGACGTTATTTTCAAATCGGATAACCAGTTCTGTCTATTCTGACCCCATTTTGACCTAGCCCGACGGGTTAGGGCCCAATGGCGACTACCCTGATTTCAAGTTCTTGACCCCTGGGTCCGATTACCACCCTTTATTTTGCCTGACAACCCTTAGTTACGCTAGCCTCTTCAAAAAATGGAGGCGAAGTGACGTTATTTTCAAATCGGATAACCAGTTCTGTCTATTCTGACCCCATTTTGACCTAGCCCGACGGGTTAGGGCCCAATGGCGACTACCCTGATTTCAAGTTCTTGACCCCTGGGTCCGATTACCACCCTTTATTTTGCCTGACAACCCTTAGTTACGCTAGCCTCTTCAAAAAATGGAGGCGAAGTGACGTTATTTTCAAATCGGATAACCAGTTCTGTCTATTCTGACCCCATTTTGACCTAGCCCGACGGGTTAGGGCCCAATGGCGACTACCCTGATTTCAAGTTCTTGACCCCTGGGTCCGATTACCACCCTTTATTTTGCCTGACAACCCTTAGTTACGCTAGCCTCTTCAAAAAATGGAGGCGAAGTGACGTTATTTTCAAATCGGATAACCAGTTCTGTCTATTCTGACCCCATTTTGACCTAGCCCGACGGGTTAGGGCCCAATGGCGACTACCCTGATTTCAAGTTCTTGACCCCTGGGTCCGATTACCACCCTTTATTTTGCCTGACAACCCTTAGTTACGCTAGCCTCTTCAAAAAATGGAGGCGAAGTGACGTTATTTTCAAATCGGATAACCAGTTCTGTCTATTCTGACCCCATTTTGACCTAGCCCGACGGGTTAGGGCCCAATGGCGACTACCCTGATTTCAAGTTCTTGACCCCTGGGTCCGATTACCACCCTTTATTTTGCCTGACAACCCTTAGTTACGCTAGCCTCTTCAAAAAATGGAGGCGAAGTGACGTTATTTTCAAATCGGATAACCAGTTCTGTCTATTCTGACCCCATTTTGACCTAGCCCGACGGGTTAGGGCCCAATGGCGACTACCCTGATTTCAAGTTCTTGACCCCTGGGTCCGATTACCACCCTTTATTTTGCCTGACAACCCTTAGTTACGCTAGCCTCTTCAAAAAATGGAGGCGAAGTGACGTTATTTTCAAATCGGATAACCAGTTCTGTCTATTCTGACCCCATTTTGACCTAGCCCGACGGGTTAGGGCCCAATGGCGACTACCCTGATTTCAAGTTCTTGACCCCTGGGTCCGATTACCACCCTTTATTTTGCCTGACAACCCTTAGTTACGCTAGCCTCTTCAAAAAATGGAGGCGAAGTGACGTTATTTTCAAATCGGATAACCAGTTCTGTCTATTCTGACCCCATTTTGACCTAGCCCGACGGGTTAGGGCCCAATGGCGACTACCCTGATTTCAAGTTCTTGACCCCTGGGTCCGATTACCACCCTTTATTTTGCCTGACAACCCTTAGTTACGCTAGCCTCTTCAAAAAATGGAGGCGAAGTGACGTTATTTTCAAATCGGATAACCAGTTCTGTCTATTCTGACCCCATTTTGACCTAGCCCGACGGGTTAGGGCCCAATGGCGACTACCCTGATTTCAAGTTCTTGACCCCTGGGTCCGATTACCACCCTTTATTTTGCCTGACAACCCTTAGTTACGCTAGCCTCTTCAAAAAATGGAGGCGAAGTGACGTTATTTTCAAATCGGATAACCAGTTCTGTCTATTCTGACCCCATTTTGACCTAGCCCGACGGGTTAGGGCCCAATGGCGACTACCCTGATTTCAAGTTCTTGACCCCTGGGTCCGATTACCACCCTTTATTTTGCCTGACAACCCTTAGTTACGCTAGCCTCTTCAAAAAATGGAGGCGAAGTGACGTTATTTTCAAATCGGATAACCAGTTCTGTCTATTCTGACCCCATTTTGACCTAGCCCGACGGGTTAGGGCCCAATGGCGACTACCCTGATTTCAAGTTCTTGACCCCTGGGTCCGATTACCACCCTTTATTTTGCCTGACAACCCTTAGTTACGCTAGCCTCTTCAAAAAATGGAGGCGAAGTGACGTTATTTTCAAATCGGATAACCAGTTCTGTCTATTCTGACCCCATTTTGACCTAGCCCGACGGGTTAGGGCCCAATGGCGACTACCCTGATTTCAAGTTCTTGACCCCTGGGTCCGATTACCACCCTTTATTTTGCCTGACAACCCTTAGTTACGCTAGCCTCTTCAAAAAATGGAGGCGAAGTGACGTTATTTTCAAATCGGATAACCAGTTCTGTCTATTCTGACCCCATTTTGACCTAGCCCGACGGGTTAGGGCCCAATGGCGACTACCCTGATTTCAAGTTCTTGACCCCTGGGTCCGATTACCACCCTTTATTTTGCCTGACAACCCTTAGTTACGCTAGCCTCTTCAAAAAATGGAGGCGAAGTGACGTTATTTTCAAATCGGATAACCAGTTCTGTCTATTCTGACCCCATTTTGACCTAGCCCGACGGGTTAGGGCCCAATGGCGACTACCCTGATTTCAAGTTCTTGACCCCTGGGTCCGATTACCACCCTTTATTTTGCCTGACAACCCTTAGTTACGCTAGCCTCTTCAAAAAATGGAGGCGAAGTGACGTTATTTTCAAATCGGATAACCAGTTCTGTCTATTCTGACCCCATTTTGACCTAGCCCGACGGGTTAGGGCCCAATGGCGACTACCCTGATTTCAAGTTCTTGACCCCTGGGTCCGATTACCACCCTTTATTTTGCCTGACAACCCTTAGTTACGCTAGCCTCTTCAAAAAATGGAGGCGAAGTGACGTTATTTTCAAATCGGATAACCAGTTCTGTCTATTCTGACCCCATTTTGACCTAGCCCGACGGGTTAGGGCCCAATGGCGACTACCCTGATTTCAAGTTCTTGACCCCTGGGTCCGATTACCACCCTTTATTTTGCCTGACAACCCTTAGTTACGCTAGCCTCTTCAAAAAATGGAGGCGAAGTGACGTTATTTTCAAATCGGATAACCAGTTCTGTCTATTCTGACCCCATTTTGACCTAGCCCGACGGGTTAGGGCCCAATGGCGACTACCCTGATTTCAAGTTCTTGACCCCTGGGTCCGATTACCACCCTTTATTTTGCCTGACAACCCTTAGTTACGCTAGCCTCTTCAAAAAATGGAGGCGAAGTGACGTTATTTTCAAATCGGATAACCAGTTCTGTCTATTCTGACCCCATTTTGACCTAGCCCGACGGGTTAGGGCCCAATGGCGACTACCCTGATTTCAAGTTCTTGACCCCTGGGTCCGATTACCACCCTTTATTTTGCCTGACAACCCTTAGTTACGCTAGCCTCTTCAAAAAATGGAGGCGAAGTGACGTTATTTTCAAATCGGATAACCAGTTCTGTCTATTCTGACCCCATTTTGACCTAGCCCGACGGGTTAGGGCCCAATGGCGACTACCCTGATTTCAAGTTCTTGACCCCTGGGTCCGATTACCACCCTTTATTTTGCCTGACAACCCTTAGTTACGCTAGCCTCTTCAAAAAATGGAGGCGAAGTGACGTTATTTTCAAATCGGATAACCAGTTCTGTCTATTCTGACCCCATTTTGACCTAGCCCGACGGGTTAGGGCCCAATGGCGACTACCCTGATTTCAAGTTCTTGACCCCTGGGTCCGATTACCACCCTTTATTTTGCCTGACAACCCTTAGTTACGCTAGCCTCTTCAAAAAATGGAGGCGAAGTGACGTTATTTTCAAATCGGATAACCAGTTCTGTCTATTCTGACCCCATTTTGACCTAGCCCGACGGGTTAGGGCCCAATGGCGACTACCCTGATTTCAAGTTCTTGACCCCTGGGTCCGATTACCACCCTTTATTTTGCCTGACAACCCTTAGTTACGCTAGCCTCTTCAAAAAATGGAGGCGAAGTGACGTTATTTTCAAATCGGATAACCAGTTCTGTCTATTCTGACCCCATTTTGACCTAGCCCGACGGGTTAGGGCCCAATGGCGACTACCCTGATTTCAAGTTCTTGACCCCTGGGTCCGATTACCACCCTTTATTTTGCCTGACAACCCTTAGTTACGCTAGCCTCTTCAAAAAATGGAGGCGAAGTGACGTTATTTTCAAATCGGATAACCAGTTCTGTCTATTCTGACCCCATTTTGACCTAGCCCGACGGGTTAGGGCCCAATGGCGACTACCCTGATTTCAAGTTCTTGACCCCTGGGTCCGATTACCACCCTTTATTTTGCCTGACAACCCTTAGTTACGCTAGCCTCTTCAAAAAATGGAGGCGAAGTGACGTTATTTTCAAATCGGATAACCAGTTCTGTCTATTCTGACCCCATTTTGACCTAGCCCGACGGGTTAGGGCCCAATGGCGACTACCCTGATTTCAAGTTCTTGACCCCTGGGTCCGATTACCACCCTTTATTTTGCCTGACAACCCTTAGTTACGCTAGCCTCTTCAAAAAATGGAGGCGAAGTGACGTTATTTTCAAATCGGATAACCAGTTCTGTCTATTCTGACCCCATTTTGACCTAGCCCGACGGGTTAGGGCCCAATGGCGACTACCCTGATTTCAAGTTCTTGACCCCTGGGTCCGATTACCACCCTTTATTTTGCCTGACAACCCTTAGTTACGCTAGCCTCTTCAAAAAATGGAGGCGAAGTGACGTTATTTTCAAATCGGATAACCAGTTCTGTCTATTCTGACCCCATTTTGACCTAGCCCGACGGGTTAGGGCCCAATGGCGACTACCCTGATTTCAAGTTCTTGACCCCTGGGTCCGATTACCACCCTTTATTTTGCCTGACAACCCTTAGTTACGCTAGCCTCTTCAAAAAATGGAGGCGAAGTGACGTTATTTTCAAATCGGATAACCAGTTCTGTCTATTCTGACCCCATTTTGACCTAGCCCGACGGGTTAGGGCCCAATGGCGACTACCCTGATTTCAAGTTCTTGACCCCTGGGTCCGATTACCACCCTTTATTTTGCCTGACAACCCTTAGTTACGCTAGCCTCTTCAAAAAATGGAGGCGAAGTGACGTTATTTTCAAATCGGATAACCAGTTCTGTCTATTCTGACCCCATTTTGACCTAGCCCGACGGGTTAGGGCCCAATGGCGACTACCCTGATTTCAAGTTCTTGACCCCTGGGTCCGATTACCACCCTTTATTTTGCCTGACAACCCTTAGTTACGCTAGCCTCTTCAAAAAATGGAGGCGAAGTGACGTTATTTTCAAATCGGATAACCAGTTCTGTCTATTCTGACCCCATTTTGACCTAGCCCGACGGGTTAGGGCCCAATGGCGACTACCCTGATTTCAAGTTCTTGACCCCTGGGTCCGATTACCACCCTTTATTTTGCCTGACAACCCTTAGTTACGCTAGCCTCTTCAAAAAATGGAGGCGAAGTGACGTTATTTTCAAATCGGATAACCAGTTCTGTCTATTCTGACCCCATTTTGACCTAGCCCGACGGGTTAGGGCCCAATGGCGACTACCCTGATTTCAAGTTCTTGACCCCTGGGTCCGATTACCACCCTTTATTTTGCCTGACAACCCTTAGTTACGCTAGCCTCTTCAAAAAATGGAGGCGAAGTGACGTTATTTTCAAATCGGATAACCAGTTCTGTCTATTCTGACCCCATTTTGACCTAGCCCGACGGGTTAGGGCCCAATGGCGACTACCCTGATTTCAAGTTCTTGACCCCTGGGTCCGATTACCACCCTTTATTTTGCCTGACAACCCTTAGTTACGCTAGCCTCTTCAAAAAATGGAGGCGAAGTGACGTTATTTTCAAATCGGATAACCAGTTCTGTCTATTCTGACCCCATTTTGACCTAGCCCGACGGGTTAGGGCCCAATGGCGACTACCCTGATTTCAAGTTCTTGACCCCTGGGTCCGATTACCACCCTTTATTTTGCCTGACAACCCTTAGTTACGCTAGCCTCTTCAAAAAATGGAGGCGAAGTGACGTTATTTTCAAATCGGATAACCAGTTCTGTCTATTCTGACCCCATTTTGACCTAGCCCGACGGGTTAGGGCCCAATGGCGACTACCCTGATTTCAAGTTCTTGACCCCTGGGTCCGATTACCACCCTTTATTTTGCCTGACAACCCTTAGTTACGCTAGCCTCTTCAAAAAATGGAGGCGAAGTGACGTTATTTTCAAATCGGATAACCAGTTCTGTCTATTCTGACCCCATTTTGACCTAGCCCGACGGGTTAGGGCCCAATGGCGACTACCCTGATTTCAAGTTCTTGACCCCTGGGTCCGATTACCACCCTTTATTTTGCCTGACAACCCTTAGTTACGCTAGCCTCTTCAAAAAATGGAGGCGAAGTGACGTTATTTTCAAATCGGATAACCAGTTCTGTCTATTCTGACCCCATTTTGACCTAGCCCGACGGGTTAGGGCCCAATGGCGACTACCCTGATTTCAAGTTCTTGACCCCTGGGTCCGATTACCACCCTTTATTTTGCCTGACAACCCTTAGTTACGCTAGCCTCTTCAAAAAATGGAGGCGAAGTGACGTTATTTTCAAATCGGATAACCAGTTCTGTCTATTCTGACCCCATTTTGACCTAGCCCGACGGGTTAGGGCCCAATGGCGACTACCCTGATTTCAAGTTCTTGACCCCTGGGTCCGATTACCACCCTTTATTTTGCCTGACAACCCTTAGTTACGCTAGCCTCTTCAAAAAATGGAGGCGAAGTGACGTTATTTTCAAATCGGATAACCAGTTCTGTCTATTCTGACCCCATTTTGACCTAGCCCGACGGGTTAGGGCCCAATGGCGACTACCCTGATTTCAAGTTCTTGACCCCTGGGTCCGATTACCACCCTTTATTTTGCCTGACAACCCTTAGTTACGCTAGCCTCTTCAAAAAATGGAGGCGAAGTGACGTTATTTTCAAATCGGATAACCAGTTCTGTCTATTCTGACCCCATTTTGACCTAGCCCGACGGGTTAGGGCCCAATGGCGACTACCCTGATTTCAAGTTCTTGACCCCTGGGTCCGATTACCACCCTTTATTTTGCCTGACAACCCTTAGTTACGCTAGCCTCTTCAAAAAATGGAGGCGAAGTGACGTTATTTTCAAATCGGATAACCAGTTCTGTCTATTCTGACCCCATTTTGACCTAGCCCGACGGGTTAGGGCCCAATGGCGACTACCCTGATTTCAAGTTCTTGACCCCTGGGTCCGATTACCACCCTTTATTTTGCCTGACAACCCTTAGTTACGCTAGCCTCTTCAAAAAATGGAGGCGAAGTGACGTTATTTTCAAATCGGATAACCAGTTCTGTCTATTCTGACCCCATTTTGACCTAGCCCGACGGGTTAGGGCCCAATGGCGACTACCCTGATTTCAAGTTCTTGACCCCTGGGTCCGATTACCACCCTTTATTTTGCCTGACAACCCTTAGTTACGCTAGCCTCTTCAAAAAATGGAGGCGAAGTGACGTTATTTTCAAATCGGATAACCAGTTCTGTCTATTCTGACCCCATTTTGACCTAGCCCGACGGGTTAGGGCCCAATGGCGACTACCCTGATTTCAAGTTCTTGACCCCTGGGTCCGATTACCACCCTTTATTTTGCCTGACAACCCTTAGTTACGCTAGCCTCTTCAAAAAATGGAGGCGAAGTGACGTTATTTTCAAATCGGATAACCAGTTCTGTCTATTCTGACCCCATTTTGACCTAGCCCGACGGGTTAGGGCCCAATGGCGACTACCCTGATTTCAAGTTCTTGACCCCTGGGTCCGATTACCACCCTTTATTTTGCCTGACAACCCTTAGTTACGCTAGCCTCTTCAAAAAATGGAGGCGAAGTGACGTTATTTTCAAATCGGATAACCAGTTCTGTCTATTCTGACCCCATTTTGACCTAGCCCGACGGGTTAGGGCCCAATGGCGACTACCCTGATTTCAAGTTCTTGACCCCTGGGTCCGATTACCACCCTTTATTTTGCCTGACAACCCTTAGTTACGCTAGCCTCTTCAAAAAATGGAGGCGAAGTGACGTTATTTTCAAATCGGATAACCAGTTCTGTCTATTCTGACCCCATTTTGACCTAGCCCGACGGGTTAGGGCCCAATGGCGACTACCCTGATTTCAAGTTCTTGACCCCTGGGTCCGATTACCACCCTTTATTTTGCCTGACAACCCTTAGTTACGCTAGCCTCTTCAAAAAATGGAGGCGAAGTGACGTTATTTTCAAATCGGATAACCAGTTCTGTCTATTCTGACCCCATTTTGACCTAGCCCGACGGGTTAGGGCCCAATGGCGACTACCCTGATTTCAAGTTCTTGACCCCTGGGTCCGATTACCACCCTTTATTTTGCCTGACAACCCTTAGTTACGCTAGCCTCTTCAAAAAATGGAGGCGAAGTGACGTTATTTTCAAATCGGATAACCAGTTCTGTCTATTCTGACCCCATTTTGACCTAGCCCGACGGGTTAGGGCCCAATGGCGACTACCCTGATTTCAAGTTCTTGACCCCTGGGTCCGATTACCACCCTTTATTTTGCCTGACAACCCTTAGTTACGCTAGCCTCTTCAAAAAATGGAGGCGAAGTGACGTTATTTTCAAATCGGATAACCAGTTCTGTCTATTCTGACCCCATTTTGACCTAGCCCGACGGGTTAGGGCCCAATGGCGACTACCCTGATTTCAAGTTCTTGACCCCTGGGTCCGATTACCACCCTTTATTTTGCCTGACAACCCTTAGTTACGCTAGCCTCTTCAAAAAATGGAGGCGAAGTGACGTTATTTTCAAATCGGATAACCAGTTCTGTCTATTCTGACCCCATTTTGACCTAGCCCGACGGGTTAGGGCCCAATGGCGACTACCCTGATTTCAAGTTCTTGACCCCTGGGTCCGATTACCACCCTTTATTTTGCCTGACAACCCTTAGTTACGCTAGCCTCTTCAAAAAATGGAGGCGAAGTGACGTTATTTTCAAATCGGATAACCAGTTCTGTCTATTCTGACCCCATTTTGACCTAGCCCGACGGGTTAGGGCCCAATGGCGACTACCCTGATTTCAAGTTCTTGACCCCTGGGTCCGATTACCACCCTTTATTTTGCCTGACAACCCTTAGTTACGCTAGCCTCTTCAAAAAATGGAGGCGAAGTGACGTTATTTTCAAATCGGATAACCAGTTCTGTCTATTCTGACCCCATTTTGACCTAGCCCGACGGGTTAGGGCCCAATGGCGACTACCCTGATTTCAAGTTCTTGACCCCTGGGTCCGATTACCACCCTTTATTTTGCCTGACAACCCTTAGTTACGCTAGCCTCTTCAAAAAATGGAGGCGAAGTGACGTTATTTTCAAATCGGATAACCAGTTCTGTCTATTCTGACCCCATTTTGACCTAGCCCGACGGGTTAGGGCCCAATGGCGACTACCCTGATTTCAAGTTCTTGACCCCTGGGTCCGATTACCACCCTTTATTTTGCCTGACAACCCTTAGTTACGCTAGCCTCTTCAAAAAATGGAGGCGAAGTGACGTTATTTTCAAATCGGATAACCAGTTCTGTCTATTCTGACCCCATTTTGACCTAGCCCGACGGGTTAGGGCCCAATGGCGACTACCCTGATTTCAAGTTCTTGACCCCTGGGTCCGATTACCACCCTTTATTTTGCCTGACAACCCTTAGTTACGCTAGCCTCTTCAAAAAATGGAGGCGAAGTGACGTTATTTTCAAATCGGATAACCAGTTCTGTCTATTCTGACCCCATTTTGACCTAGCCCGACGGGTTAGGGCCCAATGGCGACTACCCTGATTTCAAGTTCTTGACCCCTGGGTCCGATTACCACCCTTTATTTTGCCTGACAACCCTTAGTTACGCTAGCCTCTTCAAAAAATGGAGGCGAAGTGACGTTATTTTCAAATCGGATAACCAGTTCTGTCTATTCTGACCCCATTTTGACCTAGCCCGACGGGTTAGGGCCCAATGGCGACTACCCTGATTTCAAGTTCTTGACCCCTGGGTCCGATTACCACCCTTTATTTTGCCTGACAACCCTTAGTTACGCTAGCCTCTTCAAAAAATGGAGGCGAAGTGACGTTATTTTCAAATCGGATAACCAGTTCTGTCTATTCTGACCCCATTTTGACCTAGCCCGACGGGTTAGGGCCCAATGGCGACTACCCTGATTTCAAGTTCTTGACCCCTGGGTCCGATTACCACCCTTTATTTTGCCTGACAACCCTTAGTTACGCTAGCCTCTTCAAAAAATGGAGGCGAAGTGACGTTATTTTCAAATCGGATAACCAGTTCTGTCTATTCTGACCCCATTTTGACCTAGCCCGACGGGTTAGGGCCCAATGGCGACTACCCTGATTTCAAGTTCTTGACCCCTGGGTCCGATTACCACCCTTTATTTTGCCTGACAACCCTTAGTTACGCTAGCCTCTTCAAAAAATGGAGGCGAAGTGACGTTATTTTCAAATCGGATAACCAGTTCTGTCTATTCTGACCCCATTTTGACCTAGCCCGACGGGTTAGGGCCCAATGGCGACTACCCTGATTTCAAGTTCTTGACCCCTGGGTCCGATTACCACCCTTTATTTTGCCTGACAACCCTTAGTTACGCTAGCCTCTTCAAAAAATGGAGGCGAAGTGACGTTATTTTCAAATCGGATAACCAGTTCTGTCTATTCTGACCCCATTTTGACCTAGCCCGACGGGTTAGGGCCCAATGGCGACTACCCTGATTTCAAGTTCTTGACCCCTGGGTCCGATTACCACCCTTTATTTTGCCTGACAACCCTTAGTTACGCTAGCCTCTTCAAAAAATGGAGGCGAAGTGACGTTATTTTCAAATCGGATAACCAGTTCTGTCTATTCTGACCCCATTTTGACCTAGCCCGACGGGTTAGGGCCCAATGGCGACTACCCTGATTTCAAGTTCTTGACCCCTGGGTCCGATTACCACCCTTTATTTTGCCTGACAACCCTTAGTTACGCTAGCCTCTTCAAAAAATGGAGGCGAAGTGACGTTATTTTCAAATCGGATAACCAGTTCTGTCTATTCTGACCCCATTTTGACCTAGCCCGACGGGTTAGGGCCCAATGGCGACTACCCTGATTTCAAGTTCTTGACCCCTGGGTCCGATTACCACCCTTTATTTTGCCTGACAACCCTTAGTTACGCTAGCCTCTTCAAAAAATGGAGGCGAAGTGACGTTATTTTCAAATCGGATAACCAGTTCTGTCTATTCTGACCCCATTTTGACCTAGCCCGACGGGTTAGGGCCCAATGGCGACTACCCTGATTTCAAGTTCTTGACCCCTGGGTCCGATTACCACCCTTTATTTTGCCTGACAACCCTTAGTTACGCTAGCCTCTTCAAAAAATGGAGGCGAAGTGACGTTATTTTCAAATCGGATAACCAGTTCTGTCTATTCTGACCCCATTTTGACCTAGCCCGACGGGTTAGGGCCCAATGGCGACTACCCTGATTTCAAGTTCTTGACCCCTGGGTCCGATTACCACCCTTTATTTTGCCTGACAACCCTTAGTTACGCTAGCCTCTTCAAAAAATGGAGGCGAAGTGACGTTATTTTCAAATCGGATAACCAGTTCTGTCTATTCTGACCCCATTTTGACCTAGCCCGACGGGTTAGGGCCCAATGGCGACTACCCTGATTTCAAGTTCTTGACCCCTGGGTCCGATTACCACCCTTTATTTTGCCTGACAACCCTTAGTTACGCTAGCCTCTTCAAAAAATGGAGGCGAAGTGACGTTATTTTCAAATCGGATAACCAGTTCTGTCTATTCTGACCCCATTTTGACCTAGCCCGACGGGTTAGGGCCCAATGGCGACTACCCTGATTTCAAGTTCTTGACCCCTGGGTCCGATTACCACCCTTTATTTTGCCTGACAACCCTTAGTTACGCTAGCCTCTTCAAAAAATGGAGGCGAAGTGACGTTATTTTCAAATCGGATAACCAGTTCTGTCTATTCTGACCCCATTTTGACCTAGCCCGACGGGTTAGGGCCCAATGGCGACTACCCTGATTTCAAGTTCTTGACCCCTGGGTCCGATTACCACCCTTTATTTTGCCTGACAACCCTTAGTTACGCTAGCCTCTTCAAAAAATGGAGGCGAAGTGACGTTATTTTCAAATCGGATAACCAGTTCTGTCTATTCTGACCCCATTTTGACCTAGCCCGACGGGTTAGGGCCCAATGGCGACTACCCTGATTTCAAGTTCTTGACCCCTGGGTCCGATTACCACCCTTTATTTTGCCTGACAACCCTTAGTTACGCTAGCCTCTTCAAAAAATGGAGGCGAAGTGACGTTATTTTCAAATCGGATAACCAGTTCTGTCTATTCTGACCCCATTTTGACCTAGCCCGACGGGTTAGGGCCCAATGGCGACTACCCTGATTTCAAGTTCTTGACCCCTGGGTCCGATTACCACCCTTTATTTTGCCTGACAACCCTTAGTTACGCTAGCCTCTTCAAAAAATGGAGGCGAAGTGACGTTATTTTCAAATCGGATAACCAGTTCTGTCTATTCTGACCCCATTTTGACCTAGCCCGACGGGTTAGGGCCCAATGGCGACTACCCTGATTTCAAGTTCTTGACCCCTGGGTCCGATTACCACCCTTTATTTTGCCTGACAACCCTTAGTTACGCTAGCCTCTTCAAAAAATGGAGGCGAAGTGACGTTATTTTCAAATCGGATAACCAGTTCTGTCTATTCTGACCCCATTTTGACCTAGCCCGACGGGTTAGGGCCCAATGGCGACTACCCTGATTTCAAGTTCTTGACCCCTGGGTCCGATTACCACCCTTTATTTTGCCTGACAACCCTTAGTTACGCTAGCCTCTTCAAAAAATGGAGGCGAAGTGACGTTATTTTCAAATCGGATAACCAGTTCTGTCTATTCTGACCCCATTTTGACCTAGCCCGACGGGTTAGGGCCCAATGGCGACTACCCTGATTTCAAGTTCTTGACCCCTGGGTCCGATTACCACCCTTTATTTTGCCTGACAACCCTTAGTTACGCTAGCCTCTTCAAAAAATGGAGGCGAAGTGACGTTATTTTCAAATCGGATAACCAGTTCTGTCTATTCTGACCCCATTTTGACCTAGCCCGACGGGTTAGGGCCCAATGGCGACTACCCTGATTTCAAGTTCTTGACCCCTGGGTCCGATTACCACCCTTTATTTTGCCTGACAACCCTTAGTTACGCTAGCCTCTTCAAAAAATGGAGGCGAAGTGACGTTATTTTCAAATCGGATAACCAGTTCTGTCTATTCTGACCCCATTTTGACCTAGCCCGACGGGTTAGGGCCCAATGGCGACTACCCTGATTTCAAGTTCTTGACCCCTGGGTCCGATTACCACCCTTTATTTTGCCTGACAACCCTTAGTTACGCTAGCCTCTTCAAAAAATGGAGGCGAAGTGACGTTATTTTCAAATCGGATAACCAGTTCTGTCTATTCTGACCCCATTTTGACCTAGCCCGACGGGTTAGGGCCCAATGGCGACTACCCTGATTTCAAGTTCTTGACCCCTGGGTCCGATTACCACCCTTTATTTTGCCTGACAACCCTTAGTTACGCTAGCCTCTTCAAAAAATGGAGGCGAAGTGACGTTATTTTCAAATCGGATAACCAGTTCTGTCTATTCTGACCCCATTTTGACCTAGCCCGACGGGTTAGGGCCCAATGGCGACTACCCTGATTTCAAGTTCTTGACCCCTGGGTCCGATTACCACCCTTTATTTTGCCTGACAACCCTTAGTTACGCTAGCCTCTTCAAAAAATGGAGGCGAAGTGACGTTATTTTCAAATCGGATAACCAGTTCTGTCTATTCTGACCCCATTTTGACCTAGCCCGACGGGTTAGGGCCCAATGGCGACTACCCTGATTTCAAGTTCTTGACCCCTGGGTCCGATTACCACCCTTTATTTTGCCTGACAACCCTTAGTTACGCTAGCCTCTTCAAAAAATGGAGGCGAAGTGACGTTATTTTCAAATCGGATAACCAGTTCTGTCTATTCTGACCCCATTTTGACCTAGCCCGACGGGTTAGGGCCCAATGGCGACTACCCTGATTTCAAGTTCTTGACCCCTGGGTCCGATTACCACCCTTTATTTTGCCTGACAACCCTTAGTTACGCTAGCCTCTTCAAAAAATGGAGGCGAAGTGACGTTATTTTCAAATCGGATAACCAGTTCTGTCTATTCTGACCCCATTTTGACCTAGCCCGACGGGTTAGGGCCCAATGGCGACTACCCTGATTTCAAGTTCTTGACCCCTGGGTCCGATTACCACCCTTTATTTTGCCTGACAACCCTTAGTTACGCTAGCCTCTTCAAAAAATGGAGGCGAAGTGACGTTGTTTTCAAATCGGATAACCAGTTCTGTCTATTCTGACCCCAATTTGACCTAGCCCGACGGGTTAGGGCCCAATGGCGTCCACCCTGATTTCAAGTTCTTGACCCCTGGGTCCGATTACCACCCTTTATTTTGCCTGACAACCCTTAGTTACGCTAGCCTCTTCAAAAAATGGAGGCGAAGTGACGTTATTTTCAAATCGGATAACCAGTTCTGTCTATTCTGACCCCATTTTGACCTAGCCCGACGGGTTAGGGCCCAATGGCGACTACCCTGATTTCAAGTTCTTGACCCCTGGGTCCGATTACCACCCTTTATTTTGCCTGACAACCCTTAGTTACGCTAGCCTCTTCAAAAAATGGAGGCGAAGTGACGTTATTTTCAAATCGGATAACCAGTTCTGTCTATTCTGACCCCATTTTGACCTAGCCCGACGGGTTAGGGCCCAATGGCGACTACCCTGATTTCAAGTTCTTGACCCCTGGGTCCGATTACCACCCTTTATTTTGCCTGACAACCCTTAGTTACGCTAGCCTCTTCAAAAAATGGAGGCGAAGTGACGTTATTTTCAAATCGGATAACCAGTTCTGTCTATTCTGACCCCATTTTGACCTAGCCCGACGGGTTAGGGCCCAATGGCGACTACCCTGATTTCAAGTTCTTGACCCCTGGGTCCGATTACCACCCTTTATTTTGCCTGACAACCCTTAGTTACGCTAGCCTCTTCAAAAAATGGAGGCGAAGTGACGTTATTTTCAAATCGGATAACCAGTTCTGTCTATTCTGACCCCATTTTGACCTAGCCCGACGGGTTAGGGCCCAATGGCGACTACCCTGATTTCAAGTTCTTGACCCCTGGGTCCGATTACCACCCTTTATTTTGCCTGACAACCCTTAGTTACGCTAGCCTCTTCAAAAAATGGAGGCGAAGTGACGTTATTTTCAAATCGGATAACCAGTTCTGTCTATTCTGACCCCATTTTGACCTAGCCCGACGGGTTAGGGCCCAATGGCGACTACCCTGATTTCAAGTTCTTGACCCCTGGGTCCGATTACCACCCTTTATTTTGCCTGACAACCCTTAGTTACGCTAGCCTCTTCAAAAAATGGAGGCGAAGTGACGTTATTTTCAAATCGGATAACCAGTTCTGTCTATTCTGACCCCATTTTGACCTAGCCCGACGGGTTAGGGCCCAATGGCGACTACCCTGATTTCAAGTTCTTGACCCCTGGGTCCGATTACCACCCTTTATTTTGCCTGACAACCCTTAGTTACGCTAGCCTCTTCAAAAAATGGAGGCGAAGTGACGTTATTTTCAAATCGGATAACCAGTTCTGTCTATTCTGACCCCATTTTGACCTAGCCCGACGGGTTAGGGCCCAATGGCGACTACCCTGATTTCAAGTTCTTGACCCCTGGGTCCGATTACCACCCTTTATTTTGCCTGACAACCCTTAGTTACGCTAGCCTCTTCAAAAAATGGAGGCGAAGTGACGTTATTTTCAAATCGGATAACCAGTTCTGTCTATTCTGACCCCATTTTGACCTAGCCCGACGGGTTAGGGCCCAATGGCGACTACCCTGATTTCAAGTTCTTGACCCCTGGGTCCGATTACCACCCTTTATTTTGCCTGACAACCCTTAGTTACGCTAGCCTCTTCAAAAAATGGAGGCGAAGTGACGTTATTTTCAAATCGGATAACCAGTTCTGTCTATTCTGACCCCATTTTGACCTAGCCCGACGGGTTAGGGCCCAATGGCGACTACCCTGATTTCAAGTTCTTGACCCCTGGGTCCGATTACCACCCTTTATTTTGCCTGACAACCCTTAGTTACGCTAGCCTCTTCAAAAAATGGAGGCGAAGTGACGTTATTTTCAAATCGGATAACCAGTTCTGTCTATTCTGACCCCATTTTGACCTAGCCCGACGGGTTAGGGCCCAATGGCGACTACCCTGATTTCAAGTTCTTGACCCCTGGGTCCGATTACCACCCTTTATTTTGCCTGACAACCCTTAGTTACGCTAGCCTCTTCAAAAAATGGAGGCGAAGTGACGTTATTTTCAAATCGGATAACCAGTTCTGTCTATTCTGACCCCATTTTGACCTAGCCCGACGGGTTAGGGCCCAATGGCGACTACCCTGATTTCAAGTTCTTGACCCCTGGGTCCGATTACCACCCTTTATTTTGCCTGACAACCCTTAGTTACGCTAGCCTCTTCAAAAAATGGAGGCGAAGTGACGTTATTTTCAAATCGGATAACCAGTTCTGTCTATTCTGACCCCATTTTGACCTAGCCCGACGGGTTAGGGCCCAATGGCGACTACCCTGATTTCAAGTTCTTGACCCCTGGGTCCGATTACCACCCTTTATTTTGCCTGACAACCCTTAGTTACGCTAGCCTCTTCAAAAAATGGAGGCGAAGTGACGTTATTTTCAAATCGGATAACCAGTTCTGTCTATTCTGACCCCATTTTGACCTAGCCCGACGGGTTAGGGCCCAATGGCGACTACCCTGATTTCAAGTTCTTGACCCCTGGGTCCGATTACCACCCTTTATTTTGCCTGACAACCCTTAGTTACGCTAGCCTCTTCAAAAAATGGAGGCGAAGTGACGTTATTTTCAAATCGGATAACCAGTTCTGTCTATTCTGACCCCATTTTGACCTAGCCCGACGGGTTAGGGCCCAATGGCGACTACCCTGATTTCAAGTTCTTGACCCCTGGGTCCGATTACCACCCTTTATTTTGCCTGACAACCCTTAGTTACGCTAGCCTCTTCAAAAAATGGAGGCGAAGTGACGTTATTTTCAAATCGGATAACCAGTTCTGTCTATTCTGACCCCATTTTGACCTAGCCCGACGGGTTAGGGCCCAATGGCGACTACCCTGATTTCAAGTTCTTGACCCCTGGGTCCGATTACCACCCTTTATTTTGCCTGACAACCCTTAGTTACGCTAGCCTCTTCAAAAAATGGAGGCGAAGTGACGTTATTTTCAAATCGGATAACCAGTTCTGTCTATTCTGACCCCATTTTGACCTAGCCCGACGGGTTAGGGCCCAATGGCGACTACCCTGATTTCAAGTTCTTGACCCCTGGGTCCGATTACCACCCTTTATTTTGCCTGACAACCCTTAGTTACGCTAGCCTCTTCAAAAAATGGAGGCGAAGTGACGTTATTTTCAAATCGGATAACCAGTTCTGTCTATTCTGACCCCATTTTGACCTAGCCCGACGGGTTAGGGCCCAATGGCGACTACCCTGATTTCAAGTTCTTGACCCCTGGGTCCGATTACCACCCTTTATTTTGCCTGACAACCCTTAGTTACGCTAGCCTCTTCAAAAAATGGAGGCGAAGTGACGTTGTTTTCAAATCGGATAACCAGTTCTGTCTATTCTGACCCCAATTTGACCTAGCCCGACGGGTTAGGGCCCAATGGCGTCCACCCTGATTTCAAGTCCTTGACCCCTGTTACGCTAGTTTCTCTAGCCTCTTCAAAAGTGTTCCCGTTCCCTCCCCTCCTTTTATCCTTCCCTTCCCTCCCCCTCGCTTTCTTCCCTTCTCCCCCCTTCCTTCCCCTTTCCCCCTTACCTAGCCCCTCCCGTCCCCTCCTCTCTCCCCCTCCTTTTCACCCTTCCCTTTTTTCCCTCCTCCCCCCTTCCTCACCTCTTCCTTCCCTTTCTCCTCCAACCCCCTCTCTTGCTTCTCCCGCTCATTCCCCCCCCCCCTCCCTAGATATCCAGTGAGGCAGTGCCCTAAGAGAGGTAACTCTGATTTACTACATTCTTTTATAGGCGATAAATCTATATCGTATTATGTTATTGCGGAATCACTATTGCGGGCCAGCTTGATCTTAGCAAAATCGGGCAATGGCCTTTCGATTTCCTTCATTGATACCAAATGTAGCAGATCCTATGTGGTTTAATGTTGATAAGCCGTGTGATGATGAAGTAGAACTGGAGAAATTAGAGGAAGAACATAATTCCTGGGTATGACCAACAAATTTACATGGTCAGAGGAAATTATTTAAAAGTCACTCCGGCCATCTGTCTGTCTGTCCCACAGGCCGCCGATGTTTATCTATAAAAAAATAAAAACCAACCTTTTGTTGTTTTTAAGATACTTCCTTTCAGGAAGTCTCTTATTGTTACGGTAACTGCTTGAGATACTGCCACTTTGCTAGGGCTGGGACGATTCATCGATGCATCGCGATATTCTATTTTGGGATCCAGGTATGGATACACCCCGACGATACCTGGATAAGTTAAAATTTACAAAAAAAAAAAAATGTGTTCGAATTTTCCGGATTTTTTTTTTGTCTGTTGTACCAAAAACGATAATAACGTTTGAAGAAAACCAAAAAAAAAAAAAAGATAAATAAATAAATAAATAGAATAAAAACAAGAAAAGTTTTGAGAAAGCTAGTGTTGAATAAATATAAACATGTTGATTAAATAAAAAAGCTACTTGTATTATGAATAAAAGTACTGTCAAATAGCTTTTTGAGATGGTTTTATCAATTTATTTAGTATCGCGATACATATCGTATCGGATGTCAGGTATCGTGATTCGTATCGGATCGGCTGTGTGCAGTATCGTCCCAGCCCTACGCTTTGCACCTCAAAATATAGGATTTTAACCTACATTAATCCCTTCTGAGAATGCCAAGGACCCTCCTACCCTATTATATATAGGGGTGCTCCTTAGTCACAATAGGGAATTCTGGCGTACATCCCAGTGATTTTTTTCAGTAATTTGGTAATGGGGTCGGGGCCCGTGCAATTGGGAAAATTAGCGACATTTGGGAATATTTTGGGAATTACTTATATATAAGTAAAAAGACAGTTTATATAATAAAAAGATCAGAATTGAATGTTTCATCACAAAATTTTTCTTTTAGATATGATTTAATTTCTTGTGCTTACAATAATAAGGCAATTAATTAGTAAATTTGCTACTTTTGAACCAGTAAATTTCACTAATTTCAGTGATAATTCCATCTATATGTGATTGGGAAATTTTAGAGCCACAATTGGGAAAAAAAGATACTATTTTTCATCATGTTCATTGGGAATGGGGCCGAATAATGGCCCCAAAAAGGGGCAAAAAAAATCCCTGCATACATACAGTGCATTTTCTTATTTAGGAATTTGCTGTCTGACACATGCAAAATACAATAACAAGAATATTCTCCTTCTTGAAAAAAAGTGTCAAATTCATATAAAGTAAATGCATCACAAAAAATCAACTATATATTTCTCGCTTTCACTGCTCGTTCGTGGCATAATCATGTATTACTTCTGAAAACTAACATGTATAAGAGTTGTCTTCCTTATATATAAGACAAAATGATGAGAAAGAAAAGTAAAAACGAAGGTGATCTTGTTGAAAGAAATAGGAAATTCTGGTTATTAAAATGAAATTTTTTTGAAATACCAAGGATAATAAACTTAAAGTTACGCTGGAACTGCATGTTACACATTGTTACTGCTCTTTTATCAAATATTTTACAGGTTGTATGTAATTTAAACATTCTAGTGCATAGTGTATACAGAACCAAATGGGTTAATTAATTTAAAACACAGCTCCAGGTTCAGGTTGTGAGAAAAAAAATGTAATTTAAAGTATACCACTTATCTGCTAATAATGAATAAAATATTTATATAAACATTTTGTGCTGTCTATAGAAAACATTGAGCACATAGAAATGAAAATTAAAAGCTTCACATGCATATGTATCATATGTATAAAAATAGAAAAAAAAAAATCATCTTTAATTCATCATTACATAAACAATAAAATTATTCAACATTCTTCTGCTAACTATAAATTAAAAGTCGAAATAATGTCACCAGTAGACACAGCAATGTCGTTTTTTTGCTCCTTTATTGAACTTAAGGGGTGATCATAAGGGGGTGAAACTGAAAGGGGATGTGGAACTGAAGTGTACATATGAGGTGAAAAATGGTTCTTTATGTATCATTTTCAAAACAGATCTTTCACCCCCCCCCCCCTAATTTGGATTCTTACAATGTACTGCAAAACTGTAAAATATTTCATGATGATAAGTTACTTTTTATTGACAGAAAATTTGATGGAAACTCGGCAAAAAATGTGTCATACTTGTATGCATCAATATAACATTATTAGTTATACAGTGTTTTACATGGGAGATACTATACAACCGACAAATCTCTGTGGATGGTCAGTAACAAACCTAATAACTGTTTTATTTTTTGAGGACCAAAATCTCCGTTTTTGTTGCAGAAAATTGGCATTTCACAACTCCTTATACATGCTAATTCATTTATACGGCAATGGTGGAATCGCTGGCGGTCTATAGAAATTTAGACGGCATGCAAGTGAAAGACACTCTCTGATTGGTTCGAACTAGTCTGTGGCAAAATAAAGAAATATATTGGGTTGATGAAAAATTTGTATTGGGCGAGTCAACCCAATATATGTATCCCCCCCAGTAAAACACTGTATAATGAATTTATCCAGCCGATGGCTTTTAGTTTGTGCATGTTATATCAACAGATTTTAAAGCTTCTCAGTGATGTCAACAGCGTAAAGCGTCGGAGTAGAATCAGGATAATATCCTGTCAGTGGCAGAATACAATGTAATATTTGGTTCTTCTCGACCAATCTGATTGCAAGAAATTTGCCAGAGGTTGGATAAATTTAAGTGTCTTTGCTGATTGCCTTTTTTATACTTACAGCTTGAGAGTATAGCCAAGAAAGACAGCCATATTGTTCCCATAGGGAAGACACAGTCAGAGGTAAACTATTTAGAATTTTACTTTCAATGCATTTTTACAAGACTTTAGGTTCCAGGATTTTTTGTTCTTAGATTTTTTCAAAAGGATCCTTGATACTCGGACCTTTTGTACTTGATACTTGGACCTTTTGTACTTGATACTTGGACCTTTTTTACTTGATACTTGGACCTTTTGTACTTCAAGTCTTGATACTTGGACCTTTTGTACTTGATACTTGGACCTTTCGTACTGATTGTGGATAAATGTAATATGTTGCTGTTCAAAATTAGCTTGAACATCATACAAATACATTCACTAGACTCAGATTTCCTATTTTTCCCAGATAAGCAATGTGCCCCTTGATCCTCTTGTTTTACATGTACATGTACATATCTATACCTCAAGTAGGGCTGTCGCTGGGTGTTTTGGGACAGGGGCCGGGGCCTTCAAATTGGGAAAAATAGCTATACGTTTTTTTTCACCAAATTGGGAATGTTCAAGCTAATATGAAATGCTTGAAATCTTCAATATTAACCTTTACATAGTCAAATACATGTAGTTTTGAACATGTTGAATATATAAATGATCTTTTTAAGGCATATTCAGGGTCATGTGCAATATGCTCTCTTATATGGTCCTTTTTATCACACTTTCTGTATCTCAATCTCTGTTATATGTTTGATTCAGGGCCACAGTCTGTGAACTGGGAATTTTTATGAACTAGATTGGGAAAAAAGATACTATTTTGTATTGGGAATGGGGCCAAATATCAGCCCCAAATTAGGCCTAGCGACGACCCTGTCAAGTGATGTTTCCATCTAATTTTAGCACATGGATGAAGATGAAGAGGATGAAGATGATGATGGTGATGATGATGACGATGAAAGTGATACAAACGATGATGAACTCGACACAGATATGTTAGATGAGAGGGACTCCGGGGATGATGCTGGTAATGCAATGCTTTTTAATATCTTGCTCTATGTTTGGGAAGATTCCTTATGAAAACATGAGCTCACATCATGTACATGGGATTTTATGAAGAAAAAATCTGATTGAATTTTCAGCAAAAAATGAATTAAAAACATTTTATTATTTATTCTAATAGATTTTGTAGTTTGACTTCAGTCACACTGATTTGTCTGGAAACAAAAATTTCAGACAAATATTTTGGTTTTTCATTTATTTCTTGACTTCTGCAAAAAAAAAAGAACCCTTTAGATCTTTTTAGCCGAGTTGCGGCTCTTAATTTGATGTGAGACGGGCGGGCGGGCGGTTGGGCGGGCGGTTGGGCGGGCGTCTGGGCGGGCGGTTGGGCGGGCGGGAAGGCGTCAACAATTGGTTTCCGGACTATAAGTCAACTACGAAAGAGGCTATAACAATGAAACTTCATACACTTACTCACCATTAGTCAAGGATGAGCCCTATTGATTTTGGGGTCAAAAGGTCAAAGGTCAAGGTCACAGGACTCAGATGATTGAAAATGGTTTCTGGACCATATTTCAGCCTGTATTGCACCTATAATCATGAAACTTGCCAGAAATGTTTCCCTTGAATCAAGGATGAGGCCTATTGATTTTGGGGTCAAAAGGTCAAAGGTCAAGGTCACAGGACTCTGTTGATTGAAATTGGTTTTCGGACCATATTTCAGCCTGTATTGCACCTATAATCATGTAACTTGCCAGAAATGTTTCCTGTGAATAGAAAATGACCACTTTTGATTTTGGGGTCAAAAGGTCAAAGGTCAAGGTCACAGGACTCTGATGATTGAAAATGGTTTCCTGGCCTTATTTTAGCCTGTATTGCACCTAAAGTCATGAAACTTGCCAATAATGATTCCCATGAATCAAGAATGACCCCTATTGATTTTGGGGTCAAAAGGTCAAAGGTCAAGGTCACAGGACTCCGATGATTGAAAGTGGTTTCGGACCATATTTCAGCCTGTATTTCAATTATAATCATGAAGCTTGCCAGAAATGTTTCCCATGGATCAAGGATGACCACTATCAATTTTGGGGTTAAAAGGTCAAAGGTCAAGGTCACAGGACTAAGATGATTAAAAATGGTTTCCCGACTGAATTTGAGCCTGTATTGCACCTATAATCATGTAACTTGCCAGAAATGTTTCCAGTGAATAGAAAATGACCACTTTTGATTTAGGGGCCAAAGATCAAGGTCACAGGACTTAGGTAATTGAAAATGGTTTCCAGACCATTTTTGAGCCTGTATTGCACCTATAATCATGAAACTTGCCATTAATTTTTGGGTCAAAAGGTCAAAGATCAAGGTCACAGGAAAATCTGTATCCTTGAAAATATATTACACGCTGATATAGAATAAAGAGAAGACCATTTCTTGATCCAGAAATTTTCATTTAGGACCACAAAATGTTGTTACAAACCATACACATTTCATGTTAGTCTGCATATTCATACTTACATTCCAGTTTTGCAACTCGGCATTTTGCATCTTCGATGCATTTTGAGCTTATTTTAAATTTTGAATGATGAATTGAATAATGTGTGTCTACATTTATCATGTTTATATGCATTTTTAGCTCACCTCGTCCAAGAAGAGGGGAACTTATGCTATCACACTCTCGTCGGAGTCCGCACTATAGGTTAAGCAAAACGGGACAGGTCCTATCCTACCTAACTATAAGTCTTACATCAACCAAACTTGCATGTATGATGCATCTGAGGATTCTTACTACATTGCATGGTTTGGAGGCTGCATCTGACCTACATTTTACGCTTTAGTGAGCAAGTTAGTTAAAATGGGACAGGTCCTTTCCTGCCTTACTATAGAAGTCTTAATCAACCAAACCCATAGTAGGGATGCTGCATCTGACCCACATTTTACGCTTGAGTGAGCAGGCAAATTAAAATGGGACAGGTCCATTCCCGCCTTACTGTAAGTCCTTCATCAACCAAACTTGCATGGATGATGCATCTGATGATGTTGACCACATTGCATGGTACGGAGGCTGCATTTGACCCACAATTCATGCTTGAGTGAGCAGGTTAGGTAAAATGGGACAGGTCCATTCCCGCCTTACTAAAAGTCCTACATCAACCAAACTTGCATGGATGATGCATCTGAGGATGCTTACTGCAATGCATGGTACAGATGCTGCATCTGACTTATATTTCATGCTTTAGTGACCAGGTTAAGTAAAATGGTACAGGTCCATTCCTACTTTACTGCAAGTCCTACATCAACCAGATTTGTGTGGATGATGCATCTGAGGATTCTTACTGCAATGCACTGTACAGGTGCTGCATCTAAACTATATTTCATGCTTGATTGACCAGGTAAAATCATTTCCAGCCTTTTTAGAATTCTTTATCAACCAAACTTGTGTGGGTGATGCATACATGGAAATACTTTGTGTAATGTAGGTACAGATAAGGGTCATGTGACAATGTTGCCGTCAAGGTGAGCTTTGTCATCTCTGATGACCCTATGTTTCATGTTACCTTGTTGCACAAGATTTCTTCCTGGACCTTTATTTTGACAATATGACCTTGACCTTTGTCCTATTATTTTTAAACCTTAAGGTTTGTTATATCTATTTCTATCTCCTATGGCATGCTGTTCAGGGCATCTGTGTTTCATAAACACATCATGTCAAAAACTTTGTGGTTATCGTACCGGTATCGTATTAGTTGTCAGCTTTTGTAGCTGTGAATACAGCATTTCGACATCGTCTGTGAGCATGGGAATGACGGTCACTTTGGGACTGACTGATTTCTAGTTTGAATTTACTTAATCACGTTAGTGTTGTGCTTTGATTTGGCCAGCACATATAGTATACATACATGTAACACTGTAATATCTTATGTAGTAAAATCACTTACTTTGTGTATCTTATGGTTACATGTGTTAAATATTTTGAGTTTTTTTTGTAGGATGAAAATTCCCGACTCAAGTTACATCACCATGATCATTACTCAGGGAGGCAGCAAGGCAGAATCAAACACATAGACAACTGACATCAAGAACCGTTCTTCTTCTGTAACAGTTTATATTGGAATTGATGTGATAAACAGTGAACAATGTCGGGCAAAACTTTAAACAATGCACATGATACAGGAAGTAGGTTTGTACAGTGTCGTGGTTGATTGGAGTATCAGCAACTGTTTGGTTGCAATATTTGTAAATGTATTGTTAAATGTCATATAATGGAATACCCTTATCTATGTTCAACTCATTATTAGACTCTCAGTTGCATTTATTTTATTGTACATACATGTATGAAAGCATTTTTCATATATTAAAGATCACGTAAGATAGACACTGCCTATTAGTTATGTTTTTACTACTGAATATATTGCACACTAAGTTTATATGTCTCTCCCCCCCCCCCCCCCCCCCCCCCAACGTCTTTACGTCGGTCTCTCCGTACTTACGTCTGTCAGACATTGTGTCCAGGCTATATCTCCTAAACCGTTTGCTGATCACTTTCATATTGTAGTATGTTGTTGCTTATGACTTGAATGTTTCAAATCATCTTGACCCAAGGTCAAGATCACTTAGTACATTTTTAGCTCACCTCGACGAAGTAGAAGGGGGCTTGAGTCCAAACTGTAGGTTAAGCAAAACAGAACATGTCCATTCCCGCCTTACTATAAGTCCTACACCAACCAAACTTGCATGGATGATGCATCTAAGGATGCTTACAACAATGCATGGTATGGTGGCAGCATCTGACCTACATTTCATGCTTTAGTGAGCAGGTTAGGTAAAATTGGACAGGTCCATTCCCATCTTACTTCAAGTCCTACACCCAAGTCCTACACCAACCAAACTTGCATGGATTATGCATCTGAGGATGCTTACAACAATGCATGGTACGGAGGCTGCATCTGACCTACATTTCATGCTTGAGTGAGCAGGTTAGGTAAAATGGGACAGGTCCATTTCTGCCTTACTTTAAGTTCTACATCAACCTAACTTGCATGGATGGTGCATCTGAGGTTGCTTACAACAATGCATGGTATGAAGGCTGCATCTGACCCACATTTCATGCTTGAGTGAGCAGGTTAGGTAAACGGAACAGGCTCATTCCTACCTTACTATAAGTACTAGGTCATCCAAAGTTGTTTGGTTGATGCATCTCAGGATGCTTACAACAATGCATGGTACGGAGGCTGCATCTGACCTACATTTCATGCTTCAGTTACCAGGTTTAGTAAAATGTGACAGGTCCATTTCTTTTTTAAAATAAGTCCTTCATCAACCAAACTTGTGTGGATGATGCATCTAAGGATCAATTGAAGTGCAAATTGCTTGTTAATCCTTGAGCATGTCATAAAATTTTCAATGCCTCCATAGTCAATGTTTGAATACTTCACAGCATCATAGTCACTGACCTATTAACATTACAGTTTCATGACACTAAAATCAAGGTCGTTGTTCAACAATAAAGATCACTTTTCACTTGTTTGTTTTGAACGTTGAAGGACATCATCTTTTTTGCCAATGTTGATTTGAACAAAGGCATAAAATTTGCATATTAACCGTTGCCAAACTAAAGGAAGCGAGGCCATAAAAAACTTCAGGTCAAAGGACGCAAGGTCATACAGAATTTAGGTCAGAGAAGGATTATGTACCTCATCTACATTAGGTCAGAATGTTTCAATTTTATTCCTTGCCATAGAAAGCCAAAGGAATCACTTTATCATGTGTATGTTTTTCTGGTATATGGTTATACTTGCTTCCAAAGTAGTAAACCCATAATATTTTTGCAGATGACTTATGATATGCTAATGGTATGCCGATATTCGGCAATGATCGGTAAACCTTTGATATGCCGAGAAACTCAGCTGTAAAATACAAATACACTTGGCCAATATCCATTCTTAAGTAATGGGTTGACTACCTTAAGATTGCATAAATTTTAAACTACCACCAAACTTAACAGTGATGGTCCAGCATAATGAGACTGTACACCCAATGAAGGTCAAAGCCTATAACACACTGTTGGGGGTTGTTTTGGGGACATGTGACATGCCTGTTCTTGAACAGACTTCCTGAAATCTTGTTTACCACGTGCATTGAAAATGTGACACAAATAATAATTTGAGTCGATTTTATTTTCTTGGAAATCTAACCCCTGTTCCACTAACTGTGAAACATGTCAAAAGGAATATTTCTACATAATTTTACATCTCAACATTTCATACTGCAAACCTTTTAAGCAACAAGTATCCAATAAATTACATGTAGTAAATTTATAATAAATAAACTTTCATAACTAATCAACAATAATTATATTATCAACTTTCACAAATTTAAACTGACTCAAATTCACTCGCATACTGTCAAAGAATTTTCCCCTCACCTAATTATAATCAAGGAAGAAATGCACATGCAAGTTTCCTTCATGATAAATTATAAGAACCTTGCAGTTTTATAAGTCAAAACATCAAATTAAGAATTTCATACATAATCATCGTCAACGGTATTCCATACATATCCATGTAAATTAGCTTCTGAATCAAACACTTGCCGAAATTCATAATTATGGCTGACAAAATGACGAAAAATGTCAGAGGTAGGCAATTTTAGTGCACTTTGTCAATGTTACTTCATTGTGGAATTGTGTCTTTTAACAGTGATGTCATAATGAAAAACAACGGCAAAAGATGTTGACTCGGACGTTTTGTGTTCCCATCAAGCTCATAAAAAGTTTTTATTATTTCTTGATTTTTTTAAACTTTTAAGGTTTATTATGCCATATACATCTTTATGTATATTTTCAATCTAGAAATGTATGGTATGAAATTACACACACACGTTTTCTTACACATGTGCTTTCTATCACATGCGTTTTCTAAATATTCATTTTGTTAGACTAAGTGAAAACTTTTACATTAAATTTTGTCCTTGGAAATAATGAAAAAGAAAATATTCAGTCTGAAGGAAGAAAGAAATGTGGAAAGGTGGGAGTTCTATAAAAAAAAATCATTGTTCCATGCAGTATTTAAAAAAATTTAACAATAACAATACCTGCACACAATGAGCTACTAAAATGTCTGTAAATGATCAGATGTCTTACATGTATTGCTATACAGAAAATGGAAGAGGGAAAATTGCACACAATTATTTTTTTTAAATGAAATGAATGATTGAGCCCAGGCTTACTAATGAAGTGGAAAAGGGGAACTTAAATTACCAATATCAGGCTAAAAACTCGATCTGTTGTAGATCTGACAAACTGTGTTGGAATTTGTCAAGTAATGATTGGTCCTCTAAAAATGGGAAGTAAGCCAAGGGTCTTATGGTAATGTCACAGAAACAAGATTGTCCGCATTTCTAGAAGTGCGCATTGAGGACATGGTCTGTGGACATTAGGGGTATACTTCCGGTTGTTTTGTTAACAGAAAAATTAAATACCACAAAATTGGCTGAAGATGCACGACTTCGGTAATGTTTGGTACCATACATTTTCATGGTGAGTTGAATGAAATATTGAAAAATATCAGATATCTAAAAATATGCAAGAGTTGGAAGTACGTAATTCCTAGCTTTTCAAAGATATTATTAATATATATATCCCTAATACCTTAAGATTTACATCTTTTACATGATCTTGAATCTCCCTATAGTACTCAATAAGACATGAAAATTTGTTCTTTTGCATTATTATTTCAGTATGTCAATAATAAAAAACTTGTAAGTCTAGATGGACACACCCTCCTTTTTGTTGTCTACATTAAAAAGGATTAATATCATTGACAAATGTATTGCACTTCATGATATGATTGCATTTTGTTTTCACTGTGCTAGGTGACTTTATACTACAAAAATAATGAAATTATTTCATGTGAAACTTTGTTCAGTTCAGTTCACTATTGTAAATTTACTATCTTCTGTAGAAATAAAAAATTAAATTAAATGTGTGAATCAAAAGGAAGTACATTGTACATACAAGTTCTGTTCTCCTAAATGTTGACTAATTGGATATATTGAGTTGGATTCTTTTATAGAAACAAGAGACAGTTCTGAACAAAAGAAGGCCTTCTCTGAGTATTTTATACACAATTCTTTAAAATTTAAGAATTCATCATATTTCACAAAAAAAAACAAAAAAACAAAAAAAACAAAAACAAAAACCAAGCCATCAACATGTTGGCATGACAACAACATACATGTATATATCTATACATTTACATGTAATTCTCTTACTGATCCAGCAGTAATTTCTACTCACATTGTACCCTATAACATGAAAACATCAAATCTGAACCTCTGATACAGTATTATTGATATACATGTAACTTAATACACCAAATAAACATGCTTCTCTATCATACACCTATTTCTATTCATATTCACAATGTACCATGTCATATAATGAGAATATAAAATCCAGAACTCTTAACACTCACAAAAAAACTTAGGCCACATAAAAATGTTTGACGTTCTCCATCAGACACCTATTTCACTATAGGACATTTATACATTTTCAAGTTCTACATGACTGACGTGTGTATTCCTGAATTAAAAAAAAAATAGCTACCATGAAAGCTACCAATAATACAAAATTGATATAACATAAAAAAAGTAAGGCAATCAGTATAAGCCAAATACTCTTTCAATCTACAGTACATGTACATGTATATCTTTAGAGCAAGACCTTCCAGTGATCTTTGTATCTCAAAATTCTTTCAATTTTTCAAACCTTTTATTACACATGTATGTGTATGTACATGTATATATAGTACGTTTTTTACAATCTTCTTTAATACTAGTAATAAGAGAATTACACCAAATGTCTTGACCAATTGAAGAGATAAATGGAAAAAAAAACTTTAACCAGAATAAAGTACAGATGGACAGACAGACAAAGAAGAAATTTATCATATTCTGTTTTTATAACATTTGCAAGTATATAAATGTGTTTGAGCAAGGGTAATAATGCATTGTGCTTCATTCTTTAAGTACAGCTGCACTAAAACTTCTTCAAATTTTGAACCACACTGACTTTGTTTTAAAGGCCAATATCCATGTACATATAAATTCTGTTGATTAACAAACACTCAAATTGTGTACAAATATAAAATAGATATCGATAATTTCATAATTTATATTGGCAACGAGGAATAATGATATTAGATACTCAGTCTCATCTGCTCTTTTTATGTTGATTTAGGAGACAGAGATTGATATCAGATTAAGGCTTGAATGATCACATAAAAAATATACAATGCTATATAACCATTTACATACAAGAAAAATGCCCTTTTGTTTGTGAAACATTTAAAAGATTTTGTTATAATGCATAATTATTCAAGAATGAAATTTGAGTAATATAAGAGAAGTTTCAATGTTTAATGAGCTTCTATTGACATGGAAATTTTCCCATGGGAATAATTTTTCCATTTTTCACAAATCAAGAGAGTATGCAAAAAATTCCCCCAAACAAAAATAATCCTACCGCATTCTTACAAAGGCAGAGACATTTATATTGCAAATATTTCCCCCAAGCATAGCATCTTGAAGTTTTAATCGCAAAATTTTACCCCACAAAAAAAGCCATGTTTACAATATTGGTTTATTTAAGAATGGCTGGGAAGATTTGTGTATAAAGATAGGTTATTGATAGAGTTCAGCAAATCACAAAATATGTCTTTAATAAAGAACAAAAACAAATATAAAGAAGCTTTAGAAAAAAATCCTTAAATCAGAGTATAAGCGAGTCTTAGATATGGCTCCTATTTATCATGATATGATAAAAACTACACTCTCTGAACATTCAAGATCATTCTTATAATTCTGTAAAATCCGATGTTTTTTTAATTTTAGAATATTCTGTCTTTTTGAATAAACATGCAGAGCTACTTTCCAATTGTAACACACATGTATCTAAAGTAAACTTATCAAACTTCATTGAATTCTACGTAAACCAGCGTAAAATTCAGGGAAAATATGCTTCAAATTCAATGTTTCTAGAATATTAGTAATTTTGTTCCGTCATAAAGCATTTACATGAGGCGTATAGCTTTCCTAAATAAGGAAATAATTCTGTGTGTCCAAAAGTCAAAATATTACAAAGACTTTCAGGTATGACAATGTTAAATTTTATAAAATGCCACAGTAACAGGTCGACTACAATTAATGGATACTGAGATCAAGAAAAATATCCTTGTGTTTACGGACAAAACATTACAATCTATTCTATGACTTAATAAATCTATCACAAAAGATAAAAAAAAAAATTGACAATAAAAAAAAATTCAATTCGGGAGACGATTTGATATGGCAATCTTTGGTAAAGATCTAGTCCTTATTAAGCTGTCGTTTTAATGTTGTTATAAAGTTGTCGTTTTAACGTCAGGACCTATCTTTGTTATATTCCGCTGTATATGAGTGCGCTGTACCCTGTAATTTGTGTTCTAACGTGGATTTTAGTTTTACCAGCGTCTCTTTCATCTGCAACAAACAATAAACACCTTTTAAAATGTACAAAAAGAAAAATGTTCCTGGCACTTTCATAGTGTCAAATCAGCACTGATCCAAGTTACATACATGTATGTCAATACAAAAACTTGATATAAAACACACATTTTAAAATTGAAAGAAAAATATATAAATTCACAGATTCAAAGTTTTTTGACGAGCTAATAAACATGTAAGTTTCTTATTCTGTCTACTGATAAAAAGACAGGACATTGGATTGTTGAATTTCACTGTGTCTTTTTTTTTTAAAGTTATACCTTCCATGAAATATTGTGATGTTTTTACTTTCTATTTCATATGTTCTTTACCACTGAAGACATACAGTAATCAACAAGCCAAATTGAATTCAAAGAATTACAGAATCCTACTTATGGATGTGTGTCACAGAATTACTTAAAAATCCCAGGTCAAGGTCACAAAAGGGAAAAAAACTGGTACCAGTGAAATATAAAAGGCCTGTACCTCACTATCCTAAAGTTGTGCCCTGAGTCAAGATTTTGTAACTGACATACTGACGGACAGTCAAACAGACAAAAGTGTCCTCTTGATCCGGGTGAAATAGAAACTTACAATAAACAAAATCAAGGCAATCTAATATTCATCGTTAAATTTACCTCATCTATAAGTGTAATAGAGGACCCTAACACTCATTCCATTTATCACACAGATTTCACTATACCTCATCTATAAGTGTAATAGAGGACCCTAGCACTTCATTCCATTTATCAATACCTCATGTATAAGTGTAATAGAGGACCCTAACACTTCATTCCATTAATCACACAGATTTCACTATACCTCATCTATAAGTGTAATAGAGGACCCTAACACTTCATTCCATTTATCACACAGAATTCACTATACCTCATCTATAAGTGTAATAGAGGACCCTAACACTTCATTCCATTTATCACACAGATTTCACTATACCTCATCTATAAGTGTAATAGAGGACCCTAACACTTCATTCCATTTATCAATACCTCATGTATAAGTGTAATAGAGGACCCTAACACTTCATTCCATTTATCACACAGATTTCACTATACCTCATGTATAAGTGTAATAGAGGACCCTAACACTTCATTCCATTTATCACACAGATTTCACTATACCTCATCTATAGGTGTAATAGAGGACCCTAACATTTCATTCCATTTATCACACAGAATTTCACTATACCTCATCTAAAAGTGTAATAGAGGACCCTAACACTCATTCCATTTATCACACAGATTTCACTATACCTCATCTATAAGTGTAATAGAGGACCCTAGCACTTCATTCCATTTATCAATACCTCATGTATAAGTGTAATAGAGGACCCTAACACTTCATTCCATTTATCACACAGATTTCACTATACCTCATGTATAAGTGTAATAGAGGACCCTAACACTTCATTCCATTTATCACACAGATTTCACTATACCTCATCTATAGGTGTAATAGAGGACCCTAACACTTCATTCCATTTATCACACAGATTTCACTATACCTCATCTATAAGTGTAATAGAGGACCCTAACACTTCATTCCATTAATCACACAGATTTCACTATACCTCATCTATAAGTGTAATAGAGGACCCTAACACTTCATTCCATTTATCACACAGATTTCACTATACCTCATCTATAAGTGTAATAGAGGACCCTAACACTTCATTCCATTTATCACACAGATTTCACTATAGAGCAAGGAACCATATTTCGCCGGTGACCATATTTCGCCGGTGACCATATTTCGCCGTTTCATAGTTAATTGCTTCTCCTTTGTTATCGGCATTGTTTGTAAAATTTATTTTTCTATATCCTATCAAATATGACAGTAGCAGTCATGTTTGATATATTTTGGAATCTCCTGCACTCAACTGTGATGACAAATACCATAAAATAGCAATCCAAGGAATGCTTGTGTCGCCTGCGAAGCGGTTTGATTATTATTCTAGAAAGTGGATCAAAATTCTTGAAAAGTAGGTCTAGGTCAAAGATCTAGATCAAGGTCAAATTTTATGGTCTGTGTAGAAAGGTCTTGTCACAAGGAATACACATGTGAAATACCAAAGCCCTACCACTTACCAATCAAAAGATATATCCATTCTTAATTTTTTTGAAAAGTAGGTCAAATATGTAGGTCAAGGTCAAAAGGTAAAAAAATAATGGTATGTGTAGAATGGCATTGTTACAAGGAAAATACATGTGAAATATTAAAGCCCTATCACATACCAATCAAAAGATATAGCCAGTATTACTTTTCTTGAAAAGTAGGTCAAATATATAGATCAAGGTCAAAAGGTCAGATTTAATGGTCTGTGTAGAAAGGTCTTGTCAGAAGGAATACACATGTGAAATATCGAAGCCCTATCACTTACCAATCAAAAGATATAGCGAATCTTATCTTTTTTTCAAAAGTAGGTCAAATATCTAGGTCAAGGTCACAAGGTCAAAAATTATGGTATGTGTAGAAAGGTCTTGCCACAAGGATTGCACATGTGAAATATCAAAGTCCTAACACTTACCAATAAAAAGATATATCCATTCTTAATTTTTCTTGAAAAGTAGGTCAAATATGTAGGTCAAGGTCACTAGGTCAAAAATTATTGTATGTGTAGGAAGGTCTTGTCACAAGGAATACACATGTGAAATATCAAAGCCCTATCACTCACCAATTTTAAGATATAGTGAATCTTATCTTTTTTTTCAAAAGTAGGTCAAATATCTAGGTCAAGGTCACAAGGTCAAAAATAATGGTATGTGTAGAAAGGTCTTGCCACAAGGATTGCACATGTGAAATATCAAAGCCATATCACACACCAATCAAAAGATATATCCATTCTTAATTTTTTTGAAAAGTAGGTCAAATATGTAGGTCAAGGTCACTAGGTCAAAAATAATGGTATGTGTAGGAAGGTCTTGTCACAAGGAATACACATGTGAAATATCAAAGTCCTATCACTTACCAATCAAAAGTTATGGGCTGTGACACCCAAAGTGTGACAGACAGACAGACAGACGGACGGACAGACGGACGGACAGACGGACGGACGGACGGACAGACGGACGGACGGACGGACAGACGGACAACGGACAAAGTGATCCCTAAGTGTCACTATGCTTCGCAGGCGACACAAAAATGAGGAAAAATTGATAAAAACACCAAATTTCAGACGTAAACATTTGAAATTTTTACGAAAACAAAACAAAGAAAACATTTAATGGGATAATTTCTTAGAGGTAGTAATGACAAAAGACTTCCAAAGACCAAAATCATAATTTTGTCTGTTTGTGTGCAAATAGGATACTTATCAACAAAAACGGCGAAATATGGTTACCCCCGAAAACATGGAAACGAAATATTTTGACGTTTTATAAGGAAACAGTAAACTGGGTCAAATAAATTATTTTTGTGGTATTTCGATCGAGAATGGAGTTAAATTTTATTACAGCAATACCAATAATTGAATTCGCTTCCAAGTATGGAAATTTTCTTGGAATTATGCTAAAAGTGCGGCGAAATATGGTCACTTGCTCTACCTCATCTATTAGTGTAATAGAGGACCCTAACACTTCATTCCATTTATCACACAGATTTCACTACAATACCTCATCTATAAGTGTAATAGAGGACCCTAACACTTCATTCCATTTATCACACAGATTTCACTATACCTCATCTATAAGTGTAATAGAGGACCCTAACACTTCATTCCATTTATCACACAGATGTCACTTTACCTCATCTATAAGTGTAATAGAGGACCCTAACACTTCATTCCATTTATCACACAGATTTCACTATACCTCATCTATAAGTGTAATAGAGGACCCTAACACCTCATTCCATTTATCACACAGATTTCACTATACCTCATCTATAAGTGTAATAGAGGACCCTAACACTTCATTCCATTTATCACACAGATTTCACTATACCTCATCTATAAGTGTAATAGAGGACCCTAACACTTCATTCCATTTATCACACAGATGTCACTATACCTCATCTATAAGTGTAATAGAGGACCCTAACACTTCATTCCATTTATCACATAGATTTCACTATACCTCATCTATAAGTGTAATAGAGGACCCTAACATTTCATTCCATTTATCAGACAGATTTCACTATACCTCATCTATAAGTGTAATAGAGGACCCCAACACTTCATTCCATTTATCAATCTCGTTGTCATGGAGATGCTGCTGTTGCCGTAGTAACTGAACCCATTCTTCCTGCGTCTTGGGATAATTCCTGAAAAATCATCAGATTTTTAATTTTTAACGAGGGAGGTCAAGTTTGGTAAAGGTTCTATCCATCCTCCTTATTTTGACAGAAGTATAATACATGAAAATATCATAAATACATGTAGATAGGAGAAAGAAAGAAATAATTTTTGACAAATTCGAAGAAGAGGATTAATAGAATCTATCATGACGTTGCGACTGAGACTAATAGAATCTATCCAAAGATGTGATCAGGGACAAGGAAATCCAACCTGAGCAAGTGCTTGTACCACGATGAGGCTTGCCGTGTCGTGGACAAAAGCAAGTCCTGGTCTCAAGGGTTGGATTTCCGTGTCCCTGATCACATCTGGGGATTGATTATTTTTCTCCAACTGTCTAAAAGATCTTAATAAAATAGCAATCCAAGGAATGCTTGTGTCGCCTGCTAAGCGGTTTGATTATTATTCTAGAAAGTGGATCAAAATTATTGGTATCAGTAGAAAAGTCTTTTCAAATGAAATTCATTGGAAACATCAGACCACTTAATTACAAATTAAAGATGTGGTGATTCTCAAATTTTCAGAAAAGAGTGTCAATCATCAAGGTCAAGGTCAATACGTAAAAATTGGTAACAAAAAGGTCTCATCATAAGAAATAAGACCTATCACCTACCAATAAAAAGATATATACAACCTTAGAAAAGTAGGTCAAATATCTAGGAAAAGGTAAAAAATTATGGTATGTGTAGAATGGCATTGTTAAAAGGAAAATACATGTGAAATATCAAAGCCCTATCACCTACCAATCAAAAGATATAGCCAATATTACTTTTCTTGAAAAGTAGATCAAATATCTAGGTCAAGTTCAAAAGGTCAAATATTATGGTCTGTGTAGAAAGGTCTTGTCACAAGGAATACTCATGTGAAATGCCAAAGCCCTATCACTTACCAATCAAAAGATATATCCATTCTTAATTTTTTTTTGAAAAGTAGGTCAAATATGTAGGTCAAGGTCAATAGGTCAAAAACTATGGTATGTGTAGGAAGGTCTTGTCACAAGAAATACACATGTGAAATATCAAAGCCCTATCACTTACTAATCAAAAGATATCACGAATCTTATCTTTTTTTCACAAATAGGTCAAATATCTAGGTCAAGGTCAATAGGTAAAAAATTATGGTATGTGTAGAAAGGTCTTGCCACAAGGATTGCACATGTGAAATATCAAAGTCCTAACTCTTACCAATCAAAAGATATATCCATTCTTAATTTTTTTGAAAAGTAGGTCAAATTTCTAGGTCGAGTTCAAAAGGTCAAATATTATATGGTATGTGCAAGAAGGTCTTGTAACAAGGAATACACATGTGAAATACCAAATCCCTATCACTTACCAATCATAAGATATATCCATTCTTAATTTTTTTTGAAAAGTAGGTCAAATATGTAGGTCAAGGTCAATAGGTCAAAAACCGTGGTATGTGTAGGAAGGTCTTGTCACAAGGAATACACATGTGAAATATCAAAGCCCTATCACTTACCAATCAAAAGATATAGTGAATTTTATCTTTTTTTCAAAAGTAGGTCAAATATCTAGGTCAAGGTCACAAGGTCAAAAATTATGGTATGTGTAGAAAGGTCTTGCCACAAGAATTGCACATGTGAAATATCAAAGCCCTAACACTTACCAATCAAAAGATATATCCATTCTTAATTTTTTTGAAAAGTAGGTCAAATTTCTGGGTCAAGGTCACTAGGTCAAAAATTATGGTATGTGTAAGAAGGTCTTGTCACAAGGAATACAAATGTGAAATATCAAATCCCTATCACTTACCAATCAAAAGTTATGGGCTGTGACACCCAAAGTGTGACAGACAGACTGACAGACGGACGGACGGACAGACGGACAACGGACAAAGTGATCCCTAAGTGTCGCTATGCTTCGCAGGCGACACAAAAATGAGTTTATATGACTTTTTGTATTCTTTTTGATATTTTGACTGCCTAACACATCAATCATGTATGACTTCACAATGACGTTACAGTAAAAAGGCAATTCCGGTATGGGCTTATCTCAACCTAGCTTTAGATGCAAAAGTGATGTACGTGTATTATATCATCGCTTTAATGCAAACGGTAATGTTCATGGGAAGGTGAGTGCAGACATGTACATGTATGTGCGCAAAAATAGTTGTTAATTACATGAAAAAATTTAATACCTCTCATTTGTTTCAAGATTACTCTCTTATGCACTTATGCATACTCTCGGCATGGATTATCTTACCTCATAAGGTATTAACACTTGTACATTCATGCACTCTTTATTTAGTCCCAGTCCTAAACAGACATTTCTGTTTAGAATTGTTTTAATACCTTAAGAAGCAAAATTATCCATGCCTAGGTTATGCTAAGTGCATAAGAGAGTCGTCTTGCAACAAATGAGATGTACAAAATTTTTCATACAGCTAATATTTTTGCGTAGTACTACATACATGTTTGTGCTCATCTTCCCATGAACACTACCGTTTGCACTGAAGTAATGATATAATACAATGCTTTTGCAGCTAAAGCTAATCTCACCCTGCAGGGAGGGACAACACTTTTTCTGACACCGAATTTCATGGACAAATCAGTCTCAAGTGAGAGAACAGTGAATCTCGTCCAAGCTCGGTGTAAATGATTTGCAATCTATGATGAGACTTGCCAAGTTGTGGATGTAGCAAATCTTTCGCACCAGGATGAGATTCCCTTGTCTCAGTCACAAGGTTTTGTTTGATTATTTTTCTCACTAAGAGCATTTAAATATCAATTTTTCATACTATTACTCAAATTATATCAAATATCAATATTATATAATAAATTAAATTAAACTGAATACTCACTGCATATCATCACTATAAGCACCTCTACGAGGGAAGTACAAAAAGTTTGTGTAGCTTTCTAAATACCAGAGTTTGTAGAACAAAACTGAATACTCACTGCATATCATCAATATAAGCACCTCTACGAGGGAAGTACAAAAAGTTTGTGTAGCTTTCTAAATACCAGAGTTTGTAGAACAAAACTGAATACTCACTGCATATCATCAATATAAGCACCTCTACGAGGGAAGTACAAAAAGTTTGTGTAGCTTTCTAAATACCAGAGTTTGTAGAACAAAACTGAATACTCACTGCATATCATCGATATAAGCACCTCTACGAGGGAAGTACAAAAAGTTTGTGTAGCTTTCTAAATACCAGAGTTTGTAGAACAAAACTGCATTAAACATGACCAGCAAAACTAATCTGTAACAGAAAAAAAAATCTTATGTTGAATGAAGGTAATTTTAAAGAAATCGAAATCTTAATTCCTGATCTACAATTTTGTGCTCTTTTCTAAATACTATGTTTCCTATCTTTTTTTTAAAACCAATACAACATTCAATAAATTTCCACTGGACCACAATATTAACTCCATCAAAGTCTTTTTACTTTAGCCTATTCTCAAAGAAATACAAAAGTCACATACACTTAATATCTTATTTCAAAATCCTTTTGCTAAGCATGCTAAGACAGATAATAAAATCTATTCAAATAATCTTTACATGAATTTTAAAGTTTCTTTCATTTTACCCCAGGGATAGCATTACAGCATCTTGTAAAATATTCTAGTTATGAAATTTTACAAAATCCAAACTTACACAACCAATATAACCCTGACCAACGTATCGGCATTCAGCTTGTTCAGCGTCTCCTCCCTGTGTACACTCACGTCTGAAACAGAATTTAAACGGTACATACACATTTATTACGGTCAGGGTTGTAACTTGTAGTAGACTTGAGTTAGAAGTAAGATTACTGATAGATATGTTTGTCTCCTCAAACTATTCTGGGTAAAACATATCCAAACTTACCTGATTCTAGGAATTGGGAAGTACAGGGGCCATGCGTCATAGTAATTTTAATTTGAAAGTTTAAGCCTGTGGACTTGCTTATAAATGGGCCAAAAAAGAACAATTTTGAAGCAAAATAAACTAATCAGGCCCATTAAAGTTGCAGAAAATAATGAAAATGGCCAATTCACAAAATTTTCTTCCCAATGACTGCCTGATTAGTTTATTTTGCTTCAAATGTTCATTTTTGGCCCATGTTAAAATTTTCAACTTTTTGGAGAGTGCAGTCACAACCCTAACCTTACTGAGTAGTTTACCATCCATCCCTATGTTACATGTCAAATAGATATTGTTCAAAACATCAATACACATGTAAGAGTAAATTCAAAATATTCATATCAGATTATATTATGGTCAAGAAAATCACCATCAATTTCAATCGAAGTTGAACCAAATAAGCATAAACTTACTTCGAGTAGGAGACGGAGGTGATACATTAGATTTTGTCTGCTGTCTTTTCTCCATCAGAGACAGGTGTCTCGAGACAAGCTTCTGTCTTATAGATTCCTGTGGCGTGTGTGCCCCTCGTGAGCGTTTTTTCCGTAGTTTACGTTTGAGGTGCTGCTGATGATTTTCTGTTTTCTCGTACTTGAGAGCTTCTTGGTGTAGATGTGTCGTTAACATGTTAAAGTAGTCCATACAACCCTGGAAAGTATTCTTCTCTATCATACCTAAATGGTAAAAATCAGGAAATTTAAAGAACTGATTCTTTTTTCAGTTGATATAATGTAGAAAAACACTGTTGTAACAACTCTCAAGGGATCAATAAATAAGTTTACTGACAAACAAACAGACAAATAAATGACCATCCCAAAATTATATTCGCCTAAATCTCTGATACATGCAACTTTAACTGAAACAGTTACCTTGACAATCATTTGACTTTTTCGGGGACAAGTACAAATATACATTATTTATCACGCCTCAGACATAAATGTTGGAATCTGATTGGTCAGATCATGGTCACATGACGCTGTGAAAAAAACCATATCAGGCTTGAAAATCCGTATCGGGTGACTAGTTTATTGTGACGTCGTGAATTGTATGATAAAGAGACCCCCACACATACAGTTAGAGGTCTTCGATGTGATAAATTCGTTACACGGTTAGTTAGTGACCTGATACAGGTTTTCTTTTCACACCAGGTATTTTTCCGTATCAGGTCACTAACTAACCGTGTAGCTAATAATACTTTGACATACATATACATGTAAGTTTCCCATCATAATTAAATTATTACACATGTATTAACTTTATGTTACGACTTGATGTTCAGATTTAAGATTTCTTTATTACCTGAGTCCATATACATAATTCTATGGTAAAGACATTTTTTACACGTATATATAAATGCATATATAACATTTACTATGCCTCTAAACCTTCCAAACTTTCATATCACAAATTCAAACTGAAAGCCAAGAAAATTTCTTGTTTTCTTTCAAAAAAATAAACATATATAACCCAGTAACATGTACATGAATGTAAATGAATGAAAATGTTCTTGAAGGTTACTTTAGATTACAATCATGTGTATGTACATGTATATCATATAAATCAGGTACTTACTTTTGACAACACCCCATACTGATTTTTTGTAGCGCATGTCTGTCGAGATCTGAAGCCTGGATTTCAACGGTGAGATACGAGACAATGTATATCTATTCATAACCTACAAAAGAAATCAATTTTAATGGTGAGATATGAGACAATGTATACCTATTTATAACCTACAAAAGAAATCAATTTTAATGGTGAGATACGAGACAATGTATATCTATTCATAACCTACAAAAGAAATCAATTTTAATGGTGAGATCCGAGACAATGTATATCTATTCATAACCTACTGTAACAAAAGAAATCAATTTTAATGGTGAGATACGAGACAGTGTATATCTATTCACAACCTACAAAAGAAATCAATCAACTTGAACATAGAAATCAGTTACTATTCAAGTCACTGAGCCTTCCTTAGTACTGATGTTAGTAATAGGGTTTGTTCCTGTCATACTTCCTACTCAAAGTAGCTAGGTGTGTAAATTTGTGGGGAGTGAGGTCGTTGACCACACCTCCTACATATTTACATACCTTCTTTAAGTTGGAAGTATGGCAGTAATACACCCTGTAACTAATCTATCATACCTACAATCATTTTCCAACGTTTTCTTTGTAATCTTTGATGATTAGAAATTTAGTGACCTACTTCAGTGTCAAAGTAGGACACCATGTGACCATCATACTGCGACGTAATTGGCTGAAATTAGTATGAGACGTGATAATGTATAATATTTTATAAACTCACCATGAAGGTATCCCCATAAGGGATTCCGTTACATATAACCTCTGTGTCTATCAAGTACACCGAGCCTTCCTTACTACTACTGTACAATATTTGTTTCTCCTCCGTCTTTGCTGATTTGGGTCCTATCGAGTAATTGAGGGGAATAACGTAGGAGATGTTCCGCGTCTTTTTACCACTGCCAGCATCATTGCTCCACTCACCGTACTGTAAATCTGTAATAAGCAGAAAACAATACATAATTATTATATTCATTGAAAACTATAAGAAATTTGCTGAACTAATGGCAGCTTGGCATTTAATGCCAAAAAGTATTTTATGATCTTCTTATAAGCGGAAAACAATTTGAATTTTTTTGTATATACATTGAACATGTTGAAAACTATGAGAAATTTGCTGAACTAATGGCAGCTTGGCATTTAATGCCAAAAAGCATCTTATTATAATAAGATCTTGGTTTACAAACACTGAGGCATCAAAGTTATAGAGCATGTTTAATTCCATCAAATTTTATCTTTATTAGGAATTCAAAAATGATGTTATATCATATTATCCTATCACAGTGACTTTGACCATATAGACATGATAGTACAAGTAAAAGTGGGATATTTTGGTACCCCATATTGGAGGAGACATAATATCATCTGATAACTGTAAATAGAGTTTTTCCCTTAAAGTCAAGAAAATTAACACAGGTCTCAAATTGTAGGAGATACCTTAATTAGGACCTTAATGGCGATGTATTATGATATCAGCTACTTGACTATGACAATGTAGATATGACGGTACAAGTAAAAGCGGAATATTTTGGTATCACATATGGGAGGAGACATAACATTATCTCATAACGGAACTTTCCCACCCCCCAAAATCAAGAGAATTAATAGGTATGTCTCAAATAGGTGTATATTAAAATTATACAGAATAAATCTACACATAGAAAAAAGATACAAGTTTTACAATGTACCTTTCCTAGCTGCTCTCTCAAAAAGTCTCACATAGAAATCTGACTTTGTGAATATCATCTCGTACACTCGTTCTACGGGCATAGTAAGTGTCTCGTCCAGGTAACAACGTGTAAAATGTTTATGTTCAGGTGGAATAACAACTTCCTCTGTAATAAAAAATAACTCAATAGATCATCAACCTGACAGTATAAACAATTAAAATCAGGGGAAACATATCTGAAAATTCTGAGAAAAATAAACTTAAACTATACTGTAAAGTATAAAATTTTCAATTTTCTGAAGTGAGCTGCACTGTACAGTACCTTCATCTCTAATCAGTAGGCAGCTCTGCTGTAGCTGACCTTGTGGAGCCCAGAGCTTCTTTCATGCCCTACTACAGTACAGTACAGTACATTCCCCTATCATGTACCTACCTTCATCTTCTGCACTATCATCCTGGTCAGTAGGAAGCTCTGCTGTAGCTGACCTGGTGGAGTCCAGAGCTTCTATCATGCCCTACTAGAGTACAGTACAGTAAATCCCCTATCATGTACATGCACCTACCTTCATCTTCTGTTGTATCACTCTGATCGGTGGGCAGCTCTGCTGTAGCTGACCTTGTGGAGCCCAGAGCTTCTATCATGCCTGCCTCCTTACACAGAGCTCCCATTCCTCCCTCCTCCTCCTCCTCTTCCTCCTCGGGGATGGCCAACTCAGAATCCTCATTATCCTATTGATATAAACAAGATTTTGTCAAAAAAAAATTTCAAAGATAATTTTCATATTATAAAACAAAGCGCTGTACCCACAGAGTGAATTCTTATTGAATTTCTGCTGTGTACTGCTCACTCAACATACTGATTGGTCAATCTGGCTCAAGAAATAACAAGAGGTCCAAACTGACATAATATATTTCTCATCTGAGGACCCCATTCACCAATAGAATTTAATTACTTCGGAATCCATGCTTATGCATAATCGGGGCTGCATGCAAACACCAAGGTCACGAGTGCTGACATCCAATGACAACCAGCTTACATCAGAAGGAATGAAGGAACAACCAATTCTTTCATTTCATATCTCGTCTAGGAAGTTTTTATTTCTTACAGTAATAGACGATCATCACATTAACACAGTAGACTTGAATTTTAGACAATCTGAGACCCGACATAACAACATTTGACGTTATTTCTTACTGTGACGTCGAAACATATCTTTGACGTCATAATCAAAAATAACTTCAAAAGTTGTGATGTCGGGTCTTGGAGTGCCTAAAATGCAGGTCTAGCAATGTCCATGGTGAAACTAAAGATGATCCCCTCCTAACACATTCAAAGGCAATGTGATTTACTGACCACTGCGGGTGTGAGACTGCTAATTGTGAGGCATGTCAACGGTCATTTGCATTAAAAATATGGCTTACGGCCAGACCCTGGGCAGTGAATCTCTCTCCTTCCTTCACAAATTTCCTAAGACTGTCGTACATGGTAGATATGGGTATGTCCTCAATCTCACTGAATTTTTGTGTAAGACTGTCGTACATGGTAGATATGGGTATGTCCTCAATCTCGCTGAATTTTTGTGTAAGACTGTCGTACATGGTAGATATGGGTATGTCCTCAATCTCACTGAATTTTTGTGTAAGACTGTTGTACATGGTAGATATGGGTATGTCCTCAATCTCACTGAATTTTTGTGTAAGACTGTCGTACATGGTAGATATGGGTATGTCCTCAATCTCACTGAATTTTTGTGTAAGACTGTTGTACATGGTAGATATGGGTATGTCCTCAATCTCACTGAATTTTTGTGTAAGACTGTCGTACATGGTAGATATGGGTATGTCCTCAATCTCGCTGAATTTTTGTGTAAGACTGTCGTACATGGTAGATATGGGTATGTCCTCAATCTGGCTGAATTTTTGTGTAAGACTGTCGTACATGATAGATATGGGTATGTCCTCAATCTGGCTGAATTTTTGTGTAAGACTGTCGTACATGGTAGATATGGGTATGTCCTCAATCTCGCTGAATTTTTGTGTAAGACTGTCATACATGATAGATATGGGTATGTCCTCAATCTCACTGAATTTTTGTGTAAGACTGTTGTACATGATAGATATGGGTATGTCCTGAATCTCGCTGAATTTTTGTGTAAGACTGTCATACATGATAGATATGGGTATGTCCTGAATCTCACTGAATTTTTGTGTAAGACTGTCGTACATGGTAGATATGGGTATGTCCTGAATCTCGCTGAATTTTTGTGTAAGACTGTCGTACATGGTAGATATGGGTATGTCCTCAATCTCACTGAATTTTTGTGTAAGGCTGTCGTACATGGTAGATATGGGTATGTCCTCAATCTCACTGAATTTTTGTGTAAGACTGTCGTACATGGTAGATATGGGTATGTCCTGAATCTTGCTGAATTTTTGTGTAAGGCTGTCGTACATGGTAGATATGGGTATGTCCTCAATCTCACTGAATTTCTGTGTAAGACTGTCGTACATGGTAGATATGGGTATGTCCTCAATCTCGCTGAATTTTTGTGTAAGACTGTCGTACATGGTAGATATGGGTATGTCCTCAATCTCGCTGAATTTTTGTGTAAGACTGTCGTACATGGTAGATATGGGTATGTCCTCAATCTCGCTGAATTTTTGTGTAAGACTGTCGTACATGGTAGATATGGGTATGTCCTCAATCTCGCTGAATTTTTGTGTAAGACTGTCGTACATGGTAGATATGGGTATGTCCTCAATCTCGCTGAATTTTTGTGTAAGACTGTCGTACATGGTAGATATGGGTATGTCCTCAATCTCGCTGAATTTTTGTGTAAGACTGTCGTACACGATAGATATGGGTATGTCCTCAATCTCACTGAATTTTTGTGTAAGACTGTCGTACATGATATGGGTGTGTCCTCAATCTCTCTGAATTTTTGTGTAAGACTGTCGTACATGATAGATATGGGTATGTCCTCAATCTCACTGAATTTTTGTGTAAGACTGTCGTACATGGTAGATATGGGTATGTCCTCAATCTCACTGAATTTTTGTGTAAGACTGTCGTACATGGTAGATATGGGTATGTCCTGAATCTTGCTGAATTTCTGTGTAAGACTGTCGTACATGGTAGATATGGGTATGTCCTCAATCTCACTGAATTTTTGTGTAAGACTGTTGTACATGGTAGATATGGGTATGTCCTCAATCTCGCTGAATTTTTGTGTAAGACTGTTGTACATGGTAGATATGGGTATGTCCTCAATCTCGCTGAATTTTTGTGTAAGACTGTCGTACATGGTAGATATGGGTATGTCCTCAATCTCGCTGAATTTTTGTGTAAGACTGTTGTACATGATAGATATGGGTATGTCCTCAATCTCGCTGAATTTTTGTGTAAGACTGTCGTACATGGTAGATATGGGTATGTCCTCAATCTCACTGAATTTTTGTGTAAGACTGTCGTACATGGTAGATATGGGTATGTCCTCAATCTCGCTGAATTTTTGTGTAAGACTGTCGTACATGATAGATATGGGTATGTCCTCAATCTCACTGAATATTTGTGTAAGACTGTCGTACATGGTAGATATGGGTATGTCCTCAATCTCACTGAATTTTTGTGTAAGACTGTCGTACATGATAGATATGGGTATGTCCTCAATCTCGCTGAATTTTTGTGTAAGACTGTCGTACATGGTAGATATGGGTATGTCCTCAATCTCACTGAATTTTTGTGTAAGACTGTCGTACATGGTAGATATGGGTATGTCCTCAATCTCACTGAATTTTTGTGTAAGACTGTCGTACATGGTAGATATGGGTATGTCCTCAATCTCACTGAATTTTTGTGTAAGACTGTCGTACATGGTAGATATGGGTATGTCCTCAATCTCACTGAATTTTTGTGTAAGACTGTCGTACATGGTAGATATGGGTATGTCCTCAATCTCACTGAATTTTTGTGTAAGACTGTCGTACATGGTAGATATGGGTATGTCCTCAATCTCACTGAATTTTTGTGTAAGACTGTCGTACATGGTAGATATGGGTATGTCCTCAATCTCACTGAATTTTTGTGTAAGACTGTCGTACATGGTAGATATGGGTATGTCCTCAATCTCACTGAATTTTTGTGTAAGACTGTCGTACATGGTAGATATGGGTATGTCCTCAATCTCACTGAATTTTTGTGTAAGACTGTTGTACATGGTAGATATGGGTATGTCCTCAATCTCACTGAATTTTTGTGTAAGACTGTCGTACATGATAGATATGGGTATGTCCTCAATCTCACTAAATTTTTGTGTAAGACTGTCGTACATGGTAGATATGGGTATGTCCTGAATCTTGCTGAATTTTTGTGTAAGACTGTCGTACATGGTAGATATGGGTATGTCCTCAATCTCACTGAATTTTTGTGTAAGACTGTCGTACATGATAGATATGGGTATGTCCTCAATCTCACTGAATTTTTGTGTAAGACTGTCGTACATGGTAGATATGGGTATGTCCTCAATCTTGCTGAATTTTTGTGTAAGACTGTCGTACATGGTAGATATGGGTATGTCCTCAATCTTGCTGAATTTTTGTGTAAGACTGTCGTACATGATAGATATGGGTATGTCCTCAATCTGGCTGAATTTTTGTGTAAGACTGTTGTACATGATAGATATGGGTATGTCCTCAATCTCGCTGAATTTTTGTGTAAGGCTGTCGTACATGGTAGATATGGGTATGTCCTCAATCTCACTGAATTTCTGTGTAAGACTGTCGTACATGGTAGATATGGGTATGTCCTCAATCTCACTGAATTTTTGTGTAAGACTGTCGTACATGGTAGATATGGGTATGTCCTCAATCTCACTGAATTTTTGTGTAAGACTGTCGTACATGGTAGATATGGTTATGTCCTCAATCTCGCTGAATTTTTGTGTAAGACTGTCGTACATGGTAGATATGGGTATGTCCTCAATCTCACTGAATTTTTGTGTAAGACTGTCGTACATGGTAGATATGGGTATGTCCTCAATCTCACTGAATTTTTGTGTAAGACTGTCGTACATGGTAGATATGGGTATGTCCTCAATCTCACTGAATTTTTGTGTAAGACTGTCGTACATGGTAGATATGGTTATGTCCTCAATCTCACTGAATTTTTGTGTAAGACTGTCGTACATGGTAGATATGGGTATGTCCTCAATCTCACTGAATTTTTGTGTAAGACTGTCGTACATGGTAGATATGGTTATGTCCTCAATCTCACTGAATTTTTGTGTAAGACTGTCGTACATGATAGATATGGGTATGTCCTCAATCTCACTGAATTTTTGTGTAAGACTGTCGTACATGGTAGATATGGTTATGTCCTCAATCTCACTGAATTTTTGTGTAAGACTGTCGTACATGGTAGATATGGGTATGTCCTCAATCTCACTGAATTTTTGTGTAAGACTGTCGTACATGGTAGATATGGGTATGTCCTCAATCTGGCTTCATTTTTGTGCTAATGTAGAGCCGCTTTCATATGGATTTAGAAGACGTGTTCTTTATCCAATTCTGTCATCCTGAAGACGCACAGATACCCTACGTCTTCATTGACGTCATCATTTGTCACGCAAGACAAATTCAAAAAGCGCTGTGTACACGACGTCATTTAACATGTTTAAGTAAAATGTTTGGGAAAATTGTATTTCGTGCACTCTTTAGGTTGAAAGTAAAGTTAAAAATTACGGATTTTTTTGCACAATACTATAATTGATATTAAATAGAAGTATATGTAAAACACTTCTTAATAATAAATACATGGAAGTGTACATCGTTCATTATAACAAAAGAATTTTTTCAATATAATTATAATCATCTATTTACCTTTTTCATGAATTCTATGTTTGGAAAATTTTATAATCTTCCATCAAACATGTAAAAACAATATTTTCCAAGGCATGTTCAACAGATGGTAAGACTCAGTGTATGTGTCTCGTATAACGGTATCAAGTGTCCACAAAGTATCAAAATAAAATCATTAAATACCTATAATATGAGACTCAGTGTAATGAGAGGATTAAAATCTATAGGTCAATAGCACGTTTAATCTGGCTTATTGGGTTATTTAAAACCTTGTACATTTCAACACCTCCACGTTTAGTATGCCATGTACTAGACTACAGATCATTGAACTGTAAGGATTATATAATGCTAACCAAGATTTCCCTTGAGAAGAGTGATTACTTTTTAGTGCGCTACCGGAAATGCCGAAAGGGAATCTTAGTTTTATTTTCTATAAAACTCATCTATACAATAAGCCCTCTCCATGTTTTCATGATTTTAGGAGAGATTTTCATAAGTAAGAAATTACAATAGACCATTTTCCAATCTTGTTAGAAAGCTCAAGGTGTCCAAGTCAACATTTTTATTGTGATGTCACTGTTAAAAGACGTGATTCCATTGTGACGTAACAATGAAAAAGAGCACAAATAGTTAAATAGTTCCCATCTTGGACAAATTCTGTTATTTTGTCAACCATTATGAATTTCGGCCAGTGGTCTATAGGAAAATTCTACACACCATTATAAAGATTTTTATTAATGAGGAAATATACTCACTGACAGACATTTTCAGAATACGAGCATGATATCAATACTAAATCAGTTTTCGACTTGTTTTATCTATAAGCTTAGACTTACTTTTTTAGACGGGTCTTTGATATCTTCATCGGGAGCGACATAATCCTCATCGTCAGACGTTAAGTATAAATCATCACCATAGTTATAGTGTATCCACTGCCATAACTCCTGAGGATTCATTGGCTGAAAAAATTCAAATTTCAAATTATTCATAGTTCATTGGCTGAAGATGAAGTTCAAATTCAAATTATTCATAGTTCATTAGCTGAAAATAAAGTTCAAAGTTCAAATTATTCATAGTCCATTGGCTGAAAATAAAGTTCAAATTTCAAATTCTTCATAGTTCATTGGCTGAAAATAAAGTTCAAATTCAAATTCTTCATTATTCATTGGCTGAAAATGAAGTTCAAATTTCAAATTATTCATGAACAGTCTAGTAAACCATTTCACATGGACAATGATTTGCAGATCTATCCTGCTAGTATTGAATTATGTATTTGTGATTTAACTTCACCGAAACAAACTTTCGGGGTACGAAGCTAACGGTAAAAGTATAGTGAATAATACTATAACTAGACTGTTCAAGAACACCTTTAGTTATTTGTTGTATGTTTAACCCTGAATATAAGACCTTGACCTTGAATGTGACCTTGCTCCTAAATTTGACCTTGACCCTCATTTGGTTTTTAGTCTCAACATTGAAATACAATTATATCAAGGAAACTAATGCCTTTAACTTACTGTACATGCGAAGTTGTGATTTCTGACATTTTTGTGCATAATAATGAGTACTTTTAATTAATTTTACTTTTGATTTGCATGCTGTAATAATGCATTCTATTTTACAAAATTTGGAGTAAATCCTTAAGGCGACCAACTGATTTTTTATTATCATTCAACTTTACTTTGATCACTTTCATATACATTTTATTTGTGCATAATAAATAATTTGCATCAGGAAGTACTGTCCTGAACCTCTTATCAATAGTAAAACTTTGAGCATTTGAGCATCAATCAGTGGCAGAGTTGGGGGTATAGAGAAGGAGGTGCTCCCCCCCCCCTTTCCCCTCCAGCAGTCACCTTGCATTTTTTTCCAAAACCCTTTTTTTTTAATTTCTGTTAACATTTGCAAATCTGTTCTTGACCTCCAGCGAAGGGGCACTGAATCTGCCAATGTCAATGACTATGCATCCTCCCCCATCATGTTGAAAATCATACTGCTTTGAATAAATAGGAAATGTTTTAACAGCCCCATCAATGGTCCATCACACCCTTGGCAAGAAGAACCAAAATCCCACTGAGGCAAAATGAAAAAATATATTTGTATCCCCCAACATGCCCAATCCGACCCAACCCTACTTTCTCATTCCCTGACTTTTACAGGATCACATTACCTGCTGTAATAGTGCATTCTGCCACATTCGGAACAGCATCATGTACGTTTTATCTCTGTTTCCGAGTGATGTAAAGAAATATTTCTCCTTGTCCGTACAGATCTGTATCGCGTTAGGTATCACTCGTGCCGTCTTCTCCTTGGTGATGGCCGTTACTTCCTTACACGGAATCGTTAGCTGTCGACAGACAATTTGAAAACTGATGAAAATTTAGTGGAAAATGTATGCAATCATTATTGAGTCTTTGCGGAATACAGAGTTATTTCCCCTTACAGACGGTATCTGATGTAATATCATTGTGACGTCATGATAATGGCATGGTAACATCAATTTTATACTGTCATTTCCCAGACTTTTAGGACTGTTTCCATAGAATTTGATGACGTCATAATCAGTCTACGTCAGATACTGTCTCAAATGGGAAGTAACTCTGGTTTTCGAAAATAGCGAATAGCTATGTAGATGTTAAAACACTCTTCCTGTTTCAATATCCATGCAGTATTCACAAAAACTCATGCGCAGATGACTGAGGCTACTTAAAATTTTGTCGGGCCGGTATAATTTCTTTTAACCAGCTTTACAATTTGGTCCAGTAAATCTTTGATTCCGGGACATATAGTTTTTGGCCTAGCCGTTTATTATCCGAAGCAAACACTTACACTTAACATTGAACACAACTCTTGATTGGTAAGTGATAGGGCTTTGATATTTTGAATGTGTATTCCTTGTGACAAGATCTTCCTATTGATACCAATATATTTAACCTTGTGACCTTGAACTTGACCTACTTTTCAAAAACTTTAACATGGGGCATAACTTTTGAATGGTAAGTGATATGGCTTTGATATTTCACATGTGTATTCCTTTTGACAAAATCTTTCCATTGATAGCAAAATTTTTGACCTCGTGAACTTGAGATTACCGTAACTTTTGACCTACTGTTCAAAAACTTTAAAATTGGGCATAACCTTTGATTGGTAAGGCCATGTAAAATAAATTCTATGTTTCTCAGATAATTGGGTTTTAAAAAAGTGGCAAGGTAGGTAGGGTTTTTCTTATTTGTTTTTTTTTTTCTATCAAGAGTACTCTTATAATTCATGTAAGGCAAAACAAAAATTGTATGCTCCCCCCCCCCCCCCCCCCCCACTGTTTTTCTTCATAGAAAACTGTCTTTGAGCGGTCGGTCAAAATAATGTTACATGTACATTATACAAGTTATAATTTATGGCTTTCTCCTGTAACTAAGTTGATTTTTTAAAAGTAAAATAGCCCATTCCTTTTGAGAATGGGGAGACGTAGTTCATCTGTCTGAATGGAAGAAGATAAAAATATACAAAGTATGTATTATTTGCTCACACCTTGTTTAAACCCACTTCAAATTAAATACGACCCCTCACTTCCTCGTTTGGATCCGATCATTTGGTAAAATAAAACACCGCTAAAGACGGTATGGCCGGATTGCAAAGTAAGTTTTTGTCACTAACTGGGTCAAGGTCAATAGGTCAAATAACACAGCATAAATTGAAAGGTGTTGTCAGAGGTACATAGTAACCTACATGTATAAAATAAAGTTTCTACTGCATACAGTTCCATAGATTTTGCTTAAACCAGGAACTTTAACCAAAATCCTTAACTAGGTCAAAGTCCAAGGTCAAGGTCACTAGGTCAAATGTTACGGCATAAATTGAAAGGTCTTGTCATGGGCAACCTACATGTATAATATAAAGTTTCTACTGCATACAGTTCCATAGATTTTGCTTAAACCAGGAACTTTAACCAAAATCTTTGAGTAGGTCAAAGTCCAAGGTCAAGGTCACTAGGTCAAATGTTACGGCATAAATTGAAAGGTCTTGTGATGGGCAAGCTTCATGTATAATATAAAGTTTCTACTGCATATAGTTGCTTAGATTTTGCCTCAACCAGAAACTTTAACCAAAATCTTTAACTAGGTCAAAGTCCAAGGTCAAGGTCACTAGGTCAAATGTTACGGCATAAATTGAAAGGTCTTGTGATGGGCAAGCTTCATGTATAATATAAAGTTTCTACTGCATATAGTTGCTTAGATTTTGCCTCAACCAGAAACTTTAACCAAAATCTTTAACTAGGTCAAAGTCCAAGGTCAAGGTCACTAGGTCAAATGTTACGGCATAAATTGAAAGGTCTTGTGATGTGCAAGCTTCATGCATAATATAAAGTTTCTACTGCATATAGTTGCTTAGATTTTGCCTCAACCAGAAACTCTAACCAAAATCCTTAACTAGGTCAAAGTCCAAGGTCAAGGTCACTAGGTCAAATGTTATGGCATAAATTGAAAGGTCTTGTGATGGGCAAGCTTCATGTATAATATGAAGTTTCTACTGCAAATAGTTCCATAGATTTTGCCTCAACCAGAAACCTTTACCAAAATGTTGACGGCAGACGGACGGACGGACAGACGGACGGACGGACATCGTCAATCTATAGACCGGAATTGCTTTGCAATCCGGCCAAAAATTGGCCGATAGCGTATATCTTCGGAAGTCAAGTCTGGATGAATCGGAATCTTTAGAAATCGAATGAAGTGTTCAGCATTAACTACCGTCTGATAAAATAATGTACACCGATACAATATACATTCTTTTATTCATACATTTAAGGATATAACTACGTTCCTCTTGCGTTTGTCGGCAGTCCTTGCTTATACTTTTTACATTGTGAACGTCATTATTGATAGATTCAAAGTATTACAATGGACACTTGCTATTGCTCGGCATAGGCATTTACATATGCTGTAGAACTATACGAACGTTTTAATACATGTAATACTCGATGTATTAAACATGCGAATAGCCGGCTGCCCAAGTGTCCGCAACACATGTCAGCACGTTGTTAACATTATCCTATACAATTCCCTTTAAACGGCGCGTGGATATTTAGTCTTTACCCGTAACGTAAATATGGAACGAGCCGTGATTTGTACGGGCCTTAAAATGTGTTTATTCATCGGGTGCCGTTTAGACGAATTTACAGGACAATAAACATGTTCAATGAAATAAATGGATATTTCATTTTTTATTGTCGATCAAGGATGATACACGGCGGATATTTTTTTCTGAAGTTGCAATAAAAACGTCTTGTCGGCGGAAAATTATAGCGCGTGGCGATGTCTGAGAAACATAGATTTTATTTTACATGGCCTAAGGGATAGGGCTTTGATATTTAACATGTGCATTGCTTTTAACAAGACCTTTCCACTGATAACAAAATGTTTGACCTTGTGACCTTGACTTTAACCTTTTGACCTTCTTTTCAAAAAACTTAAACATTGGACATAACTTTCGAAGGGTAAGTGATAGGGCTTTGATATTTATCATGTGTATTCCTTGAGACAAGACCTTTCCATTGATACCAAATGTCTGACCTTGTGACCTTGACCTTTGACCTACTTAACACAAAATGATGCATATACTGACAAAGATGCAAATGGGGACATTCATGTTTCACAAGCACAGATTTTATTTAGCTAGTAGTGGTAAAAAAAAGATTTCAATGAAGTCTGTCCATGCAAGGATTTAGACATTTATAAGGAAAGGGACTTACCTAATGATTGTAAGAAAACCATATTTAAGCAATCAAGATATTTTAAAACTTGAGATTTTTCACAAATTCCAAGTATATGTACCGAGTCCTATCCACCCTTAGTAGCCTTTTGTCAATCTACACAATATTCAAAGTACAAGGAAGACTGATATTTGCAAATATGGATCTAGGAAGTAATACATGCACTATACAAAAACACAAAAAATAAATAAAATCTGAAATTTGCCAAAATGAAAGAATCTACGTGTACCTACCACAGTTTCCCATCTGAAAATATTGGCGTAGAAACAGATCCAGTTCTGAGTTATATACATCCTTCCTTGTACGAGGATTTCCTTTTGTAAGGCACAGGAATAATCTGTATAACAATATAGGACAGTATGAAAAACTCAAAAATTGTCAACAATAGGCCCAAATGGACCTATCTTGATCACCAAAGAACTATCATCCTATCCTGTATGAGGATTTCCTTTTGTATGGCACAGGAATAATTTGTATAGCAGTATACATGGTACAGGAAGGTATGAAAAATATTGTTCATAAAATCACAGATTGTCAACAAGAGGCCCAAGTTGGCCCACATTGCTCACATGAGAACCATAATGATTATTCTTCCCTATACTAGCATTTCCTTTTTTGTAACACACAGGAATAATCTGTGTAATAGTAGTACAGGAAGGAATGAAAAATCACAACATTATCAACAAGAGGCCCAAGTGGGCCTACATTGCTAATCTTAGAACCATCATCCTTACATGTACGAGGATTTCCTTTTGAAAGGCACAGGAATAATCTGTTACAGAAATCGACACATTTTTGGCAAGAAAAATAAGTGAAAAAGAAATCATGCCCAGAGGGCCAGCCACAAAGTTTCTAAAGACTGCTAACTAAAAAATTCAAAAAAATAAATTATCCAGCTAGAAAACATCTCTTTGGCTCCTAATATTCAATCCAATGGCATATATATCAGATTTGATATCTTGGTGAGATGGGAGGTTTATATCTATCAGATTTGATATTTTGGTGAGGTGGGAGGTTACATATATCAGATTTGATATCTTAGTGAGGTTGGAGGTTTATATATATCATATTTAATACTTTGGTGAGGTGGGAGGTTACATATATCAGATTTGATATTTTGGTGAGGTGGGAGGTTACATATATCAGATTTGATATTTTGGTGAGGTGGGAGGTTACATATATCAGATTTGATATTATGGTGAGATGGGAGGTTTCTACAATCCTCATCTCAATACAATAAGGTTATAAACAAATGGATTAATGAAATCAGACTGACATTGTTATAAACTTGATTTGTTCTACCGACTTAATTATCAATAGAGTTTCACTAGAAAACCTCTAACAGAAAATTAAATTCTGAAGTACTAATAAAAATGAACTCATAATCATGATGAATTAAAGTTTTGGCCTATGACCTAGGGATATACAAACAGACATTTGATGAAGTGATCCTAAAGTCTTACTCTGCATTGCAGGTAACACAATAAATACATCTTGTCTTGACTAAGTGTTGTTTTTGATAGATTTGTTTTTAGAACTATAAAATAATAGTCTCTTGAGTAATTTTCCAAAAGATTGGTATCAATTTTTTTTCTAATTCATCATATCTACTAAGCAATAGCAGGTCCAATATAACTGTTTTCCTCACCGACAATGAGTCTCTCCTCTTGGGGAACTTCTTTAAACTGTTTCTTGAAATCCTCACTGCGAGATTTATACGTCGGACTCAAAACCTGTGATAGAAGGGAAATAATCAATAAAAGACCACTATGAAACCCATATCATGTTGCATAACAGTGATAGGTAAGAAATGATTATACGTAGTGCATCGTCATGCAGAAGTCAAAGCAAAATTTTGCTATGTCAAATTTTTGTTTGGTAGTCTATTTCAGAAAATATGAAATTCATCTATTTGAATCTTTTTGAAATGAGTGCTTTTCAGTTTTTACAAATTATAGCTTTAAGAAACACAGGTCATTTTCAGCATTTTCTGTTTATATCACAGCTGACATACGGTTGACCTTGACACTGAATTAACCTTGACATTTGGGAAACCCTTTGCTTCAGTGTCCCTGCAAAAATGCATAATTTTTTCATTGTTTTATCATAATTATAATCAATAATTGTATGTGTGTGATTGCACATCTAAGGCATTTGAACAATCAGATGTCAGACAAAGCAAACACTTTATCAAACAAACAAACACTGAATGGGCCTATATCGTTCACCTGAGAGTAAATCTTAAACTTCTTGCTTTAAATTTTCTCTCTGCCAACATGCTTAGTAAATTTAAGGGAAAACTTTAAAAGGAGGTAAAATATCAAATGTTCGATAGGTAATTAAGAAGACCATCTTAATGCTATACTCACAGTATACCAGGGTTGGCTCCTCTTCTTTTTATCACTCTTTTTACTCGACCCAGCCAGCGACGAATCGTCAAACGATTTACTGATATCACTCTGTCCTCCATTTTTTGACTCCACGCTCAGCGACAAATCAGCAGACTTTTCCGAACACTTATCCAATATATTTTCCAAAGATTTTTCAAATGACTTTTCCCTCAAACGAGCACTCCTGTACTCTGAGCTACTTTTACTACTACCAGAATCCGAGGCTTTATTGTCCGAGGGTGTCCTTACTACAGGTGTCCCGGAATAAGAACGTCTTTCCTGACCAGAACCAGATTTCTGCAAATCTTCAAAACTTCCCCTTTTCTCCGATTGAGAAACAGGTGCCGGGATTTCCGAGTCTTGCGAAAACGTAACACTTGAGGATTTTTTATCATACGCCACTTCTAAATGAACTCCGGAGCTATTTTCATCGTTTTTATACAAGAAGGATTGATTGTCTGTTGTTTCTATATTTAGACTGTGAGTGTATTGAGTGTCCTTGACCTTCTGATTATCTGGGTCACTAGGTTTTCTATTATGAGTTCTCTCATGTTGAATGTCCATATGATCCAGTAGAGGAGCTGATTTAACTTTGGAAAATCTTTTCCTGAAACAAAACAAATGAAGAATATTATACATGTAAGTTGTGTATTACCTTAGTCATAAAATCTGAAAATCCATATCGAGGGGAAAAATGGAAATTATGTCATACATCCAATAATATTTTCCTTGCAAATATTCTAAAAAATTGTCACGACAATTCAAAATGGGAAAATGAGTAATATTTCCTTATTACACATTTAACATCACAATTATTAAGAATGTAAGATTTCCCATAGAATAGAACAGAATAGTAATTTATTCCAAATTATGGCCAAATTTCCTGTAAGTATTCAGTCATTCTAAATACTTTAATAAAATCATAACTTTTACATGTTTCATTGATTATCTTTTTGGCAAAAGTATATTCCATTAGACTTTCCTTTGACCAGATATCTTGACACTCTGTTTACCTATAAATCCTTTGTGAAAGGTATTCAGATCCTAAGTCTATGGGATTGGTCTTACCCTTCCCTGAAAGTTAAATCTCACCCTTCCCAAAAAGTTTATAAGTAAAATTAGCCGAGACCTTGACCAATGCTTACCATGACCTTTACTGATCTTGACCTTTACTGATCTTGACCTTTACTGACCTTTACCTTTTCTGACCTTGACCTTTACTGACCTTGACCTTTGCTAACTTTACCCACCCATGTACATGTAGTTCTTGATCACTTCTCTTACTCACATAAAATGATCTTATTTAATAGGATATTACTTATAAAATGACCTTATTTAATAAGATATTACTTATAAAATGACCTTATTTAATAGGATAATACTTATAAAGTATCTCCAATTTATTTCTTACTTTTGTTTGTTTCATTGAATATATTAAGACAGTAAGTTGTAAGTATGTCATTCCCACACATGAATTTTGTATCATTATATCTTGAATTTGTACATCTATCTATGCCATTGTAAAACGGTTACGAGAATAAATTAATTGATTGATTGAAAAATCCTAATCATTCTGCTCATTCTACATGTACCAGACAACAGTCCCTTTCATGGTAGTGTCCATAAGGTTCACTTTTGTCTCTTAACAGGGATTTTTTAGGGTCTGTAGGGGGCCGAAAATCGGCCCCATTCCCAACGCCAAAAAGTGGCACTTTTTCCCAATCTTAGACCTAAAAATTCCCAATTTAATCTTTTCTCCAAAACGGGAAATTCATTTCCAATTTACGTATCATTAACTGAAAGGAAAGTGAAAGTAGAAAAGACATATTGTGTTAGTTTAACTATAGGAGGGATTCAAAATATTGCAATTGATTTGATAAGGAATAATTTGCATGAATGTATCTTTTTGTTGTTTGAAATTTATTTCCCAATTTAGGTTGAAATGTTGCAAAATTCCCAATTTCATCGGCCCAGGCCCCTGACATCAGGGGCTAGAAAAAACCCTGCTTAAAGATTTTTTTGCCAATCAAAATAGTCAAATGACGTCATTCCACTCCAAACCAAAGCATGCACAATTATGGATGACACCATTTGATTGTTCTGGTGGGCAAAACCATCCTACGATGAGACAAAAGTAAATTGAATGACGATTCGCATGAAAGGGTCGATTGGTACACATCCCAAAATTACTGTTGAGTCAGTAATGTAATTTCAGGGTGATATGACATAGAACCAATTTGTATACGGTGAAGAGAAATTCATTCCATTCTGAGGTAATCAGTGTATAAATTATATTTAAACAAAAGTTGAAATATTTAATGACACATGTCAATGCAATTACCTAAAATTATGGTCTATTTGGTAAACTACAGCTATCCTACACATTACTGTGTGGACAATTGGCTTACATGTATCTACTTGCTTGTCTCAGTAAACTTAAGTACAAGTGATTATATACCAGTATGACTTGATGTTGTTAATGAAACTTATATTGACATGTAATTCATCTGAACAATCATTCTGAAAATTAACTGGCATACTCAGTCAAAATGTGGTCAACTAAGTTGGTATACCTACCCTAACTAGTTTGTAGCAAGAAAACAGACAAAATCGTAAAATTAATGCAGGGCTCTTTCAAATAGAAGAGAATTTGTTATCTAATGTTTCCTGCCGTTTTTGTTAAAAGGCCAAAAATTTGTGAATGTGTTTCCTGTTATCTATCTATGGAGGAGGAATCTATTTATTCTTTGATAAAGTTCGAAACTTTCCCTGTTACACAATTTTAAAAAGTCAATTTCGGTGTTTTTTCTCTATTTTGGAGGAGGGGGGTCAAGGCCGATGCTTGGGGGATAATAATATGCATGTGAACCATTCAAACAGGGAATTTTTAATTAATTAAAATTCTTGCAAAAACTGTATTAGATAGCATCAATATAACTGGAATGACTTTAAAGGAAACATATTTTATTTGGATTCTGATTTTGTTGAATTTTTCACATGATTTTAAAACAATTTTTTGCCACAGAAAAAAATCTTTTATATGGGGGGAAATTTCTCTGACAGGAGGGGAAAAATATATACTCCAAAGAGGGGGTAATGGGGACGATTATCGCAAAATATTTTGGGAAAGAAAAATGCTGAATTTATACATTATTTGTAGCATAGCCCTGGAAATATGATATAACAGACAATTGTTACATGTCTAAGTTTGACCTTTACCTCAACCAGTAGAAATTTTGACAAAATTATTTACCAAGTTTCAAGAGGATAAAGATTATCAAAGTTCTCCTTACCTCATAGAAACAAGTCCTAAACAATGACATTATAGACATACTATTGATGCTTCAGAAAAAAAAAATGTTATTTACTACACTGACATTTGAAGGTCAAATCAAATCATACCAAATTACTCTAGACTTTCAGTGCTTGTAAAACTTAAAGTTCAACATGATCAAGGACGCTGAATGAAACAAACAAATGTTAACAATTCAAACATTATGTAAAATGTCTGAAAGTCTTGATAACAATGTAACATAGAAGATTGTGAGAACTTTGTGAATAAATATGTACTTATTCTAAAATATGACAAAATTTGGAAAATTGACATACAAAGCGCAAAATTTGGTAAATTGACATATACAACGGGCATTTGGAGAATTGACAAAGCACATGTGGTAATAGCTGATTTTCAAGTAAACTCATGAGACAGTCATACACCAGACATCAGAAAATTTCACAATATTTTCAATGTGACTCAAAATAAAAAGCTTGACAACACATCAAGGTGCTACAAGACGGTGCGATGAGATGTGACATCACAATGGAAAATTTTGCCAAATGATGTGCATTTTGCCAAATGATGTGCATTTAAGTCTTGCAATTGCTACCTACACTAAAATAAAATATTAGTACACAGAACATCAGCATTCTGTCTTTTCTATCTCATACGTTCAAATTCCAATTGGGACGTTATCTGACATCATACAGTCATGTAGTATTATTTCTCTGAATTTTTAGTTGGTTTCCATAGAATTTTTAAACTGACCCCACAATTGGTTAATGTGAAATATACCTGTACAACAAACAAGTATGTAGCTGTTTGTTTTTCTTTGAAGACAGAATTCCAAAATCAAGATTCTTTATTAATACAAATGTACTTACTTTGGAGATTCTGTGTTCTTGTCGCTTGTATTCGCAGATTCTTCACTGGATATACTTGAGCCGCCATCTCCAGACCTGCTCTTACTGCAACAAGAAAAATAGATCTATAACTTCACTAGAATATCCCCATAAAAGTGTTGTTTATGCTCAACTTGCATAATAAATCAAACAATGTAGTAAATTATATTCTTTTAAATCTGGGCCATTATTTTGTACAATGTTACATGTCTTCAAATTCTTAGCATCAATTACAAGTAACAGACTTGATTCTTAAGCTTATTAAATTGTTTAAGAAATTTCAGGTAAATCTACATGTATGCCTTAAAAGCTAAGATTTTAGCAACTAAATTTCATTAAAATTGGGGTCTTTCTTTGCACTCCTTTCTTAATTATCCGACCAGGTTTATACTATTTTCAGTAATTTAAATCACAAATGAGTAGAAAAAGAATAATGGAAACTGGTATCATTTTAGTTGAAATGTGTCTGACATTCCACAACCAGAAGTCTCTGATGAGACTGAAGCTCTCCTGGTTGATTTGTACATATACACTCAAGAGAATGAATGCTGGACTTCACCTTGCCTAATACCACTTTTTTCATCGACCCAATATATTTCTGTATCCCCCCTGTAAAACACTCTATAACGAATTTATCCCGCTGAATCGCTTTTGGTTTGTGTATGTTACGTCAACATATTCTAAAGCATTTTGGTGACGTCAAAAAAATAAAGCATCTTAGTAGAAGCAGGATATCAAAATAATATTCTGTTAGTAAAATAATACAACATAATATTTGGTTCTTCTCAACCAATCAGATTGCAAGAAATTTGCCAGAGGCGGGATAAATGTGTATCAAGTTTTTTTTTATTAGAACCAACAACCACATGCCAATGCATATCCATCAATTCCTAATTAATTTTTTTCATCAAAATTCAGAGCAAAATTTTTTTTTTTGAAAAAAACGGAGTCCCCCCCCCCCCCAAAAAATATCAAATGGACCGTGCCTTAGATTTCTCTAGAATGTGAGAGAATTACTAAAAACGTGTATATACAACATGTATAACATACCATATGTATCAAAACTAAAATAACAGATGTTTTTATTTTTCAAAAAATGTGGGTCAAGGGTCAGTGATGGGGTCAAAGGTTAAAAATTTGGCTCCAAAAGATGAGCCTTCTCAAGGTTCATAGACATGCAATATATGACAGCTCTATTATCTTATACCCTTTCATCAGAATTTAGTTGAATGGAATGATATACTGACAGTCAGATGGATAGACAAACAGATGAACAGACAGACCTACCACTATATGCCCTTTTATAAAATTAAGACTAAAGGCATAAATAACCTCTCATTTGAGCTGAAATAGTATTGCATAGGATACTCTATTATAAGATAGGGATTTTACCTTAAAACTCTTTAATTATTAAGATCCATGTTTTATAAGATTGTTACATTGCTCTGTGTAATAGAAACATTTTACAGAAAAAATTATCAAAATCGGTTGATCGAGTACAGAGATAATGAAGTTTAAAGCTTGATGATTGGTGTCTTTCCTGTGACACAATTTCCTATAGTATACTATATAAAACTTCTCATGATGTGGCACCATTCAAATCTAACTTGGAGAGGTCTATCAGCGTATTGAAATAGCTATAACTTTAATAATCTTACTGCTATTTGAATGATCTGTACATCATTTTGTTTGTAAAGACTTCAGCTATTCGTTTTATATTACAATGATAATTTAGTTGCGTCGCCATGGTAACCATTTTAAAACAAAATGACCACCATCGATTTAAATAAACAAATTTTGAAAATCTTAAGATTTAAAAACTTAATTTTCACGTGTTTGACTTGAAAGATAATCGAAATAATATTTTAAGAAATACCAAAAATGTGTGATTATTGCTTTTAAAGCACTTCATTTCGGTTGCCATGGCAAAAAAAAGAAGATTTTTCTTGTATCTAAATATCGATAAAGATAAACCTTTGTTCTTTTCGGTGAAATTAAGCTTAATTTGAAAAAAATATATATAAAGGAAGAGGAAGAAAAAAAAAGAAAGAAAAAAATACCAACATGCGATCTAACGAGTCTATCAGTAACAGAGCTATTGCGTAAGTAAGCCACCCTTCCCCCCCCCCCCCCCCCCCCAAAAAAAAACCCCCACAAAGAGCACACGAGAGAATCGTTTAAAGTACGTACGATATAGTTCTGAAAAAAAATGTAGATCATTTCATATCATCGTAAATGAAATTTAATGTATATATATTTCCCTGTTCCTTTTTACGTCTTGTCTTTTAAAGTAAATATAAAAGAAATCGAACACTTTATTGATAACTTGCGTGAAATCGGCATGGAAGACATTATCACGCAGTATATAATCAAGGGGGTCGAGGCGGGAAAATTGGAATGCAGCTAGGTAAACCACGATAAAATTTGGTGTTCTATATATCAAAATAATCGGAAATGTTCAAACTTTTAATATTTAAGTGCGCAAAATAGTAAGGATGATATCAAAAGTGATACATATTCCCCTGAAAACTGAAAAATGCCACAACTTTCGTTATATTTGGAGTTCAGCTTTTGCGCAACTTCGGTTATCAATCGGAGAGTCCCATCTATCTAACCATACATGAGTTTTATGTTATGAATATTAATAAATAAGCTGAAATAGCCGCCAAACAGAACGACCCTCAAATTCTTCATGAGCCGTTCCTCGTGCCATAGATATTTGCAGCGAGAGGTGTACAAATTCGTGCGTTGTCGTCCAAAAAACTCGATAATTTCGCCGCTTCTGTTCATATTATCATAAAAAATACAATATATATATGAAGAATAAATATCACTTTAAAGTTTAGAGGAAGAATCATATATTTTTATCAAAAATTCTGGTAGAAATCGTAAGGTAAGTTCAGTGCGGTAACCGATAGATCAATTTGTCAGCTTAAAAGATCACGTGACTGAAATCCCTATATAAGAGATATTTCCTTCTTTCTTATACTAACCAGTGAAAATACTTAGATCAAGTAATCAGGCAGTTTCAGATTGAAATTAAATATAATAGGACATGTGGCCTACCGAGTGAAATTTTAAAAGAATCGGCCATTTTGTTCTAAAACCTAAAAAGGTTTTAGGCTATTTATTTAGTAAATGTAAAACAATGTAAATAGAATATTGAACGAAGAACATGAACTTTTAGGGCGAATGTGGTATTAATGTAGACAGAAGCTAATTATCAAAATATAATACAAAATATTTTTACATACCGGTATGAAATATTTGATCCTCTATAGAAAACATTTCTACCATATATCCCAGTTCAGAAAAATATTTCAAAATCTGCATGAGGTTGAAATGATGTTTTTGATTGGTCAAATTTTAAAAGGACAAAATGACTCGAGGTCCAATTGACAAAAAGGCCTGAAACATTAGTTTATTACCATTAATTTATGGCAGGAATAGGTATCGTACCCAGATAGCTCAGTTGGTAAGAGCGTCTGCCCAGATAGCAGAAGGTCTCGGGTTCAATTCACGGTTCTGTCACATCTTTTCCTCTCCTGTTACAGAATTGGCACCAAACTAAATGACTCAAGGTGAAGTGGAGTTTTGTGTGAGGTTTCCAGTGCATGGAAACCTGAAAAATTGGTAGAGAGGAGTGTGGTAGGAAAGGGCATCGTGCCCAGATAGCTCAGTTGGTAAGAGCGTCTGCCTTGATAGCAGAAGATCTCGGGTTCGATTCCCGGTACAGTCACAAGAGTCTCTCCCTCTCCTGTTACAAATTCAACTTCTATAACTTACACAAGCACCTTTCATTTGGCAATGTGAAGGATGCATTATTGCTATTTTATTTGATAAAATGATCAGTCTTTGTGATTCTGGTGTTTCCATTTATCAGAAAACACAGCTCAAGTCCGTGATCACTTAGGACATTCTACTCTTGCAACAAAAAGTCTCACTACTCTCTCTAAAAATCTTACACCTTAAACAATTAAAAAATAAGTAAGAAATACATGCATTTTGATTGTTTGTTATCTTTCTTGCACTGTATAAACATAATAGAAAAGATTTTGAAGTTGATTGATTGATCAGAGGAAATACTGAAACTATCCCCTAGCGTTTCTATAAAATTGAAGATAAAATCCTGGGTCAGGCCCCAAATAAAATATGAGAAAAACTAAATTTCAGACTCATCTATGATAATATTGTCAAATGGCAATAAAGGAAAATTTTGGTAGAAGTTTTCCTGGGTTGAAATATTTTTGTATGAGTCAGCTTTTACAAATGATTTTTTCTAGTATTTTATTCTATTTTTTTTTAAATTTGATTAACACATAGTAGATATGCCGATAAGGCATCTCTTGTTATATTATCTTCTATTAAAACATGTGTCACTTGCTTTAATGTAAACATTATGAAAAATTTTATCAAACCACACAGTTTTACATCCCATTGGGGGTGGTACTCCAAGCAGTGGAGGAATTTATAAGAAGAAAGAAAGATGTAAGAGTTACCTCCCCCCTCTCCCCCCCCCTAAAAAAAGCTTACACAAGCACAATATTCCTTTCATTTGGCAATGTGCAGGATGCATTATTGCTATTTTATTTGATAAAATGATCAATCTTTGTGATTCTGGTGTTCTGTGATCACTTAGGACATTCTAGTTACCTCCCCCCTCTCCCCCCCCCCCAAAAAAAAAGCTTACACAAGCACAATATTCCTTTCATTTGGCAATGTGAAGGATGCATTATTGCTATTTTATTTGATAAAATTATCAATCTTTGTGATTCTGGTGTTCCCATTTAACAGAAAGCACAGCTCAAGTCTGTGATCACTTAGGACATTCTAGTTACCTCCCCCCTCTCCCCCCCCCCCCCCCAAAAAAAAGCTTACACAAGCACAATATTCCTTTCATTTGGCAATGTGAAGGATGCATTATTGCTATTTTATTTGATAAAATTATCAATCTTTGTGATTCTGGTGTTCCCATTTAACAGAAAGCACAGCTCAAGTCTGTGATCACTTCGGACATTCTACTCTTGCAACAAAAATTCTCACTACTCTCCCCAAAAATCTTACACCTAAAACATGTTAAACAAATAAAAAATAAGTGAGAAATACATGCATTTTGACTATTTGATATCTTTCTTGCACTGTATAAACACTATAGAAAAGATTTTCATGTTGATTGATTGATCAGAGGAAATTCCGAAACTATCCCCTAGCGTTTCTATAGAATTGAAGATAAAATCCTGGGTCAGGTCCCAAATAAAATATGAGAAAAACTAAATTACAGACTCATCTATGATAATATTGTAAAATTGCAATATCTTTGTTTATTTATAGTTTCTGTCACTTATGTACTCTAAATGCATGTAGATAGGGTAAGAGAAAATAGCCATATACCCATTTTCCAGAATCCTAGGGAACAGGGACTGAAGTAAAATACTGTAATGACATCTAAACTGCAAACCGATAATATTTTGGAATAAATCAATTAACTATTATCCATAAATTCTGGGAAATTAGCTATCATGAGATCACATGTAGTTTAATAGAGAGAAAACAACCACACCCATTTTCTAAGACCCTTGGGGTCAGAGACTCAAACAAAATATGAGGTGAACAACGAGATTACAGACCCATCATATTGCATAAAGAATTTAGTCTCCATTATTTATAGTGTCAGCGCTGTAAGCATAAGATTATATGGAATAATATAAAAGAAAATGGCCACACCCTTTTCTAAGACCCTGGGGGTCACTGGCTCAAACAAAATATCAGGTGCACAACTAGACTACAGACCCATCATATTGCAAAAAGAATTACGTCTCTATCATTTATAGTGATAGAAGAGCTATCCGGACAAAATTACATAGAATTTAATGACCACGCCCATTTTCTAAGACCCTGGGAGTCAGGGACTGAAACTGAATGTCAGGTGCACAACTAGACCATGGACCAAGTAAAATACAAAAAGAATTAAGTTTCTATCTCTAACAGTTTCAGAGGAGTTGTCCGGACAAGAATTGTTTACGGACAGACGGACAGACAGACAGACGGACAGACAGACGGACAGACGGACGGACGCCGGACGAAGGGTGATCGCATAAGCTCGACTGGTCTGAGACCAGTAGAGCTAAAAATGAACCCATGCGGTGATAATTGCTTCTGACCTACCTCTCCAAAGAAGGCTTAATGAAGCGAATTTACAAAGTACCAGTGATCAAATTTCATTGAAAATTTGCAGAAGTATAAGTAAAGAATTTTTGTTTGTGCTGTCCAAATTTCATGCACAAGTTTTGAAAATTACAGAAAATATAGCAAAAAGTACTTTAAATAAACCCTAAACCACTAAATGCAGTATAGCAAGATTTCGAAGCCAGAGTTTTAGTTCATGTACACTTTAAATATGGTATTGTTACCATCTAAGGAGTAGTGAAATATTAAAGCCACCCTCCTTATAATTCAAGAGAGTTAGACATGGCTTATTCTAAGATCTCAGTTTTAGATAAAAAGTTAATGGTCAAGGTCACAATCTCACTTGCAAGGTCTTGTAATAAAGAATCTTAATATTAAATACCAGATGTCAAGGTCACTAGGTCAAAAGTCCAGGTCACAAATGAATCATCTTATCACAAGATGTTTGCACATGAAATATGAAATCCCTACCCCTTAAGCATGCTAAGGTTCGAAAGATGTGACAAAGGTCAATTCTTTAAAAAAGTACCGGTAGGTCAATCTTTCAAGTTAAGACCAATAGGTCAAAGTCAAGGGTCTCATCATGCTTAATCATTATGTAAAGTTACTTATTAGTTCTCCTCATAGTTTAATCCCTTATGGCTATAACATAAATTGAGAAATTTCTACCTCAAGTTCAAAGGTAAAAATTTGTTACTGCATTTGATCCGTCTCATCATCATGATCATGGTCTATCACCATTTTAAGTTTCAAATTGCTGCTTCAAACGGTTCTTGCTAAAAAGAGTTGAAGGCAGCAGTTAAACCAAAATGTTGATGCACTGAACATGCTGAAGGACTGACAAATGGACTTTGCCATTTCATGCACCTGATTTTGCTTCCAGTCAAAAATGGAGATATCTTCTACCTCACCAGAAAACTGTGCATGCACAATAATACCTTGTGTGCAAAAGTTGCTGAATTTTGCATGCAGCCCCGTAGATATTATTCTTTCCTTGAGAATGTCATACATGTAAGCACATGGTATAAGTAGACTGTGGGCACAACTTACAGTTAAGTGTGACTGTATGCAAATTGATTTACTTGTGCGCACAAACTATCTGCACAATTCAGTAAACTGTGCACACGCAAGGGTTATAAATCTATTTTTACATGTATGTCACTCCAATGGTAATGGTAATCCCTTTTGTGATTCTGGCACAGGCTGTTTAATTAAGCTTTATAATTGCCCTACTGTCTGCGCAGCTCACTTCAGAAATCGGAAAATTTAAGTTTGCTCTACTTTTCTGGCAAATTTTGCGATTAGAATTTATATAGGGGGATATCATTTGTAACTAACGGTGTATATTTGATATGTGTACCTACCCGGTATGACTAATACTAAGCTCACAGTGAAAGAAAATAGTTCTAGGAGTTTTTACGACGCTGATGGTTAACACTGAGTCTATAGAGAATGTCAACAACATCGCGCTAAAATTAACAAAGAAATCTTTCACTTTACGACGTCACAATTAAAAGTTACGTCAAATGCTATCGTGTCGGTTCTTAGGATGTGTAAAATACAAGTCAACTGCGGTAATATGAAATCGTCTATTCTGGCATAGGCAGTTTAATTATTGACTGATTGTAATTAAGTGCAATCATGCAGTCAACAGCAACCGGTCTGTGCCAGAGTTTTGTTCTACTGTCCAATCAGCTGACTTTAACATGGAACATTTTTCAATTAAAATTCATATTGGGGGATAGATTGCAAACTCTCATGACTAAATGTGCAAGTTATATATCTGTACATGCAATACTACATGTACGCTCTAATTATTAACATACACATGTATTACACTCCCTATCTAATTCTATTTTCTTTCACTGTGAGCATCATAATGGTGGTAAGGACATATAACTAACACTGTTAGTTATATGAGTTAGAAATGTATCATTAAATGTGAATTTCCATTGGAAAAATAGCCGACAAAGTAGATAAAACTTCAATTTTTCGATTTCTGAAAGGCAGTGGCTCCGGATACAAACGTTCGTATCTTTAGACCTATGTCTCGGTGTACGAACAAAAATCGTAGTTCACTTGAGCTTCTGCATATATATTTCGGTTCGTTTTTTTTCAAGGCATCTTGTGTTCAAATATTGTATCTTTTTTTGGTGACATATTCTGAAAAGTTATAAAAAAGCACGGAGTTGCATCTACATGTACGTATTTGTTATCGTCTCAAAACTTTCAAAAACTTCAACTTCCGCCGTCTATTACTGATCAGTGACAATGGCCCCATATCCTGGAACATCAATGTGCCATTTGCAAAACGAATGTGCCATTGATGAAAATGAATGTGCCATGAGCAGTTAAAAAACCCAAACAAACCAGAAAAAGTAAAGATCAGTTTTTAATAACAACAATGCAATTTATATCGCAAAGTCAAAGGTGAATATGGTGAAGTCATCACCACATTGAGTTACAGAAAGTTTGTTTAAGAATTAAATGCGCCATAATTGGCACACTCAGTGAAATTTAAATGTGCCATTTTAATATTGAATGTGACTATGGCGCAGGGCGCATGCTTATCCCAATCACTGTATAGTTCAGTTCAGTCATAGATTCCGCCTCTACTAGGCATACCGTCCGAAGACGTAAGCTGTATGTTGGAATTTTGACCTACAGTATGCAACGGACCCACCCGAAGCAGTGAGGGTTCTTTTACGTGCCTACGCCTAACCGAGACACGGGACCCCTGTTTATAGTCCCTTCCGAAAGACTAGGCTGGGGTTACTTGGCTATATACATAGTGTTAGCCCACAACCGGTCCATATAATCACCACAAATCACCGCAAATCACCACAAATCATCTACAAATCACCACAAATCAACTACAATTGAATGTGCACTGCGAATATATTTTGCAGGAATTGGTGTTGAGTATATTTTTTGCCGCAGGGATTTTTCAGGGTATTTTACTTTGGGTCCAGGATGCGGTAAAATTGGGAAGAATCGCGACATTTTAATGAAATTGGGAATTTTCAACAGTTTAATTTGATTCTTAATGGAATAAATCCTTACACAGAGATATAACTCCTTCTTATTCAAAGTGTCTTCAATAAAATAAACAAAGTACTAGTAAAACCATCTATTCTTTAGATTGTACTTCAAAGGACATACTGATAATCTTCTAGGATCAGGAACAGGCATCTGTTCAGAGTCAGAGGGGCTACATTAATGATCATGATCAATCAGGATTCAGATTCAAACTCTGTGTTTGATGGGGAACATTCCCACTGTCCGAGTCGCCCTATTCTGTTACTGAATATGAACTACTTTCTGTTGTTTTTTTTTATAGTCACTATCCAAAATTTTATTTTGAAGAACGTATCTATCCTCTACAAAGAAGATGTACTCCCTTTTGTCATTTTTTGGTATCAAATTTGCTGTTGTAAGACGACATGGTCATGGGTTCCCAATACTGGAGATACGATTTGATGATTAAAACGTTAACCTACAAGGTATACCGGATATAAGATTTCTGACCAGTTTACACATAGATCGTCAATGTCCTATTGCTGCAATGTATTTCATTGGTCATTATTTTGCTCTTTATTGAAGAAAACTTCAAAAAATTTATGAGGTTCAAATTGGGAAATTTCAACCATAAATTGGGAAAATATAGGCCATTTTGGCGTTGGGAATGGGTCCCATAATCAGACCCAAAAACGGACTTGAAAAATCCCTGTGCCGACTTACAGCCCTGACATAAATTCTGTAGAACATGCCTTTAACTTTATTTGAACAAAGCTTCAATACGAATTTTCAGATATGGCCAAGGAAAAAAAGGAATTAGCCAGCACCCTGTCAGTAGGAGAACAAGTTGATGTCATCTTACTTGATTTCTCCAAGGCCTTTGATAAAGTGCCCCATACTAGACTACTCAACAAGCTAGAATACTACGGAGTGAGAGGAAACATCAACTACTGGATCAGTGACTTCCTAACATCTAGAACACAACAGGTCGTGCTTGAGGGGACAGCATCATCAACAGCAGATGTACTATCCGGGGTGCCCCAGGGGACGGTCTTGGGTCCGCTGCTGTTTTTGTCATTTATAAATGACATGCTGGAGGTGACAACATCAGACATCCGGCTATTTGCTGACGACTCACTCCTGTATAGACGCATAACATCTACAAGGGACTCCGATACATTACAGCAAGATCTAGCAGCCCTGGAGAAATGGGAAACTACCTGGCAGATGGCCTTTAACCCTGAAAAGTGTACAGTAATACATGTAACGAACAGGAGGAAGCCCCGAATCACTAAGTACCAACTCCATGGACATACACTAGAAAGAGAGGAAAGTAGCAAGTACCTAGGTATCACCATCAGCCAGGACTTGAAGTGGAACATACACGTCAATAATGTAACATCAAAGGCAAACAGGTCGCTAGGTTTTATCCGACGGAATTTACGAGGCTGCAGACCATCAGTGAAAGAGGCTGCGTACAACGCAATAGTACGACCAACATTAGAGTATGCAGCATCAGTATGGGACCCATATACCAACCAGCAAATAACATCTATTGAGAGGGTCCAGCGAAGAGCAGCTCGTTTCGTTACCAACAACTACAGAGACTATATACCAGGGGCAGTTACAGGCATGATAGAGCATTTAGGATGGGAGAGTTTAGCGACCAGACGTGCAAAAAGTAGACTGACCATGATGTTTAAAATCACCCATGGCCTAGTCGACATCCCACACGAACAACATCTAGTGGCAGGGGATAGGCGTACCCGTGGTAACAACAAATTCCGGGAAATTGCAACATCCAAGGACGCATATTAGTACTCTTTCTACCCACGGACCATCAGGCAGTGGAACAAACTCCCACCAGACATCACTGCGATTCCATCATTAGAGGGTTTCAAGGCCATGCTGGACAGGCTACCAGCTGACCATCCAGCATTCACCATCTAGCCAACCACCATGATGTTTTTATCCTTTTACCAATTTTTAACCTGTAAAATCGCCTATTAAGAGGTTTTTAGCTGTCTTCCAACATGCGCCTGAGTTAATTAACGTTCTTTTGAGAGCCCAACTCAGTATAGAAAGAAGAAGAAGAAGAAGAAGAAAACCTTCCGTATGCAATATTGGAAGTCACAAAGAGCATTGATTTGGAATGCATTGTGGGATTTATGTTAAAATTGAAACAAAAATCACATAAGTATGATAAAAAAGGTGATTTGTAATTGATTTGTGGTGATTTGTAGTTGATTTGTGGTGATTTGTAGTTGATTTGTGGTGATTTGTAGTTGATTTGTGGTGATTTGTGGTGATTTGCAGTGATTTGTGGTGATTTGTGGTGATTATATGGAGCCGCCCACAACACCTGGCGAGGCTCTAAGTTGGTAATCTTCCCTCCACCTGGCGCTCGTCGGATTCAATGCTGGTCAGTCGCATGCTTCACTGGGCACGAGTCGACGCACTAAGTGCTCTACCAACTGAGCTACACCACCCCCGTGATTGAGAGCATAGAAAATAGCCTCTTGTCCCGGTTGCTTTACAGATTATGCAGAATAAACTCTTCATACCTTGATAAAATTGGTTACAAAAATCAACTTTTTATTTTGTTATGGACACATGACCCGAGTCAAGTGACAGTTACAGACCAATCAGAAACATGTTCGTATGCCGAGCCATAGGTCTAAAGATACGAACGTTCGTATCCGGAGCCACTGCCTTTCTGAAATGGGCTGCGCAGACAGTAACGGAACCTGAAAAGATTGTTGAATAAAACTTACTGAGAGGGAGACCATCCAAGTAAATTTGACATGGCTTCAACAACACTGTAACCTCCGCTGTTGGCACCTGATTCCAGCGGCAATGTCAGTCCGTTTCTTGACCCCTTGTGAACAGACGTCGATTTAGAAATACTGTCAACCGATTCCTCTCCGTTTTCCTCATTGTTATTTAGAGTGTCAGTACTTTTTGTTGAAGTACTTTGATTTCTATGCATACTACCTTCACCAAACACCGTCCACCCTTCAATCAAAAGCTCAATTAATGCTTTATTTATTCATTTTTTCTTCTCTTCTCTGCTTTTTATGTTGAGTATACGAGTATTGACATTAACATTGACGTCACTTCCGTCAAAACTAAATGGAATTCTAAGAACCAACTAAGGAATGAAATATCCGGTGGATTTAGCGCAAGGCGATTCGTTATCTATCATTCTTTATTCAGGCAGAGCATTATATATATATATACAGAACACAAAATGAACATAAAATAATAAATAATGAAATGATATTTTGGCACACATTGATAAATTAATGCATTTATCAGATATCACACATGATTTTATCACAATTAATCACAATTGACACCAGACCAGTTATTATCACAGCTTATCAATATGACATAAAAATCACATCTCTACCTAGGATAACCCATTACAGTGAATCATACGATTAACTTATTTACAATGGGGTCCTTTGGCATAAATTTAGAAATTAAAATATATTTAATAGATGAGATGTTATATTTGAATAATGAAAAAAACAAAAACAAAAACAAAAAACATACACACACAAAAGTATACAGAACACACATGATTTTTTTCATAAAAAGCAATATTTTCCCTCCTGCGAGCTTCTTGTACTAAATGTGATTTCACTAAAGATTTGAAGCTGCTTTTGTTCGTTACTCACTTTACTTCAAGAGGAAGAGAGTTCCAGTCTAAAATAGCATGATAGTAAAAGTTTGAATTATTATATGCACCCACCCTTTGAACAATGAAATTTAGATAAGATGCCCCCCTTGTGTTGTTTTCATTTCTGGTAAAATTTTCATGTAAATATACAGGTGCTAGTCCATGAACAATGTTAAAAACATGATTAATCCTCAATTGTCGTACGCTGTCAGCTATACAAAGTGTATATTTACTGCTTCAAAGACCTTGCAATCAATAGAATATTCTCTAGGACCTAGATTTTGAACAAATCTTAATGTCTTGTTTTGAAGAATATGAAGCTTCTTTTTCAGAGATTTTGACAAACGTTCATACCATGCAGATGAACAATAATCAAAATAGCAGTGTATGAGAGCAGATATGCTAGGGTTGACCTTGACCTATTGTTTAACCAGGATCCATTCCTATACAGGAACTTTAATCTTGTGTTGACCTTTTTGATTATCTCGTTTACAATGAGATCACATCTCAGATATTTATCAATAGTAATTCCAAGATATTTCACATGATCAGTTGCTTTGATGACATGATTGTGACATTTGACCTCGAATTGACCTTCATTTTTGAGTTTTCGACTAGGGCCGAACAGAATACATTCAGTTTTGCCGAGATGCAAGGATAGCTTAATTATTGTCAATCAGCCAATCAGAGCAGTTCTCGAGGACCTTACCAAGTTTCGATGATATGACCTTCGGATCTCTATGTGTGTATATAATAGCACTGTCATCTGCATAGAGTATCAATTTACAGTCCTCATCTATGCTGGTAGGCATGTCATTGACATAGCATAAGAATAAAAGAGGGCCTAAAATACTCCCCTGGGGCACTCCACTGAAGATTTCCTTAAAATCTGATAACAGCCTCCCCCCCCCCCCCCCCCCCCACCACCACCACCCTACTACTTGACCTATGATGAGATCTACCAGTTAAATATGATTTAAACCAAGTGCTGTCTATCCCCATAATGTCTAACTTGTTGCATAAAATATCATGGTCCACTGTATCAAAGGCTTTTTGCAAGTCCAACATAATCATACCTGTAAATTAATAGACCTTTTCAGTTATTATTTCTGATTTGATCTAACAAGTGAACAAGGCAGGTATCTGTAGAAAATTTGCTTCTAAAGCCTGATTGAGAACTCATTAGATCTTTCATATATATATATATAGACGTCTCTTCTTCTTCTTCTTCTTCTTCTATGAAATCAGGACGTCTAGGCCATCGATTTCTTTTTTTTTTTGTTTTATGAGAAATTATGAAAATGTCTCATGAATATACATTTTTGAAAATCCAGGAAATGCCACCCTCTTCCGGTCTTAAATATTCTTGTCCCTCGGCGTTTCACGCATCATTAATATTAAATTGGCGGATAGGGATGGGGGCTCCGAAGTCTGACTTTTTTTCAAGAAAATAGTGAAGTAACATAAAAGAAAAGAAACAAACAAACAATAGCAATGTTGATGACGTGATCAATGACCCCCGCCAAACTATCAAACCATCATATTTTACATACAATGACAAATATGGATAATGACCATATCCCTGTATACAGCACAAAATCGATAATTCAGAAAATCAGAAACCGAAGGCATACAAAATCAGGATAAAACAGAAACCAAAGCAAACAAACAAAAACCTGCACCATATGAAAAGAAGTCAGGGGTACATTGTATTTTGAAAACCCTTACTAGGGATTCATCCTTCAATCATGTCCGCATGTTTTGTTTTGTTTGTTTTGTTTTGTTTTGTTTTCTTTGTTTTTTGTTTGTTTTATTTTTTTCAATCTCTAAATTTGCAATATCAAATATCCAAAATTGATTTATTAATACTACCTCAAAAATATATATGAATAATTTTTTTTTTTATTGAAATCAAAGATTCAATTTCGTACATACTTTCTGCCATATGCAATATTATTGTTTGCATCGAGTTTTTTTAAGTATAGCCGGACGGAAGCCACATTCTGAAATTTTTTATCTCCTAATAAGGATATACCTCCTAATTAGGCCATAGTTTCTCCAAATTAGGTGATAGTTTCTCTTTATTAGGTGATAGTAACTCCTAATTAGGTGATAGCTAAGTCCTAATTAGGTGATAGTATGTCCTAATATTAGAGCTTTACCAATAACCGACGGTTGTTGGCCGACGAAGTGCGTCCGAACGAAACGCGACGAAACACACCAAACATAAGGGGTCGTATATAAAAAAAAACATGAGATATCTTTTAAAAATTTAAACAAAACTCTATTAATACTGCAGTCAGTAACAAAACAAATGAATAGATACATATATAGTTTTTTTGTATTCGTATAAATAGAGTTTTATTTAAGATTTTGAAAGATACATCATGTTTTTTTATACACGACCCCTTATGTATGGCGAGTTTCGTCGCGTTTCGTTTGGACGTACTTCGTCGGCCAACAACCGTCTGATATTGGTAAGCACAGACTCGATTGGACTCCACCTTGGTCGGAAGGGGAGGCGTTTGTGTTGGGGTCCAAGCATATGATTTTGAAAATATCACACAATTAGAAATTGGGAAAAATATCTGGATTCTTGGGTCCAAAAATCCTGTAGGGTTCATTTGGGGTTCCTTCAAACTCCCATCCACCTTTCTATATATATATCGATCCTCACATTGGTATTTCAGTCAGATCTTATCTCATTATTATTTCCTCCTTTACTGCTATTGGTCGATTTTGTCCACCAAGATAACAGTACTTTGTCTGCATGGGCGGATCTAGATATTTTCCAAGGGGGATCCCGTCTGTACCGGGAGGTGTCCAGTCTTGGGGTCCAGTCTGTCGATGGGGATTCCAACCTATTATTTTGAAAAAAAAGACAAACATTTAAAAAAAGAAACCCATGATTTTAGACAAATTCATGTGGTGGACCCGATCCCCATACACCCTCTAGATATGCGCTTGAGTCTGTATATTCTTCATTTTTATGCAGTTCGTTCTATTACCTGACTACCATGTCGCTAATCGCATATACAATCCTCACTGTAGGAATAATTTCAATGCACATAAATAGTGTGTACAATAGTGAGTATTCATTACAAATGATGTACTTTTGAAATTAGTTTTAAGACTTATTAAATGCAAATTTAAAATAATGTTTCCATTCATCAATTCTTATAGTAAAGGAAATACGAAAATGCACTTTAGGAGGTTACATTGTAATTATTATAGGTGGCACAATGTAAAAATGAATCAAAGCTTACTGAAGATGGCGAGTATGAATATACAAAAAAGTTGGCGACACTATATAAGGATTAAATCAAAACGTGCTGTAGGTGGCGACACTGTAAGGAATATTTCAAAATAAACTGTAGGCGGTGACACTCTAAGGAATTAACCAAAACATACCTAGAGGAATGAATAAAAACATACTGTAGGAGGCAGCACTGTCAGAAATGAATCGAAACGTATTAATTAAAGGGGACGATGTCAATGTAAGGAATAGATTAAACATTCCGGCGACATTGTAAGGAAGACTTAACATTAGATAAAGCAAACACAGTTGATATGGCTACACCATTTTTGGATCTTGACAAAAGAGAAGACTTTGGCTTCAACATAGTTAATTTTCGTTGGCTTGATGGCGATGTTCAAAGATTGCAATCGCACGTCAATCACATCTCTAAGCTCATCAGATACGCTAGAGCTTGCTCCCATGCTTGGGACTTCCATGATGAAAATAAACAAATTACAAATAACTTATCAGTCAAGGATTTAGATATCATAAACTTGTAAATTATTTTGGAAATTTTACAATAACTGTTCTTAACTTCTTTTTTGGGACAACTCCAGCAGCAGAATATGTATCATTGGGAATGTCATTGCCTTCATTTAACGGTGACCTAATAAACAAAATCAGAAGGATCAAAGGCAGATCAAACTTCAACCACAGATGTAAGAAAAGAGTCGGTCGCCTGCTTTACCGAGGATATGATCCTAAACTCATTAAAAAACGCTGGCCATGGTACTGGACCAATCTACAGTTTTGTAACAGTGTCTTTCCCAACATTGTTTCACACTGGCCAACCGTGACGACGGGACTCCATGACGGGCCTTGTTTAAATCTCGTCACAGAAGACTGGGTCCTGATTCTCTGTCCTATCTGAAAGTTGGTCAGACTTCTCAGGTGATTGATCTTGAGCTCGCTTTAGCCAGCAGGGCACAGACTGTTATACATATGACATAGAATGTTTCAGATCCATTAACATAGAATCTGTGTTACAAGAGGCCGCTGCGTTTAACTTTCTTGTTTGTGATGTCACCTTACAGTGAGAGGTTTTTTGTTTATACGACAATTGTGTGTATATGGAGACCTCTGTGTATCCGGATAAGTGGCAGGGTTGTGTGCTCGTAATCCGGATTATCACACCATTTGCTTATAGCAGATAGCCGTCCAAAGTCGACGCCTGGTGCACATTGGTCTCCTTCCTTTTATGTGTTGTCATTAATGTTTGATGATTCTGTACGTATGTTTCGAATGCTTTGTATGATGTTCTTGTGAATATTGCGTCATTTTGTGGTTTGTACTTTTGTCTAATGTCATTTATGTGTCGCTTTCTTGTGGGTTGGTTTCGCCGAGTGTGGTCATGCTGGAGATCCTTCCCTTCTCCAAGTAAATGTAAAACATAACTACATCTCATATTGAAAGATATTTTAAGCAAGAACAGTCCAAAAATACTATTTTTAATATACAAAGGATTTTATTATTATCAAGTTAAAGAAGATCCTGACGAAAATTTCAACAGCACTCACTATAGAGCACACAATTGAGCATCGACGTACCCCTAACGAGCTAGAGGTGGCACCAGGTCCCCGGGAGGAACAAGAATCCCCTGCTTGGCTAGCCGAACCCGCTGTCGACGTTCATGCACGAAAATGAAAATAATATCTAAAATACATACACTGTCTGAGGCTGTGTCTAGATAAAAAATGCTATGGCGACCAAGTAGTACCGGCGGATAAATGAGTTTCTAGCTAGCGGGCGATGCTTACTCCTCCTTGGTATATTCAAATCCGAGTCATTTTTCTCCTTCGCAAACTGTTTTAGCTGTTTGCTTTTGCATCTTTCATGGTCAATTATGAGATTTCGATTCTGATTTTGGGTTTTCATATTTATTTCGTCATCAATGTCATTCATGTTTAACGTTAGCGTGTCTTTTGTGTTTGATGTTTACATGTCGTATGTCTTTTTCCGTCTCATACTACACAGCCAATTGTGCCTCACATGAAATTCATATGAAATGAGCATCAAGTAAATTTCACATGAAAGTTCATGTAAAATTCATATAAATTTCACATAAGATTTATGTGAAAAATATTTCACATGAATTTCACATAAATTTCCTTCACATGAATTTCACATGAATTTTTCTATGTAACCTTCACAGGAAACTGAATTCACATAACATCCATGTAAAAATCTTCACATGAAATTCATGTGAAAAATTTCATGTAAATTTCATGTTCGTGCTCGTTTCACATAAATTTCATGTGAACTTTTATGTAAAGTTCATGTAAATTTCACATGAAATTCATATGAGGCACAATTGGCTGTGTATATATGCTCGTCTTTTGTGTTTTTGCATCGGCTGTGTTGCTGTTGGTGCTGCAACAGGGTCTTGTTGGAGATCCCCTCCCTTCTTTTGCTTTAGGTGCTTCATTTTGATGGAGGTTATGATTCTTGTTGTTCTGTGTTGTTCATTAAACTTATTTTGTCTGGTGTCCATTGGGTTTTGTCCTGTGGGTGTGTTCCGTTGTATCCAGTACACATGCAGCAGCGTAGCTTCTCTTCATCCTAATTAGGATTAGTGCTGTATATTGAAATTTTTTTTTTCAATACAAAATAATACACGTACTTTATTTTGCTTCAATACTCAATATTTTCAATACAATATGCATTTTATTTTTCTCAAATGAATCATAATAATGACTTAATAAATTGAGTTTTTATGTTTCAATCAATGTAAACTTTATGAAACAGAACAAGAATAAACAAGAAAGGAATTATGATTATTTCAAAAACAAAAAAGAATATCTATAGGGACGGTGTCCCTGAAAATTAATTAATTTTACAAAATTTTGGAATGCAAAATGGACATTAAAACTGTCTGAATGTAGTATATATTTCCGCTTAGCAATTGATGATCGACACTCACAACTACAAGTTCAATGTTTAAGCTAATATATATCTTATCTATGCCTTTTCATACTGCGTCTTTTTCAATACAGGCAGTCACAATCTCATTCGAAAGTATATTTCAAATCCTGGTGCTCCGGATACCCACACCTTCAACAATGGAGGAAGGTGTGAGACAAACCGGGAGTTTCTATGTGGAAACGGCAGGTGCTTACACGGACACTATGTTTGTAACGGGAACAATGACTGTGGGGATGGCACGGACGAGCGAGTCTGCGGTATGAACATGTTTATTGTGGATTATATGTTAAACGTCTTTAAATTTAATAGCAACATTTAAGAATAGATATTTTGCTGCATGGATCAGACATGCACGTTTCGGGTACTGTTATTGTCTAGTCCATGCTGCAAATTTAACTGTTCTTAAATGATACTATTGAATTTAAATGTAAACGGCTTCAAATTGAATAGCATCATTTAAGAACAGATAAATTGGCAACGTGGACCAGGCATGCACGTTTCTTAACCTCATCAGTGATCCTAATTCTAAACAATTTAATATGCCAAAAGAGTATGAAAGTTACTATGTCGAAAAAGTGTACCGAAAGACGTAGCTGACGAAGACGTTTAACATGGAGGTTTTTCTTTGTTTGCTTTCAAATTGGTTCTTTTTGGATGTTTTCTCTTTGTTTGCTTTGATTCTTGTTTTACCTTGATTTTGTATGCCGTGATTTCTGTATTATCGATTTTGTACTATGTATTGGGATATGGTCAATATCCATATTTGTCATTACACGTCTTCAAATGTTAAACGTCTTCAATTCAATAGCATCATTTTAAGAATAGATACATTTGCAGCATGGACCAGACAAGCACGTTTCGGATACTTAACCTTAGTCAATGAACCTCAAGACTGTGAAAGGTATGTCAAAAAAATACCGACAGACGTAGCAGGATTGGTGGGATATGATGTTACAGGACCTTCTTTTCAGAACTTAGGAGAGAATTTTGTGAACCGAATTTTTCCAATGCGTTTGAAGAAACGATCAAGCGAAGTTAATCGGACCTGGCTACATGTCCCCTCGGGGACTCCTGGTGACACTCAAAAGACACTTCAAATTGATAGCATCATTTAAGAACTGATGGATTTCCAGCATATGGACTAGACATGCACGTTTTCTGTAATTAATATGACGTATGTCTCTTTTTCGTCTCTTAGTATGCCCGTCTTTGTGTTTTCGCAAAATTTTCCATTGGGACGTCACATCTGATCGCAACGTCTTGAAGCACCTTGATGTGTTGTCATGCCTTTTATTTTGACGTCACAATGAAAATACCGCGAAATTTGTGATGTCTGGTGTTTGACTGTCCCAGGAGTTTATTGGAAAATCATACATGGACAGGAATTTGTACACCAAGCCGCACGTGTATTGTAGGATTCATGAGTAATATCTTCGCATACCTCTAACCGGTAAATGTTATAGGGCACCTGTCACTCGCAGTGAAATGAAGCTTTTTATCTTTGTTTTTTTTTTCTTTTCTTAATGTAATTCATTTTTGCCTGAGATTTCAGAGTGGTTATCGTATTTCAATCTTTTACACTTTCACTTCATCAGGACAGGCAGGTCACCAACCAGAAGTACACCAAACAGTAAATCACCAACCAGTATATACCCAGCCTGTAATACTCCAACCAGCATATACCCCGCCTGTAGATTATTGTAAGATGTATCAGCAATTCAGATGTGATAATGGACGCTGTATACAACATAACACTGTCTGTAATGGTATAGATGATTGCAAGGACGGATCGGACGAAACGTGTGGTACATGATTCTTGTATACTTGTTGGAATTTGCTCAATTTTGATAAAAACACAAATTGTTAAAGTTGATAAAACCCGATTATTTTTCCATTCAACAACACGCTTTATGCATGCTATTAATTCATTCTTTAGTTAAAAGAAGCTCCCGATAAGCTAATAAAATTACTAGAAAATCAAATGTTTATTTATTATTTCTTTCATTCTATGTTTTTAATAATATGAAGGAATAATCATGACCACAACCGATGCCCCGTCATGCAATGCACAAAATGAATTCACATGCATCAACCGGAAGTGTATCAATCTCCATTATTATTGTAACGGATATGACGACTGCGGAGACAACTCGGACGAACTTCGATGCAGTAAGAAATTACTCAATGTACCATTTTGTATTTACAAAGCATTGGCAGATCTTTGATATCTAGTTATCGTAGTCTGCTTCAATTCACAACTCCAGGTATGTTTCTTTTGATCATATATGCACCTAGGTAATTCCAAAAAAAAAAGAAGCATTCAGAAAGAGGTGAGGAGTTGTGTTTCATGCGTAGCAGCATTTATTTCATTCCCTGTAACAATGGCGATGAGCAACTATACTGTGCATGACTATTTTACGCTGGGGGTGGGGGTGTTGGAAATTCGCGCTTATAACATCAAGACGTAACGCTTTGGGGTACTATTCGCGATATAAAAGTAAGAATGCAGCAGGTTGGGGGCGGGAGGGAGGGGGGGATTTTTGCGAAATCAATTGCAGTACGCGAAAATATCCACGGAAGTGTTCCGACTCTTTACCTTCCGAAGAAAATTTCAAACCAATTTATTATGCACCAGACACGTGTTCGGATATTTAATCCTCATCAGTGATGCTTCCATCCAAAGTGAGTTTTAGAAACAACCAAAATTCATTTTAGTAACGCCCTCTGGTTATATTTTTTAAGATTAAATTTGTCCAATTTACAGAGAGTGCGCAGCTCCAAATTTCCTGTAGGTTCGATTCAGCATATCCAAATAAAATCTATGTTCAAAATAGCATAGGAGAGATGGTGCTTAGATGTTAGCCTCCTTTAATTTCGATGGTAGTTTTGAATGAATTGACAAGTTTCAGAAATAGCAAAATAATATTTATGACGTCTCATTGATAAAGTGCCAAACAAATTTTCTTTCAGGCGACAGAATGGTAAGGAGTAATTTTACACTTAAGAAACATCCGTGTTACGGGGAACGAGTTTAGCTTCTCCACACTGCAACATGAAATAAGTGTTTATTTAATAATATGGAAGTGTTTCCAGTATTCAATAACATTTAACGACACCATTAATTTTTGGAGGAAACGTGTAAATATTACGAAATGAGATAATGGCTTTTTATTTTTTCGTTTGAAAATCTCCTGTTTTGTCCTGATTTTGTATGCCTTCGGTTTCTGATTTTTGAATTATCGATTTTGTGTTGTATACAGGGATATGGTCATTATCCATATTTGGCATTTAGTACAATGACGTGGAAGATATACAATGTACCTAGGTAGACTACCTTCAATGACCTTAGCGCACCACACCCGCAGGATGCTACACATAAAATACACTTTACAAAAACAACTGCAATAACAACAAGGGACAATGAGACACATTAGTTTAAAAAAAAACATCTGTTTATTCAAACAATCATTTAGTTAAGATTGGATGGCACAATCAGCGTTTTAAGTCCGTACAATACAGACATTGATTTCCTTCCTAAATGGTTTTGTCATATTTCATTGGTTTTTTCCCTTTTTGTTAATTGCTCGAGTTATGTGCGTCTCTTTATTGACGCAGTGGTTTTATGTGTTGTCATTCTTTTTCTATACAGTCAGTCTCATACTTATTTGTTCCGTTGTGACCGAAGGTAGTCTCGATGGGAATCTTTATTTTCTCAATATGTCTAAATGCTTCTACTCTTCGTGAATTATTTCAAATCAACCAAATAGCTTGAATCCGACCGTTAAAAAAACATGCGATATAGACTAATGTCCGGACTGTGATTATATTAAGCTTATCTTCATTAAAATGTATCACTGTTGCAATTTGTTCTTAGTTCTTTAACTTCTTTACATTATTGTAATTCCTATATGTATAACAGAAGAAAAGAAAAAAAACCCTTATCCTTAGATCTTTTAATCAGAATGCTAATTCAATTGAAAGCCATGTACTCTAACGCTGATTTTTTTCTTTGTTCTTCAAACTGTCCCAGTCCCTATTTGACAACATGACTTTTGTCTTTTCTCTTCCATGAAGTACTTTCAACCACAACAACAAAACGTCCTACAACAAAAGTCCAGTCTTGTGATATCGGTTTTCAGTTTACTTGTGCTAACCGGATGTGCATATATCGTCTGTATCTGTGTAATGGCATAAATGATTGTGGAGACAACTCGGATGAAAACATTTGTAGTCTGATTCAACGCACAACAACAGGTATGTTTCCTTTCATGCAGAAATAGGGATGGAGATAAAAGGGTCAATTCCGTTTTCATATTCCTGCGTCAACATCGATGGCGGATGCGGCTAGCCAAACAGGGGATGCTTACTCCTCCCGGGCACCTGGTCTCACCTCTTGATTGCTAGAGGTCTGTCGATGCTTAATTTTTGTACTCTGTTGTGAGTGCTGTTGAGATTATCGGTAGGATCTTCTTTAACTCATTTGTACAAGAAGGACTTGAATCTAAGTAAAATATCAAGTGGTGGGTAATTTTCGATTTGATTTTATTTACATTAAACGATACAATAAATATCTTTGAGAAACAGGGAACAAATTCAAAAGCGTTAATATTAATTATTAGGGAAGGGTTTGTTTTTTCCATCGAGTTGAAGAAGATCCTGACGATAATCTCAACAGCACTCACAATAGAGCACCAAATTGAGCATCGACGGACCCCTAGAAAGCTAGAAGCGGGACCAGGTGCCCGGGAGGAGTAACCAAGTTTCATTCGTAGGAAAATGCTATAGAACAGCTTGCCAGCAAGACGACCATGCATCTCCACAGCAGATCATCTCTGCACAGTACGTACACTATATACATAATACAAAACAGCTTAAAAAATAACTACGGACGTCTAGACATACATTAACATCCACACCTGGTTATCAACATTGAATGAAAAACAAAATCGAAATTTGACATTCAATTTTAAAAGTAAATTAATAATTAGTAGGCACACATATTCAAAATCATCAAGATACAAAATAAGTAAACATGTGTAAAGGAGCAAAAGTATAGTCCCCTAGGTATGGAGATGAGATCAACGTGCTCCGGGAGAGAAGGCATGTCCTTCTTGCTAAAGCAACACACGTCCCTTTAGCTATGTAAACCGGTAAATGAATAAAATTTGTTCTAGATGGTTCTAGCCTAAATAGTACGGTGACCAAAGAGCTAAATTTTACAGTTTAGTCGACAGATTAGTACATGGGTAAATTATATGTCAAATGAAACTAGAAGTAATGTACTTTCAAAATATCAATGTCGTCAACAGGTTTGAATGTACAAACATTCAATTTTCAGGGGTCAAAGGTCAAAGGGGTCATTCAACATAGATTACGTATTTCTGGTCTTTTTCACAAAGAAAAGAAATATTGATGAAAACAAAATTGAATTTTCTGTACAAATTGCATTAGCAGAATAATATTCCAACCTTATCTTTAACACAAGTAATCGCGATGACATAAAATCTGTATTGATGACGTCATTGGCAGCTATTTTTAGAACAAATTAAAAATGTGGACATTATAATTCCTTAAAAATGAAATATTCCTCTCCGTGTACAAACATGGAGGACAAATGTTTGTCAATTTTCTCTTCCATCATAGAAAACAAATGTTTGCTAATTATCCCTCCGTAGCGTAATTGCAGGGGGGTATAAGGGGGTATGATGCGACCGTTGGTGAGGGTGCGTACGAGAGTGTGTAAGGGTGACTGTGTGGGAGAGGGAGCGTGTGTTTGTGCACGTCACGCTCTTTTATACAGCCTAGAAGGCACAATTTTTATTAGATATTGACCAAACTTCATACACTTATTGCTTAAGACAAGAGAAAAACCCCTATTGATTTTCAAGGTCATGGGTAAAAGGTCAAGGTCACCGGTTGAAAATGTTATAAATCCTTTTAAACATCCCAGGAGGCACAGTTTTTATTGGGTATTGACCAAACTTCATACACTTATTGCTTATGACAAGAGAAAGAACCCTATAGATTTTCAAGGTCATTGGTAAAAGGTCAAGGTCACAAGTAGGAAATGTTAAAAACCATTTTTCTTAGCCTAAAGGGCACAGATTTGATTGGATCTTTACTAAACTCCATACATTTATTTCTTATGACAAGTGAAAGAACTCTATTGTTTTTCAAATATAAGGTCAAGATGACAGACTGTAAATGTTGAAAATCATTTTATACAGCCTAGAAGGTGCAGTTTGAAGTTGATCTTCACCAAACTCAATACACTTGTTGCTTATGATAGGAGAAAGAACTCTTGACTATTTGTTTTCAAGGTAATGCATCAAAGGTCAAGCTCACAGATTAGAATTTTTCAAATCTTTTAATACAGCCTCGATGATACATTGGAGTTTACCAAACTCCTTACACCCATTGTTTATAACAAGAAGAAGAAACCTTTTGATTTTCTAAGGTCAAAGATCAAGGTCACTGAAGGGAAGTGTTTAAAATCTTTATATACAAACTAAGACGGCACAATTTTGATTGGATCTTTCCAATGCCAATACACGAATTCGTCAAAATCATTGAAGATCCTCTGTGTCATTCACCATCGGATCTTGGTCACGCTCTTTAAAGTATACATTTAATACAAATGACACAAAGAACACTTTTTCGATTATCAAGGTCAAAGGTCAACAGATATAGAGGAGGCAACTTAAAAATGGGACTTCATCAATGTTGACGCATATTTGCATATGTTGTGAGGAATTTCAAGTTCTATTTTAAGATTACATACGAAGTGGTTTATATCCTTGTCATGCCTTTACTTTTTTTCGGCCAACGCATGAGTAACGACCTTCAGCATGCTGGCAAACGTCTGGGTTTGGTCTGAAAATCATTTATGGAGCATCGTTCTCAACGTGCGCGTAGCGATCTTGTAGCTCATGGGGAGCGTTCGCCCAACGACCTCAGCGTCTTCCAAACGCATCAAACTGGTTGACAATTTACCTGTTAACGTTCTATTAAGCGTGCCCAAAGATCTCGCAACGTTCGCCTAACAACTTGTCAACAACCTGGCAGCGACATTCTCGCGATCTACAAAGTTTACAGCAAAACTTAATTTTCAGAAAATATTTCGTTGTAAAGACGTGAAGCACACGCCGAGGACGTTAGACTGTCGTTGGACACACGCTGAGGACGTTAGACCATCGCTAGAAGAGTGTGGCTGTGTACGCGTTAGACTTGCGCTCCTCTGTCGTTACACATTCGTTGCAATTATCGGCGCCCTCTCGACGTTTTTAGCAACGACTGCAAAGCGCACGGGAACGCATGCCCAGCGACCTCCTTATGACTCCATTACTTACAATTGGACGCTGGACAGTCGTCAGCGGTTTCGTGCATTCACAAAATTTTCCGACTACCACAGCGAACACCAACGTCCTCCAGCGACCACACAACGACCAGCCAGCGACCAAACAACGACCTCAACGTTTTGCGACGTGTTGGCAAATTTACTTGGTCGTTACTCGTGCGTTGACCAAAAAAGTGAAAGTGTGACAGGGCCATAAAGGCCATTCCCTACTAGTGTGTGATTGTGAGTACATTGGTATTGATGCCGTGCGAGGATGCTACGCTTTTCGTTGCTTAGTTTTTATTCTGAAGCAAAATTTGTCGCAGAAAGATATCCATCCTTATGATTAATTCAGCTAGGGTGTACGTACATATACAGCGTTATCCATAAAATCATGCCGATGGGTAGAAAGCCCTCTCTCCCCGAAAAACCATCACCGATCTCATGAAAAAAATGCTTTTTAATGGAAAAATCACATGAAATGGTAAACAGTTTACCATGTATCTCTTCTAGACAACGCAGTAATAACATAAATTTATACAATTTTCAATGTACTTTAAAGTGAAATAAGTTTATGTCAAAATGTTAAGATGAAATGTGAGTAGTGTCAGGTAAAAAGTTTATTTTTTTGCTTAAAAATCATATAAAATTGTGAAAATTAACCACAAGAGCCGGAATGTTCATTCATAAGCTATTTACCTACTCGTCCCTATTCTGTAACTCTCTCTTTCACATTGAGATTCATAAATAACAAGATGATTATATCGGATAATAAACAGAGAAAGGATTTATTCTTTTAGAAGCAATTCAACTGTAATGATTTTGGTTTTTTCGATATATACGATACCCAATATCCAATCTTAAGGAATAAATTAGTGTATGAACAAAATGTTTGACGATAACGACAGAAGTTTTTATTATTAAACTTGTCTACGAATTTATCGAACAGCCCTTGTATATTTATAATGCTTTGGCTCTGAACACAGGGATTTATCACGCTTCCCGGTTGATAAATGTACATGTACTATATAGGTTATAAACAATAGTACATAAAGCAACTGAGATGCGCGACAAATCCCATTGATTCTGAAGTTTATCACAAAAAAGTATATATATCCAGTGACCACTTTTTGCCTGTAAATAATAGGGTACACTATATTTCCTTTTTTTTTTAATTGAGAAAGAAGTGCGTTTTTATTGGTACATACCTTCATTTTAGGGTAACGCGGAAGGAATGTAATATATTTTATTTATCATAAAGAAGGTTTAAAATATTTTGATTGTTAACCAGTTTGTATCTATTATCAATAAATGTTCAAATCTTGTATATCCCCCCCCCCAAAAAAAAAAGAAAAATGTACGCATATGTTTTAAGATATTTGTGAATTGTAAATCAAAAATATTAATTTTTTTTTATTTATTTCAAGTCAAAATAAATATTTTTGATTTACAATTCACAAATATTTTATGCTGACACATACTTAGAGAAATAAATAGGTCCTTCATTTAAAATAAGCAGCCCCCCCCCCCTACCCGGAAATTTTACTAAAAATAGGGCAACGGTTATGCTGCAACATACGCCTGTCATGTGATTAATTATGTCAAATGACCTTGACCTTTTTTGACTCGTACCCTAACAATCAAGTAGGTCCTTTGTCTTGGTATACTCAATCTTCATGGTAAGCCTGAATTAAGTTCCTAAGCTTTGATAAATGATGCATTACTGATTTCTCTATCATGTATACAACGAAAGATATTTAACATACAAATTGGAAATTCCTATTTCAGACGGTTTGGTCACCATATCTTGTTACAGCATGTGTGCATGCAACCACCTCCTCTTTCGCATAATTTCTCAAATGTGCAAAAGGAGGAGATAAAACTCCGTTACATACATAAAAGATCATTTACATTTCATTTATCATGAAGAAGATTTAAAATATTTTGACTCAAAATAGATTTAAATGATTTTTTGGAAAAATCTAACCAAAAATCTATATTTAGCCACAAAATGACCTTGTCCCTGACCTTCAAAATCAATAAGGTTTTCTGTCTCCTTAAAGTCAATGTTCATGGTAAAAGAGTCCTAGCTCAAATGACATTGTATCAATCTTGTTTGCAATTCCTATAGTTTTAATAAATAAATGTGAGTATGTACAAATGTACCCCCCCCCCTTCCCTTAAATGTACGCATACACGTAATTTCTCTGTTGATGGAACAAAATATATAGAAAGTCCGTTACATTTTTGAAAGATCATTTATTTTCCTTTAAGTATGAATAATTCCAAAACATACTTAACCAAAAAGAGAACAACAACAATTATTTCAATGAAATTTTAATCTATTTCTCATAAAAATCTATCTTTAGCCTCAAAATGACCTTGATCTTTCACGCACGACCTTGAAAATAAAATTATCTTACGTTCGTTAAGTTACATCTACATGGCAAATATGATATTACTAGCTTAAACGGTTTTGTCTCTATGTTTTCTAAAAGGTGAAGGACACACCGGTGCTGCAATACCGATATCCGTAACCCCCCCCCTCCCCATTCCATAGGCTAAAAGACAGGCATACAAGAACAGCCATAAAAATCCTAATCTTACCCCAGTTTAGAGAATAAAAATAAAATGTTTGCTTGAATTTTGTAACACGATAGAAAAACTATGTTATAAAGACTAAAGATTGTAATTTTACTGCATTGATATGATTCTGTGAATTATATAGAAAATATCCAGAAATCCGTGATTTTTTAATGAAAAATACAGTTTTCCCCCCAAAAAACTGAAAATACAAATAATGTGTTTAAAGCGTAAGTAATTATATGCGAAAGAGCATAAAAGATCAGAATGGAATACATCCTTCAATTATCGAATTCATAAGTGATAAAGATGTTATGATTGATATATAGAAATAACCAAATAGAAATTAGTATGCAGATTTCTGTAAAAAAACAGCAGTTTTGAAGTTTTTGCATTAAAATAATTAAATATATTTGATATCAATTGGAAGAGGAAAATGTTTAGATTTAATTTTTTGAAGAACGTTCAGAATTCATTTGGTGGATCTCAGAGACGGGAAAAAATAAAATAGAATTTTCACAAAGTAATGCAAGTTTTTAGCAAAATTAACTTTTTTAACCCAAAAACGCAAATTTTATGAGAAATTTGAATAAAAACTTATCATATTCGAAAAAGTATTAAATATGTTGGTAATTTTCACCTTTCAATCTTTGATGTTAATTTCCACAGAAAAAATATTCATCGATTCCTTTTTTCAGTGATTTTTCGGTAATTTTTTTAAAACGTTGATGACGTCATTTCAACGTCATTTTTGAAAACGTTCTACAATGAAAATCATTTGACGACATCTTGATTCATTAACCACAGATAAAGAGCTTTCATTTGATACCAATATTTGCCGTGTACTGTGCGTGTCGACTAAACTCCTAAAATAAGCCACTTTTGGCGACTTGGTCACCCTACTAAAAGTATCGTTCAACGATGTGAGCAAAAATTTGCTATATACAGTATAGTATTGTTAAAAAATAGTTTGAAATGGCAACGTGAACCGCACAGAAACATATTCCTGGTACTACTGTTTCTCGGTATGTCGCCTTGCTTTCAACCATTCAAATAGAAATTCAAATTATTTTGCCTTGCCTTCTCGACTTTGACACTGAATAACTGATGGGTACGTCTTTGATGCTTGTCTCAGAATGCAGTCCTTGTAGTTTTGAGTTCGTGCAGGGACGTATCATCATATATAGAATTTAACTACTCAGGAAATAATTCTTCAGTTGAAGATAATGTACGTCACAATATGAAGGAAAAACAAAGGAAGGGATCTCCAACAACACCAGGTTGCAGCATCCAAAGCAAACCCCAAAATATCCAATGCAAAAACACAGATCAGACAAGCACAGAAAGAGACACAAAAGGCACAAGGAACACCAACACCAACACACAACACAGAAACATCAAACACCAAGGACTACACATAAACCAATGGGCAACCAGTTAGGACGGCCATCTTCCATGAAAAGTAGCAGAAGGTGTGGTTATCCTGGATTACGTTCGCACAACCCTTCCACTTTTCCGATTTACCAGAGGTCTCGAAGAACGTACAATTGTGGTGTAAATAAACCTTCTCACTGTCAGATGACCACACACAAACAAAACCGCAAAACACAGGGGCCCAAGCAACACAGATGAATATGTAAATGGATATAAAAAGAGGGCGTACGTAATACAATCCATGCCCTGCCGTCTGTAGCTTGCTCATTTGTGTTATCACCCGAGGAGTCCGACTGACATTCAGAGAGGACAGGTAGTCGGGGCCATTTATAGAAAAGGTATACAAATAGATCTACGTGACATACAGAAAGCTAAAAAATATTTTCATTTAAGTCATTGACACTTATCGTATATCGGAAGATATTTTGTAAAAACAACAAATAAATTAAATGTAAACTCAGAGCATGAGTATCTTAATTCTTGATCAAGTTGTGAAAAATTAAATAAAAAGACTTTTAGCGATCGATCAATTATCGTGGTTCGATGCAGTGATATTGTTAAATATTTCAGTGAACGAAGCATCAATAGGGCTTTGATTCGTCCTCATAATAGCTGTGCCATGAGTTCATATTACAATATGATATACACATATATAAGCGTTTTAGAGTCTGAACCCTTCCTATAGTCAATATCTGATAGACCAAACAGAATCACGAGTTAGCTTGTAAAGTACCAAATATTTTTTGTATGAAACCTGATTTGCTATATCAAACTATCATGGTATTTTCATTCTTATTGAGATCAAAATGTATCTATTTAAATTACCTTAACAATTTATGTAATTTTAAATCTACTTTTGAATGAGAAAAAGAAGATCCTGTCGACAATCTCAACAGCACTCACAATAGAGCAACAAATTGAGCATCGACGGACCCCTAGCAAGTTGGAGTTAGCATCCCCTGTTTGACTATGATATGGAAACTATATCTACAAAACATGTCTTGTGGCTAGCCAAAAGCACTCCTCCCGGGCAACTGGTCCCACCTCTAGCTTGCCAGGGATCCGTCGATGCTCAATTTGGTGCTTTATTGGGAGTGCTGTTGAGGTTGTCGTCAGGATCTTCTTGATTTCTTCTGATGTTATGTCTGTATAGAACATTAAAAGTAAGATGACATTTTCTTATTGGCATTTATAGGTGGTTCCTTGACAACAACCTTACGGACAACAGCTGCTTTAACACCCAAGAACTGGTTTACTATTCCGTTTGGTAAATTTTATTTCTTCCTTCCCTTACCAAAATTTTCTAGCATTGTTACTCTTATTTTCCTACATTTCTTTAGGCATTCGGGGTATGATATCAAAACCTTACCTCGTAAAACGTGAGGGAATCCAAATTAAGAAAGGGGATCGCCAAGACTCGGTTGCAGTACCAACAGCTACACACCAAACACCCCAAGTGAAAACACAGAGAAGACACACAGCAAGAGACTCAAAGGGAAAGGAACATTTAACAAGACATCAAACATCGAATACAAAGACCACGCATAAACCAAAGGAGAAGGGCCACCAACCATCAAAATCGGCCCTCTTGCCGTTTTTGAAGAAAATTTACGTATATATAATACAACATTTTTAGTTTCTAAAAATGAAAGCAATATGAAAATCTGACAAAAGGTAAACGTTTCATGACCCGGCGAAGTTGGCATTGTGAAACGTCAAAATGCGCTTTCTTTCACCATAACGTCATGACGTAAAACGACAATTTACAACAACTAAAACTCTACACTAAAAGTATAACTGTTCTATTTTTGTTGCAGTCAAATCAATTCAGAGGAGAAAGTTGATACATATAATGTTTTTAAAGAATATATTTGGATTTCAGTGTTAAATAAATCGGGAAAAGATCTCCGATAAATATCAGAAGCATCTGAATCGCAATGAAACTGTATCTTCGCTCTCAAATGACGTCGCGTCAAATTATTCATCTTTGAATTCTAGATTCTTATGGAAAGCGGTTACATATATACACATTTGACACATGCACTTTTTTGTAGTGGAAGGGGCAGGGATCTCAATAAATTTTGAAGTAGGTGGATACTCTGAAAGAAGATACGTTTAATACATTGTACCCTTACAATAGAAAGTAGGCGACGGCTTTTCTCACAGTAGGTGGTGACTTTTCGCCAGCTTCCAGCTTACGAAGGGGGGGCTGTCATTATATACTTTCAGAATAAGCAAGCTAGAATTTTCTCTGACTTTAATGAGGTCAGGTTACATGTCCAAATCAGATTCAGAAGCGGATCCAGAAACTCAAATGCCGGATGCACATACAACTTTTTATTGGAATGAATTGCAACACAATGCAGAAGGACTAAGAGTCCGGACGGGAACTTATATCATCAATGTTTTTGTATATACTGCTCTTACAATATTTAAAAACGCAATAATTATCTGAAATATTCAAAACAATGCAATTTAGGACAAAGGAGAGGATAAGGTTCATTACGCATTCGCGTAACCAAATTTTGAAAAAAAGGGGAGAAAGGGCAAGCTTTAAGTGACTGTGATCGTCATTTTTTTTTTTTTTTTTTTTTGTTTTTTTGTTTTTTTTGTTTTTTGTTTGTTTGTTTGTTTGTTTTTTTGCCGAGAGGGCTTCACAGGAAGTTGAGAGAGAGGGACAGAGATCCATCACATAAGAATTATTCTATATACATCTTTTTTCGTTTAAATATTGAATTAATTTCTTATACTTACAACACTATATCAAATTAACAGTAAATTTGCTACTTTTGAACCAGTAAATTTCACTAATTTCAGTGATAATTCCATCTATATGTGATAAGGAAATTTTAGAGCCACAATTGGCGAAAAAAGGCTATTTTTCATTGGGAATGGGGCCAAATAACGGCCCCAAAAGGGGGAAAAATCCCTGAATATGATCTGACATGGACGTAAATGTAGCTAGAGTGTTTTCGATGTCGACGCCTAGTCGCCAACGACAGGAGCGGACACAGAACCTCAAATACAAAGGACACATTCTTTTTTATGAGGATGACTTGTAAAGTCAAAGTAAGGGACAATATGGAAGTAAGTTTCCCTCTTTCATTGTTGGGGGATAGGGGATCGGTCAGAGAAAATTTTGAGAAAGAGAAGCAAAGTAGGGGCTATTGAGCGTGTTTGAGCCGCATTTAAAAGGGATCAAGAGCACGAAACGTATCTAAGATAAAGGAAATATCCGATATGCCGATATGAACATAAAATTAATGCTGTACGTATTCTTTTTTAAATTAGAAATAATAAAACTAAGGACATCATCTGTCCCATCGATCGTGCGCACATTGTTAGCGCGAATTTCTACGCCTGAGAAAACCAAAAAAAAATCAAAACGATCATTATTGAGTGTTTTTGGACTATATCACTGATATCACTTTTATTATTTATTACGTCCTTTATGTAGACCCCACATTTTGGGGAAATGGCGGGGTCTATTTATCTCTTTCCCTTCTTTTTTTGCGAAATAATTCTGAACGTTTTTGCGTACAAATGTACGCCTGGCTACACACACACAGAATAAATAAATAACTAAATAAATAACTAAATAAATAAATAAATAAATAAATAAATAAATAAATAAATAAATAAATAAATAAATAAATAAATGAATAAATAAATAAATAATGAAAAGATATGAAATAAAACTAGTAACTCCGAGTCGATCGAGAAAACCCTCTTTCCACCCAGCATATTCGACTTGGTTCCAGGAAGATTAATCCCATGATTCGTTTATTTTTATTTGTTTTCCTTACACACCTGTGAAATAATCGAAATAAAATCAAAATAAAGAAGTTTACAAAATAATGTGATAAAAAAAAAAAAAAATCAACAATGTAACATTATTGTGTAATAGTCAAGCATTATTCATCGACCTTTTCATGTCGCCTGAAACGCAAGAGCGACAAAAAGAGATCAGTTTGCACGGCGTCCGTATGTCTGTAGGTCATACTTTCATATACATGTATTTCGCTAGCACAAATAAACTTGATACACATCAGACATCTTTTAAATTTTGTCGGAATTGTATAGCATGACAAGTATTAGCTTTTACAAAAAGCTTGCCGTCAGTTAGCTAACTTTAAATTTTGTAAATTTCTAGTTAGAAAAAAAAAAAATGGAATAAAATGCATTTACCAATCGCACATTTCCGGGCTTTTCCGTTTTTTCAGATTCAAGTGACGGAAATTTCCGAAAATCTGAGATTGTTACAGGACGTATCGGTGCAAAGACTTTTCGCTGTATATTTCGGAGGAAAATACACTAATGCGATATGACTTTCATTTGTCACGTCATCTAGACTCTTAAGCCAACCTAATGAATGAATCTTATACACAGATTCTGAATAACCTAGACGAATATTTGCATTTTATGCAATTGTCAACCAATCATATTGCAAAGAGGTATTCTATCCGTGCAAGTAGTTTACGAATGATTACAGTATACCGTCAGTCATGACTGACGGTAATGAAACTCGGCATCCAATGAAGGTCAAGGTCACTTTAAACTTCAAAATCACGTACTTCAGGGAGAGGGCGTTTATAATGTTGGTAAACTTAAAATTGACCAATCCCATTTTCATGTTTGGAAAATAAAATATGTTTAAATTAAATTTAGGATCAAACATACAACAAGCAACATGCCTGTTCTTGAACAATACTTGCTAGTATATACATGTAGACTGACCTGTCATGCTTTACTGGTAACAGTTTTGCCTCCCCCCTCCCACATATTGTGCTTTTTACGCAAATACTCATTTCTAGTTCCATGTTCGTTAATGAAAATCAGAGGGAAAGAAAAACGTAAACGGCGTGTTTAAGGTTCAAGGATACACCATCCGAACAACAAATCACTTCGGAGTCTCTCTCGTCGCCAAAATCGACGTCACGTTATCTATGACGTCACGAAAAAACGCGCCAAAATTGCATTGGCACTCTTATTATTTGACGCTGACTCACCTACGTCCTGAAACATAAACTAGTATTTTAGGGATTGTCCTAAATAAAACTGTTGTATTTTGATAAGATTGGGACTATTATCGTTTTCCTTTGAATCTTGATTAGAAATTGATGTAAAACAATTCTTTGATGGGTATGTTCATTCAGAGAAAAGGCTTACAGCGCATTCTGCCGCTCGCCGTCATCTCTACGAGAAAATCACGAAAGAATAATTTTATGCTTGTTTTATTTGTAAACAAGAGTTTGATTTATACCCGGGGTTAAAATAGCAATTGAATCTAATTAAAATGTGTGTGATGCTTCCTTTTTTTTTACACGCGGCCGGGCAACATCTCACAAAATTGTACATCTTATTAGGAAACAACTCCTTAGTTTACATGCGGGATTTGGGTAAAACAAATGAATGGACTTTTCTATGTCTATATATCTAGGAGTAGTGATATTTAGAACAGCAAGCATCACGATAAGGGCAAAGGGGGAGGGGGTGGGAGTATTACTGCTACGTCGCAATTTCTTTCCGCTATGTGTAAGATTCGCCATTTATTATAAGCGAACCGTAATAATTATATTTTGAATTTATCGGACAGAGGACTTTTCATGACAAATGACATAGTACTATAAGTCAAATCTTCTCAAAGTGAATCTTCCTTTTGAAAAAGTTACCTTTTTTACATTATTTGTTCTTCTCCTTTTCTTACAATGCGAATATTCATGGACCTGTTATAAATCAATGATTTCAGGATTATTGCCTAAATTTAACCTTCTCCCCGACAGTGAATTATTATTACCGGTATACGTTTAATATAGGAATGTAAAGTACATACATATAATTACCAGTGGTGGATTCGCGGAGGGGGCGCCCCCCCCCCCCCGGTAATGACCCCAAATTTTCCAAAAACAGGTATATTTTTGCCCATTTTCAGTAAAATCGGCAAAATTCGCCCCTTGACCCCCCCCGGCAACAAAGGGGGCACTGGATCCGCCACTGATTACCTAAAGGATATTTGATCCTGAACAAGTCACACTGACCTTGAGGATGACCTTGACCCGCGTTGGATGCCATAATGCTGAATATCCCAGCATGTTTGATGAAAAAATGCGAATGCCGACTTACCTGCATTATATGATCTCCATAAATACGTAACTGCAAGGAATACGGTTTTTATCGTCTTACATTGTAGTACACTAAAATTATTTTGCAGTCAGGAAAGAATTTGTCATTAAACGCCTATAATGAAATATGTGACGTAAACCAGTTAAAAAAAGGAGGAGGGGAGGGGGGGGGGATGGAACGTTTATAATATTATTCGAAGATAGAACTCATTTGCAGCATTGTGTTACTGTTATAAATCAGCTAATTGTTAACACAGATTCTACCAAATAGGTTTCAAAACGCCGAGCAATTATAAGGCGACGTCCTGGTTCAAAACGACGTTGTTCGTGCTATTGTTTACCCTTTCTTAGAAGAAAACAGATGTCATGCGGAAATAAATATGATTTTTCATAAATATAGGAATTACAAAAAAAAAACTATTTTTAAAAGATATTCTGTCACAAGGCCGATTTAAGCCCTTCCCGGCTTTTCTCCTCATCCAAAACCAATGGAAAGCAACATACACGTACTATTATATATAACGTGTGATTGCACTTACATGTACATTCAAGTATTAGTAATCTTTTATCTGAATACATTCTATTAATTTATAATTCTATTCATAAGATAAACATCTTGCTTTCATCGCTCCATTTCATTCTGGACCGTTTTTAATTCTTTATCAACTTGATTTGACGTTCAAATGGCCAAATGCATCACGTGACGTCATTTGCTTAAAACTGTTGCAGGCGTTAATATTACTGATATAATGGGTAAATATTATAAAATGGGTTACAGAATGTGTTACAGAATTCACATTTTGATCAGTTGTATTTCCAATTGATATATGGATGATAAATGGAGTAATTTAGATGAACGGTTCAGGAGATATAAATCCAAATAGAGCACGGAGGGGATATCTTTCCAGCATTTTGTAACAAAATCTGGAGGGGGGTAAGGTCATAATTTTGTATCGAACTTAAAATTTTGTGCGATGATTGCTACATTTATTTTTGTTGTTGAAAGATATGTTAACTTAGATTAAGATAGCAATTTTTCCGCTCATTGGCATGTTAACAAAGTACTTTAACCCGTCATTTACTGGTTGGACTCTAAAAATAATGACGTCAAGAATAGAGCCTAAAATGGTATAATATTTACTATTTCATAGAATTTGACTTACCAGCAGTGATGTATTTTCTATTTTTTATTTGTTTTAGACCTTCTTTCGTTATTCAAAGAATGACCATATACATTCATGCATCAGGTTTAAAATAGCAGGGGTCTATTGATGATATAATGCAAATTTGGGGAAAATTAAAGAAAAATTGGACATGTACTTATTTGGAAGGTCATAAATCAACTGGATGCTCGTTGACAAATACTTTTTTCATTAAAATACGACACATTACATTGTTCTCTACCAATAAAATCAATAAAACTTAACCTGTGATGTTTAATATTGTTTGGGGGGTGTTTTGGAAAGGGTGTAACCATGAACCTTAAACCGAGAGGCCAACATTTGATTTGTGATATAAACGTAATTCCCTATGGGGATGATTCATTCCGTAAACGGAGGTGTTTAAAATTTTGACAATCCAGTTCAATAAATGAACGTCATTCAACTCGCTCATTCTCGATAATGTGTGAAGTATTTTGTATAATGGATACATCTTTGAACAAAGCAGGGTTGAAACTAAAATTAACTCGCTCAAAGTTTCCAAATGAAGACATTTTGTTTGATATTACTAACTTTTCGCTGCAAAGTACGAAAGTTAAAAAAAAAAATGGAGAAAAATCCTTATAATCAAAGATAATTAAAGATACCAAACTTTTGATATATCTTACCCAATATATCGTTTAATCGTTAAACTTAAATTTTCTTTCCCGGTTTCATCAATACAAAACTTGTTAAAATCCGCCAAGAAACAAATAAGAGGAATTTGTGCACCGAAACTACAGAAGGACACGCAGCGATCGGTAAAGGACTCCTGTGACCCCTACTGCAATCGGATGGTTAAAAGTAAAATATCGTAACATTTTAAAGGTTTTCATATAGAGCACAAGTAGGTACGTAAATGAAAATTCGTTTATATTGAGAATATGTCAAAATTGTTTATCTAAAATAAAAATTAGGAACGTACCCGCCTGTGTTGTTAGCGAAAAACTGCAAAGAATGTATGAAAATTAACGATAAATACGGATATTACCGTACCGTCACCAGTTTCTGACGTCATAAATGACGTCATGGAGAGCGAAGTTTCGCAAACTTTTTACCGATGACAAATACCGATATTGATAGATAGATTTACATCAAAATGATTCAAAATTATATCTTTTTAAAAAGTCACTAAATACAGGGCCGTTAATCATGGTTAGTGGACCTTCTCCTTTAGTATAGAGTCTGTCCAATGACGCAATACACATAAAAAAGATCATTTTAAAATTATTGGTAAAAGGGTTTTATTCCCTTTAGATGATAATTGGGAATGAAAATGCAGTTTTGTAAAATTAATTAAGAAAAAACTAATACACTCAGTTACAAGGACTGTGTTACCAGATCCGCATTGCAAAGTCATAACAATTAATTGAACAACTTGCAGACAAATGAGACAGATTCCACTTAAATACGCTTCTGAATAAACCCTACACAAAAACTTTATTTTTTCAAACTCTTCAAAATAAAATAGATCTCATTGGAAATGATACAGTAATTATTGCAGGAGATTGGAATGTCCCTCTAAATTATGATATTGATACAGTGAATTACAAAGGAAAAAATAATGTTAAAGCAAATGCAGAAATAAAGAATATGATGCAAAATCTCGACTTAATTGATGCATGGAGAGAATTGAATCCGGACTTGCGTAGACAGACGTGGTTTGGCCCAAATGGAAAAAGAAGTCGTCTTGATTATTTTCTCGTATCGTCTACTTTACAATCTCAAATTACAAATGCCTCTATGGATCTTGCATATAAATCAGACCATTCACCGGTAAATATTGAATAAGAAATTATAAAACAAGAACGTGGTAAGGGAACATGGAAATTCAATAATAGTCTTTTGGGGGATATTGAATATACTAAGTTGGTAAAAGATACTATTAATGAGATTATTTCTCAGTATAGTACAAACGAAAATGATCTTTTGGAAGACATACAATTTTCTATTGACTACAAACTTCTTTGGGAAACAATAAAACTTATTATTAGAGGTAACACAATAAAATATTCATCAATTAAAAAGAGAGAAAAAGAAAATGAGGAAAACGAACTTACTAGTCATTTGGATAAATTGTATGAAAAATACCAATTTGAAAATACAAATGTTTAAAATAGGTTTGCTTGAACATGAATCTTGCACCTTTTGCAACGGGCCTCGAGAAACACTGTTCCATCTTTTCTGGGACTGTGTGCATAGCCAAACTCTATGGACATGTTTGATTAATTCCCTTCAACAAAATTATAATATCAAACTAGAAAGGAACCCTGATTTATTTCTATTAGGAATTTTAGACTCAACATATCCATCTGGCTTAAATCTCATTATCATTCTTTAAAAAAAATTTATCACCTTATGTAGACAGACAAATAGAATACCCAAGTGGAACTTATGTAAATCTTACTTATACAATTATATGAAAGTAGATACATATTCCCTGTACTTGTATCACCCATCTGCAGCAAATAAAATCCAGGAAAGATGGAGTAGTGTCTCAAAAATTTTACAATGAAATGTTTATTATGAAATAGTTACAAAATATCATTTTAAGTCTTTTTAAGTCAGAGACAAATAATTCAGCATCCTATTTGGACATAATGTTGTCCTACGACACTGATGGTCACATGAACACCTCACTCTATGACAAACGTGACGACTTCAATTTCAGCATTACGAACTTTCCTTTTCTGAGTAGCAACATCCCTTCATCGCCTGCTTATGGCGTGTTCATATCTCAGTTGATACGCTATGCCAGAGCAAGTACCAAATATACGGATTTTGTTCTGAGAGCTAGGCGTCTTTCAGATAAGCTTCTCAGTCAGGGATATGTTTGTGACCGACTAACATCGTCACTGAGGAAGTTCTACGGTCGATATGGGGAACTCGTCATACACTATGATGTCCCACTATCCAGAATGGTGGATGATATTCTGTCATAGACCATTTGAACCATCCAACCAAAGATTGTACTCTATATCTTCCAAAATGGAAGTAACCGGATGTGACAGTTCTACCGAATTGAAGCGACGGGTGTTGCATGCAAGCAGGAGATGCTTACTCTTCCTGGGCACCTGGTCTCACTCTCATATCGGGAGTTCGCTTCTTTTCATATGGTGGAGGTTTTTGTTTTTGTTTGCTTTGGTTCCTGTTTTGTCCTGATTTTGTATGCCTTCGGTTTCTGATTTTCTGAATTATCGATTTTGTACTGTAGACAGGGATATGGTCATTATCCATATTTGTCATTTCACCTGTTTTAAAATGTTGATGGAATATGTATACCAATGGAATGAAAATAAAAAATTTTAAATAAAAAAAAAAACCCTTCACAAAATTTAGAGCCGCTCATTTTGGCAAGAGGAAATTAAAAGTCTGTATTTTAGATGGCGCCAGGAAAATTCACTTTGGCTTTATTTAAACTGTTTGACATTAAGTACTACCGACGACGATTCAATATCCGAAACACGTGTCTAGTGCAATAAAATTGGTACTATAGAACATTTATTTCAATATTGACAAACCGTACTTAGCGTAGAGGACACTGCAAACATAGGACAAGGGTCAAATGCATATGCAAAATATGGACAAAATCGTAGATTCAGAAATCATAAACCAAAGGCATACAGAATCAGGATAAAACAAGAACCAAAACAAACAAACAAGCAAAAAACCTCCAACACGTGAAAAGAAGCGAACTCCCAATATGGGAGTGAGACCAAGTGCCCAGAAAAAGTCAGCATTCCCTGTTTGCATGCAATACCCGTCGCTTCTATTCGGCAAAAATGTCACATCCGGTTACTTCCATCTCGGAGGATTCAAGTTAATTCTGTGGTTGGATGGTTCAAATGGTCTAAGGCAGAAAATCAGTCACCATTCTGGACAGTGGGACATCATAGTATATGACGAGTTCCCCATATCGACCGTAGAACTTCCTTAGTGACGATGTGAGTTAATCACGAGTCTCTGACTGAGAAGCTTATCTGAAAGACGCCTAGCGCATTGAATTTGAAGACGTTTAACATTTGAACTACTTGGTGAGTGTTACTGCTGGTGGACCAGGAGTCCCCGAGGGCACATGTAGCCAAGTTCGATCAACTTCGGTTGATCGTCTGTCTCTTTAACGCATTCAAAAATATTCTGGTACTAAAATTCTTGAAATTTCTAAAACGTGGGTCCTATAGCATCATATCCCATCCATCCTGCTACATATTTCGGTACATTTTTGACATAATAATTTTCACCCTCTATGGCCATATTACATTTTTAGAATGAGAATCACTTACAAGGGTTGAGTACCCGAAACGTGCATTTCTGGTCCATGCTGCAAATTTTTAATCGTTTATAAATGATGCTATTGAATTTGAGGACGTTTAAGATCTTACATATCTCTGAAACTCTCATTTGTAACTTGCTTTCTTTTTTCAGGGAAACGGTAATAAGGAACAATAAGAGGATTTCAAGATAAGAGAATGATCTATGTGCATCTAGTGCGACTTTGGAAATCATTTCTGAATAAAGCTATTTTACAATTTATTCGGGTAAATGCTCACTTGACAAATCAATGAAACAAACGTTGCTGATGGGTTTCGGTAGATTATATCAATAATATCAACCTCACCTGTCCTCTCTGAATGTCAGTCGGACTCCTCGGGTGATTACACACATGAGCTCGCTACAGCCGGCAGAGCACGGACTGTATTACGCATGCCCTCTTTTTATATCAATTTACATATTCATCTGTGTCTCTGGGGCCTCTAAGTTTCGCGGTCATGTTTGTGTGATGTCATCTTACAGTGAGGAGGTTGTTTTACACCACAATTTTACGTTCTTCGAGACCTCTGGGTAATTGGAGAAGTGAGAGGGTTGTGCGCACGTACTCCAGGATAACCACACCATTTGCTACTTGCGTGATAAATGGCCGTCCAAAGTCGGCACCGGTTGCCCATTGGTCTCGTCGGTTTATGTGTAGTCTTTTGTGTTTGATGTTTACATGTCGTGTGTCTTTTTTCCGTCTCGTGCTGTACTCGTCTTTTGTGTTTTTGCATCGGGTGTTTTGGTGTTTTGCTGTTGATGCTGCAACGGGGTCTTGTTGGAGATCTCCTCCCTTCAATAGTTAGGTTAAAGGTGGTCCCAACCATGATTCTTGTAATATTTGAATATGTTTAAATTTTACTTATTTGCATGGCACCACCAAAAATACATTCCGTGCTTATACTGGAATTTAGGGATTGTTCATCAAATAAGTGGTCCTTCGTGTTTCTGTGGGACTGTGTTGTCTCCGTCTGTTTGTCCTATTTTCTTTTCTTGTTTCGAAGAATTTGTTCGCCTTTTGATTGTGATTTTTGGAATCTGATTTCAGTTTTTGTGTTTGACGTTTGACGTTCATTCATTGATGATGACGATGCACTGTTCACATCGGAAGAAAGGAGGGGATCTCCAACAACACTCGTTTGCAGCACCCACAACAAAATTCCAAAAACACCCAATGCAAAATCATAGAACAGACACCAACCGAAAGAGACGCAAAAGGAACAAGGAACACCAGCTCACACTATAGAAACATCAAACACAAACGACTACACATAAACCAACGAGACTAGGGGGGGGGGGGGGGGTCGGTGCCGACTTTTGACAGACAATATTCACGCAAGTTGCGGACGGTGTGGTTATCCGGATTACGTGCACACAACCCTTCTATTTTTCCGATTATCAAGAGGTCTCGAGGAACGCACAATTGTGGTGTTAAATAACCTCCTCACTGTAGAATGACATTCTGTCATAGACCATTTGAACCATCCAACCAAAGATTGTACTCTATATCTTCCAAAATTGAAGTTACCGGATGTGACAGTTCTACCGAATTAAAGCGGCGGATGTTACACGCAAGCAGGAGATGCTTACTCTTCCTGGGCACCTGGTCTCACTCGCACATCGGGAGTTCGCTTCTTTTCATATGGTGGAGGTTTTTGTTTGTTTGCTTTGGTTCATGTTTTATCCTGATTTTGTATACCTTCGGTTTCTGATTTTTGAATTATCGATTTTGTGCTGTATACAGGGATATGGTCATTATCCATATTTGTCATACAAACAGACAGCACGACGCAGGGGCCCAAGAAATTTTAACGCACAGATGAATGTTTAAATTGATATGAAAAACAGAAGGCATACGAAATACAGTCCGTCCTCTGAGCTCATGCATTAGAACACACGAGGAGTTCGACTGAGAGGACAGGTGGTCGGGGCCCTGTCTTCTCTAAAGAGGTTTGGACAGAGTCCGTCATGGAGTCGCTCGTCGCATACAGTCAGTGCACTTCTTAAATACGTGCTGGTACACGGCTGTAGATTGGTCCAGTACCACGTTAAATTTCCGTCTGGTGACAGAAAGATGAAATCCACGGTATAAAAGACGTTTGATGATTCTAACACAATTTTGATAGTTATTCTGTCTACCTTTGATCCTTCTTATTTTGTTTATTATGTTACCATAAAATGCAGGTTGTGAAATACCCAATCATCTGTTGCTTGTATTGATCCAAATTTCAAATGAAGTTGACAATATTTTTCGAAAAATTATTGAAATTGGAACGCACACAAGAAAAAAAGAAAACGCAACGGAAACAATAGCATCACATCATTAAAATATAAAGCACAATACGAAATATATACAGAAAACATCTAAGAAATACCCATTAGTCACAACGTCGAGGTGTATATCAGGTGAAAATATCTTGTTCAGTTATATTGACAGCAATTCATTGCATGAATCGCGATATAGAATGTCACTGATAATTCAGCAGAGGGATCTCATAGCGACCGAAGAACCTACTCAATGATGATTTCAGCCTTTGTATAATATAAACCTGAATAAGATTCACTATCTGCGGTGAATTGCAAGCGTATGTTCCATTATAGGTGGCGCCACTTTGATAAATACCGCTAAATGTGGAGCCGCACAAATTCAAAATGTTTCACACAAACAAATAAATAAGCAATTGCTCCAAGTATCATCCAAAATATATTCGTACTGCGTAAGGCTGTCATTTTCGCATAATATCTTATAAAAATGCAATGATCGCTGCGCGATATAAGTCCCCTACCGGCGGCATAAATTTATGTCCTGCATCTCTGTTGATCAGTTCATTATCTGCAAGAACAGCGAAGAAAAGTCTGGGTAACTGAATTCACAAAATTTGCTAAGTCCAAGGGCCATACCTCTTGTGAAAATTAGTCAGTCTAAATTATACTCGAACTTGATCTGCATCACACTATAATAGAAGGGAGGAGATCTCCTACAAGACCCCGTTGCAGCATCAACAGCAAAACGCCAAAACACCCGATGCAAAAACACAAAAGACGAGTACAGCACGAGACGGAAAAGAGACACACGACATGTAAACATCAAACACAAAAGACTACACATAAATCGACGAGAACAATGGGCAACCGGTGCCGACTTTAGACGGCCATTTGCCACGCAAGTAGCAAATGGTGTGGTTATCCTAGATTACGTGCGCACAACCCTCTCACTTCTCCAATTACCCAGAGGTCTCGAAGAACGTACACTTGTGGTGTAAAACACTGTAAGATGACATCACACAAACAAGACCGCGAAACGTAGAGGCCCCAGAGACACAGATGAATAAAAAAATGGATATAAAAAGAGGGCATGCGTAATACAGTCCGTGCTCTGCCGACTGCAGCGAGCTCATGCATGCAACCATCCGAGGAGTCCGACTGACATTCAGAATTCAAAAAATCAGCTCATCATCTGCAATAGCAGGCATAAAAAAGTCCAGAAAACTGAAAATTTCATGAAATTTGCTAGGTCGAAGGACCATAACTCTTGTGAAATAGGCCAATGGTAACCAAATTCAAACTTGGTCTGTATCACACAGAGATGTATTCATATACCAAATATCAGTGCAATATTTGCAATAGAACCGAAGAAAAGTCCGGAAAACTGAATTTTTCATAAAATTTGCCAAGTCCAAGGGCCATAACTCTTGTAAAAATTGGTCAATCTAACGCAAACTCAATCTTGATCTGTATCACATTGAGATATATCCACATACCAAAAAATAAGTTCAATATATGCAACAACAGCGAAAAAAAGTCCGGAAAACTGAAATTTTCAAAAAAAAATTGCCAAGTCCAAGGGTCATAACTCTTGTAAAAATAGGTCAATCAAAAGCAAACTCGGACTTGATCTGTATCACACTGAGATATATCCACATACCAAAAATGAGTTCAATATATGCAACAACAGCGAAAAAAGTCCGGAAAACTGAAAATGGGACAGACAGACAGACAGACGGACGGAAGGACGGACAGACGGAGAGGAAACTAAGAGACCCCTTCGGCGTTGCCGGTAGGGGACTAATTAGCAAAGGGGGCCAAATCCATTGTTTTTAAATTTGGACGTTCCTATAGTTGGACAACGGCATTGTGCATATATGTGCACATTGGTCTCCTTCCTTTTATGTGTTATTATCAATGACAAATATGGATAATGACCATATCCCTGTATACAGCACAAAATCGATAATTCAAAAAATCAGAAACCGAAGGCATACAAAATCAGGATAAAACAGCAACTAAAGCAAAAGAAACAAAAACAAAAACAAAAACAAAAACCTCCACCATATGAAAAAAAAGCGAACTCCCGATATGTTTGATGTTTGATGTTTCTGTACGTCTGTTATGATTGCTTTGTGTGATGTTGTCGTGAATATTGTTGCGTCTGTTTGCGATTTGCAGTTTTGTATGATGTCATTTATGTGTCACTTTATTGTGGGTTTTTTTCGCTTGGTGAGTGCAGGGTGGTCATGCTGGAGATCATTCCCTTTCCTACTATTGTGAAACACCGGTAAGCTGCAACTAACAAAAATCCTAAGTAAGATTGTGCAAAGACACATGATAGAGTCGTTCAAGAAAAGAAATATTTCATATAATTTTATGGACAATTCATGAACATTTTGCAGATGTCTTGTAACAGATAGAGATATATATTTGTAATAAATTTCCGGATCACAAATAGCAATTCTAGATCGTCTGTATGAGAGGTTTCTGACAGTGTCCTTCATCTATTACTGAAAATATTTTACCTGAGCTACTATCTACCTTTTAATGGAGCAATTAATGATTAAACTTGACCTGAATAACAAATATTTGATAAAATTAAGACTTTATTATCATTGATTAATTGCCAAGCTGATATGCAAATTTAAATCCAGATTTACTTTCATCGTCTTCCCCATCTATTGCTCACGTAAGTCACATGACACAATGATGACGATCAGAGATCATTTATAGACAGATGTTTATCATTATTTCACTATTTGAATGTTTATAGCAATGGCTGATACGGAACTATTGATATTTATCCTTCAAGGTAAGTTTTAGGTAAGGTTTTTTTTTTTATCATGAAGGGTTAAAACATTTCAAACTGACGTCTTAACAAAAAATAAGGAATATAAATTCTTGCAAGACTTTAATTGCAGATTTAGAAATGTGTAAGATAAGAAAACAATACTTACTTGTATTTAATCCTGTTGCATTATTTCATATTTTGAACAAAGGAAGTTTAAGAAATGTCGTGTCTGAAATGGGTTTAAATAAAATTTTATTTTGAATTTATATATTTCATCGTTATCATTTAAACATTCTATTATCATACAACTATAAAATGTTTTATTTTCTCTTATTTTAATGGAGAAATGTGTTCAAAAAAGAAAAAAAAAATTATGACGAGTGCAAATGACAAGGGGATTTAATTCACCTGTTCAATGACAATATCATGATTGATTTTGAATTATTTCTTTTAAATTCACTTTTCAACTTTTCAAAATTAGAAGGATCAGAGGTAGACAGAATTACTATCGAAAATGCGTCAGAATCATCAAACGCCTCTTATACCGTGGATATGATCCTAATGTCACCAGACGGACACTAGGCTTGGTACTTGACCAATCTACAGTCTTGTACCAGCGCATCCTTAATACTTGCACGCTGACTGACTGTGACGACGGGACTCCATGACGGGCCCTGTCCAAACCTCTTTAGAGAAGACAGGGCCCCGACCACCTGTCCTCTCTGAAGGTCAGTCGGACTCCTCGGGTGATAACATACATTAGCTCGCTACAGCCGGCAGAGCACAGGTCGTATTACGCATGCCCTCTTTTTATATCAATTTACATATTCATCTGTGTTGCTTGGGCCCCTGCGTCTTGCGGTCTTGTTTGTGTGTGGTCATCTGACAGTGAGGAGGTTGTTTTACACCACAATTGTACGTTCTTCGAGACCTCTTGGTAATCGGAATAGTGGGAGGGTTGTGCGCACGTAATCCAGGATAACCACACCGTCTGCTACTGACGAGGCAGATGGCCGTCCTAAGTCGGCACCGTTTGCCCATTGGTCTCGTTGGTTTATGTGTAGTCATTTGTGTTTTATGTTTTTCTGTGATTTGACGTTCATTGTACTACTGCGTCTATTTCTGTGCGTGTCATTTTTGTGTTTTACAGTGGGTGTTTTGGGAGGTTGCTGTTGATGCTGCAACTAGGTGTTGTTGGAGATCCCCTCCTTTCTTTCAACTTTTAAAAGTAGACTCAACTTATTAAGTCAACTTCGTCGACTTTAACGTTCCTTAAATTCACTTTGGAAACCTAATGAATCATTAAATGCGATTTTAACCACTTTATAATTCAAAAATATCTAGAATTATCAATAGCTTTTGCTTAGTCGTTCATTATACTAAAATATTAAGATTGCCGTAATTGATTACGGTCATCCTCTTACCGGTGCAAATGAAAATTATATTATTTCAAATTCATTAAAGTGGCGGATTCAAACTCATGTGAATAGTCACTAAAATGTCTCATAGTTGGGAAATCCTTTTAATCTTCTAATTATGGATATTTCCATATGGCCTGTTTTAGATTGCTTAATATTGTATGTTCTGGATTCATTTCCACATATAATGTTTGCCTAGGTAGTCATTTTTATTGATTTCCGTTTTATTCGTTATGTACATCACATTTGCAAGCATAATGGTCTAAGGACAATACTGGAAAATACATTTTTGTGTTCCGTATGATCAATGCTTTACGCTACCATGTAAGCATACTTTGTACACCATTTTGAATTGATTCTTTTTGTTTCCTTAGATAAATTTTGAAAACTATGCATTAACCAGGATTTTCTGTTTATGCAAAGCTCTGTTCCCAAGTGAAGTCATTCGAATACATTTTCAATGCGATTAAATTTTTGAAATCAATGGTGATTTGTTGAAAGACGCCAAGAATGTTCTAACTTGTTGAAATTATTGACAAGTATTATTTGTAACTAGACAATAACCCGCGCAAGCGCGGGAAAGATTGTCATAGATATGTTGAGTTAAAGAATCAACAGCACTCACAATAGAGTACCACGATGAGCATCGACTGACCCCTAGTATGTTGACATACAATGTATTCAGATACGTTATGTATTGCTCTAGTATGCAATCTTTTGTTCAGATTTATATTGTTTGGCACTGACATTTTAAATAAACTCATTATATGCAGTGGCGAATTTAGGGGGTGCGAAGGAGGCGCCCCCGGCACTGACCCCACATTTTCTCAGAACGGGTATATTTTGCCCATTTTCAGTAAAAATCGGCATATTTCGCCCCTTGACCCCTCGACAAAGGGGTGCTGGATCCGCCACTGTAATGAATTTGAAATAATATAATTTCCAGTGTCAGCGGTAAGAGGATGACCGTAATCAATTACGGCAATCTTAATATTTTAGTATGATAAACGACTAAGCAAAATCTTTAGATAATTTTATATATTTTTGAATTAAAATGTGGTCTAAATCGCATTTGATGATTCATTACATGTAGGTTTCCAAAGTGAATTTAAGGAACGTTAAAGTCAACGAAGTTGACTTAAAAAGTTGAGTCTACTTTTAAAAGTTGAAAAGTGACTTAAAAGTTAAGACAACTTTTAAGTCAACGAAGTTACTTTCCGAAGGGAAAGTAGTCACAAACGTTTTCCATCGTTAGCATATTATAAGAACGTAAGGATCATAACCTTTAAACACATTACTTGTATACAAAAGGGTAAAAACAAATGTAAGAAATTGTCCAAATCTGAGTTTGACATTGATCCAATAGAAATTAAGGTCAGGGTGAAATGAGGTATAAGAAAAATGGATAGGTTCATATGTAGAGGAGCATCTCGAACTATTCAGACCAAAAGATCCATATTTGCCCGTCTCGTTTTTTGACTATGATTTAATGGTTTAATGGTTTATGAGCTTTAAGTCAAAGGCTCATCAGCATAACCATAAATTATATACAATAGACAATGCAATTACATATCAATAAGCTAGTGAATTCTTACATTTTATCATTCAATAGAGGTAGAGATATATTGGAGGAAGGACATTAATGATACTGTAATTAACAAGAGTGGAGATAGAATGATAAATTATTACATATTTCTGCGACTAAATGCACAACATAAAAAATTTGCTAGCTTAATTAACTTTTTCTTATTCTTAATAGACAATAATTGTACCAATTTAAACATCGATGGTCTGTTCCAATAAAAACTATCAATATATTTTCTTCTCAAATCTGAATAAAAAGGGCATATAAACACAAAATGATATTCGTCCTCTATATCACCTAAGTTACATTTAGAACATTTTCTATCCTGTCTTGGTATATTAACATTTCTAATATGACTTGATTCTTTTTCCCTATTAAGACAACAGACGCGAGCCGGGCTCTATTCTCCAATATAGGCCCTATAACGTTAAGTCACGCCTACCCATTTTCTGAAAGCAGATAAACCGGCAGGAACTGGTTTTTACCAAGAATCGATGTCTAAGTTTGGTCATCATTAGAATAGAAATAAAAAATGACAAGCCGGGCTCTATTGTCTCATAATGCCCTCGCGTCCTCAGCCAATCACATTTATCACCTCGCCGCTGACGCGGCTCGGTAATAAATGCGATTGGCTGAGGACGCACGGGCATTATGAGACAATAGAGCCCGGCTTGTCATTTTTTATTTCTTAAATCTACCCTTTTCTATACATAAATCATGAGAAGACAAACAAAATCTGGACAATGCAAAAATTAAGTTTTCAGGTAAATATTTACGTGGATAGAATTGCAAAATATGGTTATCTGTTAAATTTCTAAATAAAAAGTATTTCGGAGAAAGTTTCTAAATAGTTTGTCATTTCTTGCACCTATACCAAACGATGGTGTAAATCGGAAGGAGTCGAATCGCATGCTCTGAATGACTGGAAAAACCTTATTTTGGATATTACCGATATTCGAATAGATAACTACCACAAAAATCCTCAACTTTTTGAAAATCCAATTTCTAAATCTGATAGATATTTCAAATCCAAGTTACGTAATTTACATGAAAAATATGTCTTCGCACCTGCAGACAAAGCAGCCAACAACACCATAATTATTTGAAAACGCTACTACATATCAACATTAGTTTCGGAACTTTCCTCTACTAAAACCTATATCGAAAGCAACGAAAGTGTTCCCAATATTTTGAACAAACATAACAGTGAAATTTCTTCTTTTAACATCCCTATTTCTAAATTGGATCTCCCTACAATATACTGTATACCAAAACTTCACAAGTCTCCTTACAAGTTTCGATACATTGCTAATTCTAGCAACTGCTCAACAACAATTTTGTCTAGAAATCTGACGTCAGCACTCACGGCTATAAAGGAACACGTGGCAAAATACTGTGAAACTGTCATGAACAGGAATGGCGTAAACTTCTTTTGGTCTATTAAAATTCAGGGGATGTGATTGACAAAATGAAATCAAGAAATTTTGAAGCAAATACGATATCTTCATACGACTTTTCTAATATGTACACCACGCTTCCTCACGACAAAATAAATGATCGACTGTCCAAACTCATTAAATGGTGTTTTGATCGAGAGGGGAAAACTTATATTTGTACTTCTGAATCGAAGGGTTTCTTTTCCGCCACAGATTACAAATCATACAAATCATGGACATGTGGTGACCTGTGTATTGCCTTGTCCTTCCTTTTGGACAATATTTATGTAAGATTTGGTGAGAAACTCTACAAGCAGGTTGTAGGGATTCCAATGGGTACTAATTGTGCGCCTCTTGTTGCAGATTTATTTTTATACACGTATGAAAAGGAATTTATCCAAAATCTTCAAAAACAAAGAAAAAATGATGATGTGAAATGTTTCATTGGTACTTCTAGGTACCTGGATGATATTCTTGCTATCGACAATCCTGTTTTTGAGAAATATAAAAATGTTATTTATCCACAAGAATTGATTTTAAACAAGGCAAACGTATCAAACACAGAAACACCATTTTTGGACCTAAATATCAAAATTGTTAATGGAGAGATCCATACAAGTGTGTATGACAAAAGAGATGATTTTGGATTTAACATAGTAAATTTCCCCTGGCTTGACGGTGATGTTCCTAGATTACCGTCCTATGGTATCTATATTTCACAGCTCATCCGGTATGCTAGAGCATGTACTGATGTTTTGGATTTTCATAGTAGAAATTTACAAATTACCAAGAAACTTTTAGGGCAAGGTTTTCGCTTTCACAAACTAGTAAAGACTTTCTGGAAATTTTACAAAAAATTTTGTCAACTTCTTCTGAAATTCGGACCAATACAGGCAACAGAGTATATTACTTTGGGTATTTCACAACCTGCATTTTATGGTCACATTATTAACAAGATAAGAAGGATCAAAGATAGACATAATCATTATCGAAAATGCGTCAGAATCATCAAACGCCTTTTATACCGTGGGTATGATCCTAATGTCACCAGACGGACACTAGGCTTGGTACTTGACCAATCTACAGTCTTGTACAAGCGCATTCTTAAAACTTGCACTCTGACTGACTGTGACGACGGGACTCCATGACGGGCCCTGTCCAAACCTCTTTAGAGAAGAAAGGGCCCCGACCACCTGTCCTCTCTGAATGTCAGTCGGACTCCTCGGGTGATAACATACATGAGCTCGCGGCGGCAGAGCACGGATTGTATTACGTAGGCCCTCTTTTTATATCCATTTACATATTCATCTGTGTTGCTTTGGCCCCTGCGTTTTGCGGTCTTGTTTGTGTGTGGTCATCTGACAGTGAGGAGGTTGTTTTACACCACAATTGTACGTTCTTCGAGACCTCTGGGTAATCGGAAAAATGGGAGGGTTGTGCGCACGTAATCCAGGATAACCATACCTTCTGCTATTTCCGTGGCAGATGGCCGTCCTAAGTCGGCACCGGTTGCCCATTGGTCTCGTTGGTTTATGTGTAGTCCTTAGTGTTTGATGTTTCTGTGTTGTGCGTTGACGTTCCTTGTCCCTTGCGCGTCTCTTTTTGTGCTTGTCTGCTTTGTGTTTTTGCATTGGGTGTTTTGCTGTGGGTGCTACATCTTGGTGTTGTTGGAGATCCCCTCCTTTGTTTTGCATAAAACATCAATAAGACATTGTTTAACATTTGCCAAGAAAACATTCTCATTGTAGTGTACCATTCTGATTGTACCAAGCATAACCTAAGCCAATTGACATTAAAAGTTCCTTGACTTTACTTAACCAATTTTGAGACTCAATTCTGTCATACATGTCTTCATATAATGCTTTTAATATACATTTCTTCGTTTTCAAAAGTTTTAACCAATACTTTTTAAATTAGTCTAAGTTTGCTTTCAATAATCATTGGGTATCTTCCTAACTCGAAGTATAACATAAAATTTGGCGTATATTTTCTCACTTTCAAAATTCTCTTACAAAATTCAGTATGTACCTTTTCAATATCTATTGCTTGAAAAAAAAAACTTCACAGCTGTAATTAAGTACACTCGTAACATATGTATCAAAAATCTTAATCTTAGTCTCAATATTCAAAAATTCCTTATTACAAATATTCAAAATAAAATGCATACTTTTTCTAGCTTGTAAACTCAACACGTTTTGTGTGCGCGTGAATTTACCATTACATAAAAGAGTTATCCCTAAATAATTGAAACAATCTACAACTTCTATATCATTTCCAATGTAAGACCATATACATTTTTTCGAAACTCTCCCTGCATTTCTAAAAACTACAATTTTCGTTTTGTCACAATTTACATTTAAATCCCATTCATTACAATAAGTATACAGATTATCTAACCTATTTTGTAATCCAGAAATTGATTCAGAGAAAAGAACCGTATCGTCAGCATACATTATAAGAAATAACGACAGGTCCCTTAACTCAAGAGATCGGGCTAATTTGTATAATAGCTTATTTCTATTGACACTATCAAAAGCCTTAGCATAATCAACAAAACAACAATATAATTTTTTCTTCCGACTTAACATTTTATCTATCAAACCATGGAGAACAAAGATTGCATCTGTGGTACCTAATCCTTTTCTAAAACCAAATTGTGCATCATTAATAATACTATGTTCATCAGACCATCTAACAAGTCGATTGTTTTAAACAGAAGTAAAAAGTTTTGAGACACAGCTAACTAAAGTGATACCTCTATAATTATCAGTATTGTTTACATCACCCTTTTTTAATAATGGAATGATAATACCTTGTGACCATGATTCTGGGAAGATGCTTTTTGAAAAATTATAATCAAACAATTTATGAAATAGAGGAATGAACACATCTTTAAAATTGACGAAGTATTCATTAAGCATGTTATCAATGCCAGGTGATTTATCAAACTTAGCTTTTCTCAACACATCAAAAATCTCATTTCAGAAATCTCGTCATCAAGCTCATCAAACACAACACCATTTTCAGAGTCTTCGATAATAGATGAATCTTCATTATCAGTATTAAACACACCTTTAAAATGCTCATAAAAATCATGCACATTTAGATTTGAGTTTGTTTTTGATGACCGCTTTTTAAACATGCTTAAAAATTTGTTATGATTTACCTTACGTAAGTAACTCAATCTATCACCTTCACTTCTTATATATGACCTTTTGATCTTCCTTTCATGCTACTTATACAAACGTTTATTTTCTATCAAAATTGGCCGTTTCTCATGAGTACGACCATATAAAACCCAGTAATATACCATATATCAAATTAAGATACGCAGCGAGTTAAAAACACGTCTACCTACGGCTATAAACCTCCATTTTTGACCTATTTTAACATTTTTGTCATTTTAGAGAATATCACATCATACATTTACATACCTTTGAAATGCATGAAATTTCAAAAATTCATATATATCCTTATTTTTCAAGATTCTTATAGCTTGTGGATGAATTCAAGGCTATTTTGAGAAATTCTGATAAAATAATCAGTTCTAAGGAGAGTATGTTCTCATAAAAACTATGTTGCTAGTTGCCATGGCAACAACTCATTATTTTTATTAATAGGTAGAAGGTCGCCAGCTACATATTTTTTTCTACATAAATATCTATGGTATTGCTTTATCCTAAAGTAGTCAAATCAATATGTTCCCGAATTAGTTTTTGAGCAAAATAACTGTTTCTATAAATAGCACAATAATTTATGCAAAAAATCAACATTTTGACCCCAAAACATAGAGCTAAAGATGAAGTTCGAATTTCTAATTATCTCATTTTTAAAGAGTATAATGGATAGTAAATATTCTGATGTTTGAATCTTTGGTATCAGAACTCATGCGAAAATGACAATTTTTCCCGATTTTCTGCGATTTTTCATTGAAAAATATACATTTTTCCCAAAAATATCCATTCAATAATGAAAGTTTCAAGGAGTATTATTTTTTCTAAAATAATGTATCAATCTGAGCTAATACTATGTATCATTTATGTCGGTTTCAAATATTATGCGATATGAAAATAGAGTTATCTCCCTGTAGTCGCAACCCTAACCTTAAACGTCATTGGAAAAATTAGCATGGGGAAATGCATAGCATATTTAAAAAGAAATACATATTTCATACTATTAGTGTTGTTGGGGTCCAACCAGGCCGTTCTAGTTCCCTCCGAGCGAAAAAACAGACGGGGGCGCGACACTAAATCATCGACGGGATTCAAACCCAGACTCTTCAGATTGGAAAATCGGGCTGGGTGTCCGGCGCTCTACCAACTGAGCTATGAAACCCCTTTCTCGAATATTCTCTAGTTCATGGTTAGTGCCCGATCCCGGTTTGAATTTTAGAATTTCAAAGACATAATTAATGATTACATAATAATTGGAAATAATTCCTTCTAAACAATTATCAAATTTACATTGTCATATCATATGCTTTACCTTCATATCACACAATTTATCTCTGATTTCTTCGTTTCGACGGAGAATCGGCTAATTCCTTCCTTTAGTAGTATAGAAGCTTAGAACTTCTGTTGGATATGAAGCTTTAGATAATGTTGGTTAATAAATGTAGATGCATGTACATGGACATAAGAGCATATGGAACGCAATAACTTGAATATGCGTCAACAGATTTTCATTATATTTATACATTGTGATCAGACTGTGGAGAGGAAGCCGCCTTTTGATTTTCAGGTTCATCCGATTTGTCGTTACGGAGTTATGGGACTTAGATATTCTAAATACAATGAAGACATACTAAAATAGTTAAAAATTCATTCTGGTCGAAATGTAACGGGTTTTTATTTATTTTGTCGCATTACCGAGATATCATGTGTAATTGGAGGTTGGGGTTATATGCACATTAATGTAAACGTCTTCAAAGTGAATAGCATAATTTAAGAACAGATAAAATGGCAACATGGATCAGACATGCACGTCTCGGGTACTCAACCCTCGTTAAGCTAAGGGAAAAATATAGGCTAAAGAAGAAGCCGCTAAAGAAGAAGCCGCCTTTCGATTTTCAGGATCATCCGATTTGTCGTTATGGAGTTATGGGACTTAGATATTTTAAAAACAATGAAAATATGCTGAAATAGTTAAAAATTATTAAAAAATATATTTTTGGTCGAAATGTTTTGAAATCTTGTATACTTCAATTAAAGGATGTTCTTTGTCATATGTAACGGGTTTTACATTTTTTTGTCGCATAACTGAGATATTATATGTGTAATGGGAGGAGGGGGCTTGTATATGCACATACTGCCCCGACCAGTCGAAAGTTTAATATCGTAAACGAATTTAAAGGTTTTTGAAAGCTAAGCTTTCAAAATTTCGTCAGTGATTGCTTTCAAAATTTTGAATACCCGAGAGATGATGAAATTTCGCAAGCGATTTCTCGTTAACTTTTTTTTAGTGATCGATTCCCTAGCTTTCAAAATTTTCGTCAGCGATAGCTTTCAAACATTTTGAAAGCTATAGTTAACGAGATTTCGTCAGCGATTAGCTTTCAAAATATTTGAAAGCTATAGTTAATAAAATTTCGTCAGCTATAGCTTTCAAAGTTTTGAAAGCTAATCGCAGACGAAAATTTCGTTAACTCTAGCTTTCAAAATTTTTAAAATCTTATTGCTGACGAAAATTTCGATAACTAGCTTTCACGTTTTTTGAAAGCTTTTCTCGTAAGCTATTTTGTGTCGAGAAAACCAAGGGTTACACTACATAGTATCCGCAGTGTCGCATTTGGAATTTGGCTAGGGATGATTTTTTAAATAGGGGACAGATGGGGTCCAGCTTCATTATGTGAGCTTTATTATTGAAATAACTATGATTTTTGATATTTGGAAGAAAGAACTAGCTTGTTGTCTTGAGAAAAGCACATTATTTCCATTGTATACCTCATATGTATAGTATGACCGGATGTGAAAGTAAGAGGTCATGTGACTAGCCTTGGGCAAAGAAATGAATGCTGTATTTAGGTAAGAAAACTTTGACGTCATATTTCTCGAATTGCATCAAGTGAAAATTCAAATAAATTGCACATATTATAGAATAAGAAATACACAACAAATAGACATACAGTTTATTAAGAAAGTCATTTGAGAAGGATGTCAAATTTGAGTCACTTTGAGGGGTCATGCCCCATTTCCATGTCATCTTCTAATGTACTGCTATAACTTTGAGCAGCATGTCTGACTGACAGGATTTATTCAGATGAAATTAAGAATAATAGAAGTAATCAGTAATAAGAGTACTTTTTATTGATATGTAGCTTTATATTGTATGAGCAATATCAAATTATTAATATAACGTCAACTATTGCATGCCTTTCATTCAAAACGCTCAATTTTCAATGACCAATACTATGGAGTGCAACCAAGATGGCCGAAATCAAAGCAATCATCTTCATAATTTGCTTGATAAATAGTATTAATAATTATGTTTATTCAGATTGAATTATGAAAATATATATTCCTGGATTAAATGAAATATTGTATCTTGTTTATTTTTATAAGTTTATTTAAAGATTCCGTGTTTCCGAGATCGAACTAGATTTTAATTTCACAATTCTTGATATATCCAGTGAAACCCTGGCTTTTCTGGGACTGTCGGAAGCTTTGAAATACAAAAAGCTGACGAATAATTAACGAAACTTTCGCATTAAGCTTTCAAAATTTCGTCATCTCGGCGTTAAACTTTCCACTGGTCGGGGCTGTACATGTTAAGCTAAGGGAAAATATAGGCTCATGGAACGCAATAACTTGAATATGCGTCAACGGATTTACATGATATATCTACATTGTGATTAGACTTTGAAGAAGAAGCCGCCTTTCGATTTTCAGCTTCATCCGATTTGTCGTTACGGAGTTATGGGACTTAGATATTTTAAATACAATGAAAATATGCTAAAATGGTCAGAAATTCTTTAAAAATATATTTCTGGTCGAAATGTTTTGACATTTTGTATACTTCAAGTTTAAAGGATGTTCTTTTACTGATATTTTTGATTTTCACAGTAGAAATTTACATATTACCAAAAAACTTTTAGGTCAAGGTTTCCGCTTTCATAAACTAGTTAAGACTTTCTGGAAATTTTACAAAAATTACAGTCAACTTCTTTTAAAGTTCGGATCTATACATGCAACAGAGTACATAACTATGGGTATTACACAACCTGTCTTTTATGGTGATATGATAAACAAAATAAAAAGGATCAAAGGTAGGCAGCATAACCATCGAAAATGCGTCAGAATTATCAAACGCCTTTTATACCGTGGATATGATCCTAATGTCACCAGACGGACACTAGGCTTGGTACTTGACCAATCTACAGTCTTGTACAAGCGCATCCTTGAGACTTGCACTCTGACTGACTGTGACGACGGGACTCCATGACGGGCCCTGTCCAAACCTCTTTAGAGAAGACAGGGCCCCGACCACCTGTCCTCTCTGAATGTCAGTCGGACTCCTCGGGTGATTACATACATGAGCTCGCTACAGCCGGCAGAGCACGGACTGTATTACGCATGCCCTCTTTTTATATCCATTTACATATTCATCTGTGTCTCTGTGGCCTCTGCGTTTCGCGGTCGTGTTTGTGTGATGTCATCTTACAGTGAGGAGGTTGTTTTACACCACAATTGTACGTTCTTCGAGACCTCTGGGTAATTGGAGAAGTGAGAGGGTTGTGCGCACATAATCCAGGATAACCACACCATTTGCTACTTGCGTGACAGATGGCCGTCCAAAGTCGGCACCGGTTACCCATTGGTCTCGTCGGTTTATGTGTAGTCTTTTGTGTTTGATGTTTACATGTCGTGTGTCTCTTTTCCGTATCGTGCTGTACTCGTCTTTTGTGTTTTTGCATCGGGTGTTTTGGTGTTTTACTGTTGTTGCTGCAACGGGTTCTTGTTGGAGATCTCCTCCCTTCTTTTCACATATGTAACGGGTTTTTAATTTTTTTGTCGCATAACCGAGATATTATGTGTAATGGGAGAGGGTTATCTGCACATACATCGTAAGCTAAGGGAAAAATATAGGCCCATGGAACGCATAAACTTGAATATGCGTCAACGGATTTACACGATATTTCTACATTGTGATAAGACTTTGAAGAACAAGCCGCCTTTAGATTTTCAGCTTCATCCGATTTGTCGTTATAGAGTTATGGGACTTAGATATTTTAAATACAATAAGAATATGCTGGAACATTCTTTAAAATCTATTTCTGGTCTAAATGTTTTGAAATTTTGTATACTTCAAGTAAAAAGGATGTTCTTTGTCATATGTAACGGGTATTTAATTTTTTTTCGCATAACTGAGATATTATGTGTGATGGGAGGGAGGGGGTATCTGCACATACATGTTAAGCTAAGGGAAAAATACAGGCTCATAACTTGAAAATGCTTCAACGGATTACATGATATTTCTACATTGTGATCAGACTTTGAAGAAGAAGCAGCCTTTCGATTTTCAGGATCATCCGATTTGTCGTTATAGAGTTATGGGACTTAGATATTTTAAATACAATGAAAATATACTAAAAGAGTTAAAATTCTTTTAAAATCTATTTCTGGTCGAAATGTTTTGAAATTTTGTATAATGCAAGTAGAAAAAATGTTCTTTCACATATATAACGGGTTTTTAATTTTTTTTGTCACATAATCGAGAAATTATGTGTAATGGTGGGGGGATTATATGCACAAGTATACATCTGAAGCTAATGGCAAAATATAGGTGCATGGAACGCAATAACTTGAATACGCGTCAACAGGTTTTCTTGATATTTTTACATTATGATCAAAGTTGTCCTGTAGCATCATATCCCACCCATTCTGCAACGTCTTTTGGTACAGTTTTGGACATAACAATTTTCATACTTTTTGGCTATTTTACATTGTTTAGACTGAGGATCACTTACGAGGGTTTAGTACCCGAAACGTGCATGTCTGGTCCATGCTGTAAATTCATCAGGTCTTAAATGATGCTATTGAATTTGAAGAAGTTTAACATTTAGAGGGGAAGCTGCCTTTTGAGATTCAAGTTAATACGATTAGTCGTTACGGAGTTATGGGACATAGAATTTTGAAATACTGTGAAAATACACTAAAATAGTTAAAAATTCTTTTAAAATCTATTTTTAGGCGAAATAATTTGGAAATTTGTATACTTCAAGAAGACAGGATGTTCTTTGACACATCTAACATGATTTTTTTATGCATAATCGATTAATTATGTGTAATGGGAGTGGGGATGGTTATATGGACATACATGTAAAGTTAAGGGCAAAATATAGCCAGATGGAACGCAATAATTTGAATACGTGTCAACAGATTTTCATGATATTTCTACATCGTATTTATATGGTAGAGAGAATGCCGCCTTTCGAATTTCAGGTTCATTGAATTTGTCTTTATGGAGTTATGGGACTCAGATATTTTGATGTTGTGAAAAAAATCCCAACGGGCGTATCTTGCTGCGTGAGCGTAGGCTTTATTATCTGTTCCTTTTGTGACATATTATGATTAATTCTAATTCCTTCATTATTTGTATCATATTACGCCTGGCAAAAATATTAGAAATATGAATGATTAACAGCCTCGTTCATCATAAATTTCATTTGAAAATTAGATTAATTGGTATTGTTTGGAAGCAGTCGATTTCAAATGTCTTTGTCATTTATTCTAAAAAGTATCTTAAAAAGTCCTATCAATAATGGTAAAAATTTGCTAAACTTAATTTATACAATTATTGCAGAATGATGAGGTCGATATAATTATTTATGAAGTGACAAAACCGATAGCGACCGTGGCTGATCATCTTATCATATAGTTACTCTGATTTACATATTTTTTATTAACCGTTTATAAGCTTTCCCATTGGCTAAAACGCAGTCATGTGAAAAGCGATCAATCGTCGTATTAGACTGATTCCGTTTATATATATTGACGCGATTTCGTGTTTGTGAAGTACGGAACACCCAGAATCAGAAGACAAAAATACAATAGATGAATCGTCGCCTTGCCGTCAGTTAACATCAGTATGAAGTCGATGTAGTTTGAGCTTATGGCATGGAAAAAGGAGACGCTGACTCCCACAAGGTACCTGGGGTGCGTTCGGTGAGTAAGCCGCTCGCAGCCGCTACGTAGCTCTGCGTGCGTCACTGAATGATTCTTATTACCTAGTCGATACGCAATAGCTACGTAGCGCAACTTAGCGGTCGTAAGATACGATCAATTTTAAGCAAAATGGTGGTCACCGATATTATTACATATCGAACGCATTGTTGGTTTTCGTCATACAAACTCCTCTAATTCGCTTGCTTTTTTCTGCGGTTTTTGACAAGTTTGGTATCGATGGAACCAGACAAATATCATCTATAATCTGATAGTCATAAATACTTTGTAAGATTTATCGTTAAATTTTCATATGCAAAAATGATTAAATAACGAACGTTGCTATAATGAATTGATTAAAGAAAAATAAAATAAGGCCGCAGCGGAGAAAAAGAGGCTGTACGTGACGATTTTTCATTCACTTTCTTTTCGACAAGAGACAAACACATGAAAATAACGTTAATGAAAGCAATAAAAGTAATCTAGTTTTTCTCGCCAGTTGAAACAGTAAAAAGTGTCATTTAATTGTGCTATTTGATCGAACTTCACACAAACTGTGAAAAATTCTAGTAGGAAGTTTTGTTACATTCGTCATAGATAGAAAATTTTAAAGACACATTATATGTATAAAGTCTTCTGTGTGTAACTTTGTATGTTCTCTTCTTTTTCCCCCTTTTATTATTAAAAATTATTCAAAAAGACAATCCTCTGAGGTGGCCCGTCTCTGGATTTTGCGCGATCAATATGCTATGATAGCGGTGTCATTTGCATAAGGATCATTTGCGTTTATCTTCAAATTGTCTCATAATTTCTAGATCTGTATAATTTCAGAACTCTCAGCATCGTCATTTTACGCGCTAATAACGGTTTTCAATATTGTAGATGCCATTTGACGTAGCAGATCAATTATGGTCGTTTACGTCATGAATCATTCAGTGTGACGTCAAGCGGCTAAAAAGTAAGTGATATGAATCGGCTACGTAGCGCTACTTGTCGCAGAACGTACCCATCACGTTGGAATATTGTTTATTCTGGTGTTAGTAACTGTTTCAATGGAAATCTTAATGATTTTGCCTTACCTTCTCGAAATTGATGGGTACTTCTTCGATGTTTACTTATCTGTAATCTTCTATAATTGGTTTAATTAAGATAAGGGGAGATGATATATGGTGTTCTATATTTTGAATGAATCTAGATAAATGATGGCAAGATTTTAAAGCAGTTAATGAAATCATATTTATGATTTCTAACTGGTTAAAGAAATTCTGTCATGTATGCATGAGGGCCATATAAAACGGAAACTTAAATATGCCTATATAAGTCCTATGAAATTTCCTAATGCTTCAAACTTAAGAGATTGCTACCATGGCAACGGCACCCCTTTTCTACATATAAAAGAAATTTTTCAACTTAGCACTCCATATTGAACTTCAAAACCGAAAATCGCTAGAATCTATGACATGCCGTGCCAACGTGTCATTGATTTTTTTTGGGGGGGTTCTTACATAGAATTGCTATTTAAAACAAGTGCAATAATATCACGTTTAATTAGTAAATTCCTTTTATTTATTGTATTAAAAGTAAGCATGTTCAAGTTCCCTGTCGGCTCAATTCAAAAAGTGATAAATGGAGTATGTTATTTCGAATTCCTTCTATTTATTTTTGCCTTCATCTTAATCAAAACATATTTACTTCGTAAGGATCTAAATATGCGGCCTTCGAATACCAATGCAGATCACTGAACAAAAAGGTGTTTCTTTAAATAAAATTTCAATAAAAATAATACAGAATATAGATTAAGAAAATAACGTATAATGAAATGATCATTAATTGATGATATATGGCGACAAGGTCATTTGGGGACATCTGTTATTAATTAATTCTATAAATAATATTGTATTTAAAGGAAAATGAAATTTAAAATATGCAAATAAAGGGTACTAGATAGGGAAGTTCAGAGGGGTTATTTTAATTCATGGAAGATTTGATTTAAAGTAGCAATGTGGAAAAAATAATGCTAATTATATACTTAAACAAAAATACTAACGAACTTCAGGGATGTCCCATCGAAAAAAAGTTCTTAATAATTTTTAATAACATTGCATTTTATAATCTAGCAGAAAACTTAGTCTTTTTGAGAAAACTAAATTCATTTCTTAACTTCTACATCCAAGACCCTTGAAGTGCTCCAACTTGTAACTTGTAACCATCTTGAATAAAATTTCAAACCAATCTAATACACCAGAGACGTGTTTCGGCAAGTAAACCTTTATCTTTGGTAGTTCAAGTCAATGTGATTTGCAGACAGTCAAATTTATTTTTGTAGTTTAAAGGTTGATTTTTGTGTTACTATTGTATAAAGCGTATAAAAAGGCTCCAAAAGTGTACGCCGCTTCAAATTTCTTGTAGTTTCGATTTAATAATCATCTACGACAAAAAGAGCATTGTACGGATGGTACTAGGATGTTGACCTACGTTAATTTCGATTTTATTTTGGGATGAATTGTAAACACTAGGGATGAAACGATACGCCAAAAGTGAATTGCGATATATTGCGATATTACATTAGCTGTATTGTGATATATTGTTTCTTTTCATTTTATCATTTTCTATGTAAAATCAGGTTCCCAATTGTATGTTAAACGTCTTTAAATTCAATAACATCATTTAAAACCTGATAAATTTACAGCATGGACCAGACATGCACGTTTCGGGTACTAAACCCTCGTAAGTGATCCTCAGTCCAAACAATGTAATAATATGGCCAAAAGGTATGAAAATAATTATGTCCAAAAATGTACCAAAAGACGTGGCAGAATGGTTGGGATATGATGCTACAGGATCCACGTTTTAGAAATTTCAAGAAATTTTGTAACGGAAAATTTCAAATGCGTTGAAGAGACAGACGATCAACCAAAGTTGATCAAACTTGGCTACATGTGCCCTCGGGGACTCTTGGTCCACCAGCAGTGACACTCACCAAGTATTTCAAATGTTAAACGTCTTTGAATTCAATAGCATCATTTAAAACCTGATAAATTTACAGCATGGACCAGACATGCACGTTTCGGGTACTAAACCCTCGTAAGTGATCCTCAGTCTAAACAATGTAATAATATGGCCAAAATGTTTGTCCGTGGTATTCATATTTTTTTTTATTGAAATTCCTTCAAGAAACACACCCTTTTGAATGATTTTGTCATTATTCATTTCAAGTGTGACCGATGTAGATTGCCAAAAACTTATTTGGAGGTGGGAGCTTAAAGTTCATTCTGTTTTCAAGAATGTTTATGTTCCCTCGTGTAAAAGCTTAAAACCAACACTCAATTTTAGCAAAGCTCTAAATCAAAAGTAAATTCATAAAAGAACTTGTAATAACCAAAACCCTGTCCCACATATATAAAGGATTTATAGATTTAAGTTTTATGCAAAACGGTTTGACGCAATTGATGCAGAATGTAACATATAAATGATGTATAATAAATCACCGCCTCCTTTTGCCTGTAGTGCATATAGATTTATCTATGTCTGTCTGAATTAATACAGATCGTGGTAATTAGATCATCTATTACAGATTGAGTCTATCAATTCAATATTTATATCTGACATTAAATCAATACAAAAACATCTTGCAAGACAGCATTTTGTTTGCTACCTAATACACAACACAACGTATAAAAGAAAGGGGTTGTCTCCAACATGACAGCGTTGTAGCACCGAAAGCAAAAAGCAAAAAACAAACAATTAAAGAACCCCGAGTCATCCAAATGCGAATCCTGGCACAGCTAGAAAAGACAAACAAAACAAGATACAACATAAATGACATCACATAGGCCAAACGAATGAAACCAATAGGCAAAACATGCCGACATTTAATTTGGTACGGTCATCTGCCAAGTTTGTAGCCATTTTATCATCTGGTTACGTGCGCACAAATTCTCTTCCATTTGTCCGGTTACCCAGAACTCTCATGATTGTTTACAATAGCTACCGTATTGTCAGATTACAATGAGTTAAAGAAGATACTGACGATAATCTCAACAGCACTCTCAATTGAGCACAAAATTGAGCATCGACAGACCCCTATCCGAAACACGTGTCTGGTGTATTAAAATTGGTTTGAAATTTTCTTTAAGAAGGTACTTCCGTATTATTATTATAAACACTTGTCTTTTTGCCGTGTGTAACAGTTAAACTTATTCCTCGTGACTGGATGTTTAGAGTGTAATAATCCCTTCTTTCCAGCTGAATCGTCTGAACGAAGCTTTGTTTTTGGCCTTATCAATTTGACATTTTGCTATTTCCGAAATTTATCGTTTTATTAAACAATCATTGAAATTAAAGGAGATTAGCATCTAAGAAATATCCATTCAATGTTATTTTGGTCATATATTTCATTTAACTATGCTGCTGAACCGACCCTACAAAATGTACTCAATGCAAAATAAATGCACAAATTTAAATTCTAAAGATATAACAAGAAGGCGCTACTAAAATACATTTGGCTGTCAGAAAATCAGTTCGGCATTTAATACGTACCAATGATGAGGATTTACTATCCAAAACACGTCCGTATTATTTTGAAATGAATACGCCATAGGCAGGCGAATAGGGAATGTCATTGCGCATGAAGTGGAAGTGTGTGATGGTGAAATTAAAATTGTCACGTTTGTCATAAAGAGAGGTTTACAAATGACCGTCCTCACTGATCGATAGTAGTATGTGTAAGTAGGAGGCTTAAGTGCTGTTCGCACTTATATTTATTTACAGTTCACTGGGATAGATGGCGCTAAGGATATCCTGAATTGTTGGGTAATTGATGGAGAGTACGTCATCAATGAATCTGTGAGTCCAGTTGAACAGAGAGTCTAGCAATGATTGTATAAGTTCTGCCTCGTATGAATCAAACTAAATGAGTTAAAGAAGATTCTGACGATAATCTCATTAACGCTCACAATAGAGCACACAATTGACCATTTGACGGACCCCTAGAAAGCTAGAGGTGGGATCAGGTGCCCGGGAGGAATAAGCTGTTTGGCTAGCCGCACCCGCCGTCGATGTTCGTGCTCGAAACTGAAAACTAAAATACATGCATTGTCTGAGGTGATGTTTATATAGAAAGTGCTATGGCGTCCATGTCAGGGAAAATAATTCAAAACACTTTTTATGAGCTCCATAAAAAATTATTCTTTATTTGCAGTTTTTATAAATCTATCCAGTATGGAGTCAGACAGACCATACGGACATGGTCTGTACATGTGTTCACTCACGCCGCCTGTACTAAGTAGACGCTGTGGTGACCATGAGGACTGCCACCCACACACCCTCCTGGCCTGTTACTATGGGAGGTGCTGTGCTAGAAATATCTATGCTCTAGGAATTCTACAAAAAGGACTGGAGCTTCTACGATGCAGGAAACTTACAGGTTAATTACTTAATTTATGATTTTATGAAGTATAAAATGAATTGGACTAAATATTGTTATTTACATATTGAAATATACTATTTATTTCATCAAAGGATAATATTATGTATGAAAAATAAATTTCCGAAGACAGCCAGAACGTAGCTTGGAAAGAGGAAAAAATCAGCTTAACGTGAAAACGACGTTTTAGACGTTTTACACGTACCAATATCTTATGTAAGAGAAGTTTGATTTTGTCAAATTTTTGTAATACTCTCATAAAGATATCAGAAATCAACCGAAGCCAAATGATTAAGTATGGAGATATAGACAGTCAAATATGCATATGATAAGGATTTTAATATCCGAAACATGCATGTCTGTTGCAGCACATTTTGACTTTTCGTCCAAAAGGATGTTTTGGAGTTTTGCTGTGGATGCTCGACCGAGTGTTGTTGGAGATATCCTCCTTTTTAGGCGAGTTTCGCGTAGCGATCTCGGCTATAGTGATCGCAGGAACCACGTGACCTCAGATTTTTCATCACGTGACCTGAAAGCGTGACATCCCCGGGCCCCAAAATGTATAAATCGAGTGAAGATAAATATTTGTTCACACAGTGTTACTGAACTCCGATCGTGTATGACCCTGGACCTCATTATTAACCATATCTATATATAGGCAGCGTACATTGCATTCCGCGTTTTAACAGTTGTTTCATCATGTTTAAAAAAAGGTAGAGATTATTTAAAAAAGGATACTTTAGGATGCAGTAAACATCACATGTCTCGTGTGCACGTGTGTTGAGATTGCTAATAAGTTTATCGGCTATATTGTACTACGTGACACGATCCTGTAGGTTAAATTGTTCTCAGTGGGCAAGGCAACGCAGAACGTTCAGTTTTTTCTATAATTTTGTGCAATACAGATCAATGCGCTGTGAACGCTTGATTGTTTGTGAAACAGTAGAGATCAGAACAATACTACGGTAAAAGTTCGTCTAATCAGATTGCTTATTCCAATTCAGTCCGATCTATGTAAATAAAATGGAAGACGCTGATATTCAAATCGTAGCAGTTCGAGTGTTGAATCGATTAACGAGGAGTTACGGTCATACATTACACTTCTAGGTATAGAAATCAATTTAGAATTCACAAACAATCAAGCGTTCATAGAGCATTGGTCTGTCGCAAATAGAATGCATTGACTGAACACCGAGCCAGGGCTGGAACGGACACGCTTTATTCGAGTAAACAAAAACTAGATCACTGAAGAATTGGTACCTACAATATCTCTGGAAGTAAGGGGAATTTTTCAATGAAATTTGGTGACATAGTAGATAAAATATATTGGTACAATCGTAGAAAGTATGATCTTATTGGAACCTCTATAGCGAATTTTTGCAATGGTTGAAGTTAGAAATTTGACATGACTGTGTATCTGCAAGATACTGGCCTTAAACAATACACAGGTCGTACACATACGTCTGTACTATCAGTTGCGGATCCAGCTTATTATTTAGGGGAGGGGGGCGTAAAGAATTGGTAAGGGGTCTGGGGACCTCCTAGGTTGGGGGGGGGGGGGGTAGAAGCCCCTGGAGTCTCTTGAATTTCAGCCTTTTTAGGACCCATTTTCGTGACTGTAATGAATTAAAGAATGGAATTTGAAGCATTTAACAATTATATTTACTAAAAGGTAGGTTAAATTCACTAATATTCACTCTTTCTTGATTTAAAATGATCGTTTTACCCATGATTGGAAAATTTTAGGGGGCCCTACTCCCCCCTTTGAATCCGTCACTGACTATAGCAGTCATGCTGACAAAGATTCATAAATGTTTTATTCCCGAACATTGGAAAATGGATTTGTTTTATCTACTAATACAATATTTAAAAATCCCATAAAATAGTTTGATATCATTCTAAAATGAATAAACGAAACTCGCCATCAGTTCCTTCAGAGCTTTGATTTCTATATGGCAGTAGGCTTAGCCACTTCGTTTTCCTTACATCGACCGGACGTGATATTTCTTCCGAAATGAAGCGATGGGCGTTGCATGCAAGCAGGATATGCTGTCTCTTCCTTGGCACCTGGTCTCACTCCCATATTGGGAGTTCGCTCCTTTTCATGTGGTGGAGGTTTTGCTTGTTTGCTTGCTTTGGTTCCTGTTTTATCCTCATTTTGTATGCCTTCGGTTAATGATTTTCTGAATTATCTATTTCGTACTGTTTATTGGGATATGGTAATCGGCCATATTTGTCATTATTTTAAGTCTTTCGATTTCCACAATTCATTTCAATCTTTCAACGTCGATTGTTGCTGACGACAGAAATTCATGTGTTAATTGATAGAGTTTAAACATTGTTGACGGATAAACTTTGTTAAGCACGTAGGGAAATAACATTTGTTGTTTTTTTTTTTTCATGTTTTTGTTCAAAGATGATTTTATTCAGTTCAATACTCAACAATAAACAAGTCTATCTATTTAACATGTTAAATACTTAAAAGCTGTTCATATGTCATTTTTAAGCTGTTGATGAAAAAATCAATGATTGATCAATTAATAATTCTACGAAAAATAAGTAGGATTTTGTTCTGTATGATTTTGTTCATTTTCTATTATAGACAAAAATCCATGTAACCCAGATCCTTGTCCGCCAGGAATAAAGTGCCTTATTGCAAAGAAGAGGGGAATGTCAAAAGCCGTATGTATTCAAGGTAGTATAAGCGTTCTATCTATCTATTTTGGATTTTGAATTTGTATATTGTGTTTAACTACCTGGTATTATTCACTGATACAATATATATGTCATTCTGAAGGTATTCGAAAATGGGATTAATAATATTTTGTCTTATTTCAATTAAAATAGTCCGCTTAGACTCTCATACTTCCAAAGCCTCGCCTGGTCTCACATCGGAATATTGTTCATTCTGGGGTTAGCGGCTGTTCCGATTGAAATTCTAATCATTTTACCTTGCTTTCCCGACTTTGAGACTTAATAACTGATGGTTATTTCCTCTATGCTTTTAGGGAAGAGAGGTGGTTTTCTCTTTCCGCGTAATACATTTTACAAATGAATGGAGGCGATCTCCAACAACACTCGGCTGCAGCACTGGCAGCAAAAACCCCCAACACACAATGCAAAAACACGGGGCAGACACGTACAGAAAGAGATGCAAAAGGGACAAGGAACACCAACTCACAGCATAGAAATATGAAACACAGAAAATACTTTCTTTTCATAATCTACATGTATATGTTACAGGGAATAAGTGTAATCAGGGATTTCATGTAATTTCTGAAATTTAGGGATTTCGTGTAATCCCTGTTTCGATTAGTTATTACATGCAATTCCTGAAATAGGTCAGGTATTTCATGTAATTCCTGAATTTTTCATGCATTTTTACACTTATTTCCTAACCTTAATTTCTCCCCATTTTCATTTTTAAAATCTATTATTTTTGGCTCAGTTGATGCTGAATGTCCTCTCTGTCAAGTACGATTATGCCAAATAAGTGAAAATATTCAAACTAAAATAGGTAATTTTTAACAAAGTATTCCCCAAATTTCGAAGTTAATTTATCATTTTTATCATTATCTATGCAAAATGGACATAAAACAAACCCATGAGCGCAAAGAAAAAGAATTTATCGAACAAAATTTATGGTCAAAGTACTCCTTTTTTTGTCAAAGTACTCTAAAACATATATCGAAAGTTTCAATCGGAAACATTAGTATTAAACCCTCATTGACGTATCTTGATAATGGACAAAAAAGAAATGATAAAAATGTTCTAATTTTCAACTATTTATTATGTGATGTCTGAATAAGTTTAAGATATATTCAAAATTGCATTTTTGGCGAGGCAACGGATGTCCCCATCCGACAGCAAGCATAAAACACCAGACTGAGTTTAAAGGTCCATAAAACAAATCTTTGTGAATTCTCAGACAGTGCATGTATTATATATTCTTTTCATTTTCGTGCGTGAACATCAACGGCGGGTGCGGCTAGCCAACAGGGGATGCTTACTCCTCCCGGGCACCTGGTCCCACCTCTAGCTTGCTAGGGGTCCGTCGATGCTCAATTTGGTGCTCTATTGTGAGTGCTGTTGAGATTATCGTCAGGATCTTCTTTAACTCATTTATTCCTATTTCCCGGTAAAAAAATTTTGGATATCCCCTTCTTTCGTATACTTTTGAATTTCGAAGCTTGGGAAGTATGGAAGACTGTTTGCACTCATCAGGAAATCTTTTGATGGACTGATTGCACACCAGTTTAAATTTCAGATGATCCATGTTTGGATGAAGACTGCGGAGAGAATGGTAACTGTGTCTCATCCACACTAAGTAATGGAACAAGGATGGGACTGTGTTTGTGTAATACCGGATTCTGTGGTGAATCCTGCACTCCCTGTAAGTTTAATACTTTCAATTCATATGATGCATATCCATATTTGATAATTTCTTTCCTAAAAGAAGGGAGGGAATCTCCAACAAGACCCTGTTGCAGCACCAACAGCAAAACACAAAAAACATCCGATGCAAAAACACAAAAGACGAGCATGGTATGAGACGAAAAAGAGACATACGACATGCAAACACCAAACAAAAAGACTACACATAAACCGACGAGACCAATGGGTAAATGGTGCCGACTTTGGACGGCCATTTGCCACGCAAGTAGCAAATGGTGTGGTTATCCTGAATTACGTGCGCACAACCCTCTCACTTCTCCATTACCCAGAGGTCTCGAAGAACGTACAATTGTGGTGTAAAACAACCTCCTCACCGTAAGATGACATCACACAAAGAAGACCGCAAAATGCAGAGGCCTCAGCAACACAGATGAATATGTAAATGGATATAAAAAGAGGGCGTGCGAAATATATATAGTCCGTGCTCTGCCGGCTGTAGCGAGCTCATGTATGTAATCACCCGATGAGTGCGACTGACATTCAGAGAAGACAGGTGGTCGGGTCCTGTCTTCTCTAAAGAGGTTTGGACAGGGCCCATCATGGAGTCCCGTCGTCACAGTCAGTCAGAGTGCAAGTCTCAAGGATGCGCTGGTAGAAGACTGTTGATTGGTCAAGTACCAAGCCTAGTGTCCGTCTGGTGACATTAGGATCATATCCACGGTATAAAAGGCGTTTGATGACTCTGACGCATTTTCGATGGTTATGCTGCTTACCTTTGATCCTTCTAATTTTGTTTATCATATCACCATAAAAGACAGGTTGTGTAATACCCAAAGTAATGTACTCTGTTGCGTGTATAGATCCAAATTTTTAAAGAAGTTGAATGTTTTTTTGTAAACTTTCCAGAAAGTCTTTACTAGTTTATGAAAGCGGAAACCTTGACCTAAAAGTTTTTTGGTAATTTGTAAATTTCTACTGTGAAAATCCAAAATATCAGTACATGCTCTAGCGTAACGGATGAGCTGTGATATGTAAATGCCGTATGACGGTAATCTTGGACCATCACCGTCAAGCCAGGGGAAATATACTATGTTGAATCCAAAATCATCCCTTTTGTCATATACACTTGTATGAATCTTTCCGTTTACAATTTTGATATTTAGGTCCAAAAATGGTGTTTCTGTATTTGTAACGTTTGCCTTGTTAAGTGTTAATTCTTGTGGATAAATTTCATTCTTATATAATTCAAAAGCAGGATTGTCAATAGTTAGCATATCATCCAGATACCTAGAAGTATTATTGAAACATTTCAGATCATCAAATTTTCTTTGCTTTTGAAGATTTTTGATAAATTCTTTTTCATAAGTGTATAAAAATAAATCTGCAACAAGCGGCGCACAGTTAGTAACCATAGGAATTCCTACAACCTTTTTGTATAGATCCTCTCCAAATCTAACATAAATATTTTCCAAGAGGAAGGACAAGACATTACACAGGTCACAACATGTCCATGATTTGTATGATTTGCAGTCTGTCGAGGAAAAGAAACCCTTCGATTTAGATGTACAAATGTAAGTTTTCCGCTCTCGATCAAAACACCATTAAATGAGATTAGATAATCGATCATTAATTTTGCCATGAGGAAGTGTGGTGTACATATAAGAGAAGTCGTATGAAGAAATCGTATTAGCTTGGAAATTTCCAAATTCCATTTTGTCAATTACCTCCCCTGAATTCTTAATAGGCCAAAATAAATTAACATCGTTCCTGTTAAGAACTGTGTCCCAATATCTAGTTAAGTGTTCTTTAATAGCTGTAAGTGCTGATGTCAGATTTCTAGACAATTTTTAATTGTAGTGGAGCAGTTACTAGAATTAGCAATAAGTCAAAATTTGTAAGGAGACTTGTGCAGTTTCGGTATGCAATATAGTGTTGGAAGATCCAATTTAGAAATAGAGATATTGAATGAAGACAGTTCACTTTTGTGCTTGCTTAAAATGTTAGATACACTTTCATTGCTTTTTATATATGTAATAGTAGACGAAAGTTCCGACACCAAAGTTGATATGTAGTAACGTTTTCAAATGATAATGGTGTTGTTGGCTGCTTTATCAGCTGGTGCAAAGACATATCTTTCATGTAAGTTACTTAGTATTGATTTTAAATATCTTTTTGATTTGGAACGTGGATTTTGAATAAGATGAGGGTTTTTATGGAAGTTATCTATTCGAATATCCGTTATATCTAAAATGAGGTTTTTCCAGTCATTCAGAGGATGCGGTTCGACTCCTTCTGATTTACACCATTTTTCGTATAATAATTGTTGTGTCTTTTTTGCGATTTGGAGTTTATAGTTTGTATGATGTCATTTATGTGTCACTTTCTTGTGGGTTTATTTCGCTGGGTGAATGCAGGGTGGTCATGCTGGAGATCATTCCCTTTTCTTTAATTTTTAGAGTTTAATTAACATGCACAAGTTATATATTTATCCCGTAATCCCCTTACATATTGACTTGATCAGGACTATGAGAAAATAAAACAATCAGAAAATCAGAATCCTTTAATCTACTATATAGTATACTATGTGCCATAATTAATAGTTAGTAATGTATACTAAGCATTATATTTATAACTTTATTTATAACACGGCATTTGAGGGGTGAACAGAATGAAAGGGAGAGAAGGAAATGAGGGGATCTCCAACACGACTCGGTTTCAGCACCAACAGCAAAATACCAAAATGTAAAACAACAAGAATGGACAAGCACAACAAGAGACACCACAGAAATAAGGATGACCAAATACCTATGTCGACAACAAAACCACAAAAGCTATAGACTGTACTTAAATTAAGCAAACAAGACCGACTTAATAGTGCAGCCATCTGTCACATTAGCAGCATATTAATTAAACTATGAACTAATGGTGGTTTTACATCCGCACATATACTTGCACACAACGCCTCTGTCCGTCTTCATTGTCGCGTATCACGTGATACACAAATGATACGTTCCAGGGGAATCCCCTTTGATTAAACCAAGTAAATACTGTCTAAATCTACTTTATATGAATCTATTTTATGTCTATCATATGGTTATTATTATTAATTTATTAATCATATGATAGTGATCTATTCTGGTCTAAAATAGACGTATATTTGGAGAACACTTAAACAGAAAATTTTGTATCTGTCCGTGCACGATATCATAACATGTGTTGAGCATTGAAAATTTTCTGTTTAAGTGTTCTCCGAATACACGTCTATTCTTGACCAAAATAGATAACCATGCATCATATAATTGATGATAATGGCCATATGACAGGCCTAAAGTAAAATCATATAAAGAAGATTTAAACAGTATTTACTTGGTTTAATCAAAGGGGATTCCCGTGGAACATATCATTTGCGTATCACGTGATACGCCACAGTGGCCTTGTTATACAACAGTCTCAAAGAACAATTCATAATACCATGATGCTTGTTTACTCCCTCCCTACTAGTATATCATAAATTATAAGTTATCTCTTTTAGCCACGGAGCTTACCGGGGACTTCTGTCCTGATGGTATTTGTGTAGTGCCAGGTTCTGTCTGTGTTGATGGCGCATGCGCGTGTGACTGTGGCGACATCTATATAGCAGAGACTGTTGTTGGTGGCGGAGCCACCTCACGGCGGGTCTGTAGGGCAGGTAGGTATTGGATTAAAATATTTGTGTGTGTGTGCAGTTATGAAAGTTTGTTCTGCTAAATAACTAAATATATACCAGTATTGCTCGGTTTTGTTTTTCCCTTTGCGAACATTTTAGAGAAAACGTGAAGACGTACAAAAACGTCCTCATCTATAAACTAATATCATGAATAGATCTAAAAGTTTCAGTCGCTGTTTTTCATATAAAAACAAAAATCGAGAATGATATGTCATTTGGACTATGAACTTCTTAATGGGCCCCTTTTTTTTTTTTTTTTTTTTCTTTTTGCTCTAAGAGATTTTATGGTTTTGTTCTTTCGAAATAGTTCAAATTCTATATAGTTCAAATTCTACTTTTGGAAGTTTATCTCCATTAACTCAGAAGTCAATTTGATAAAAATGTTAGCTTTATAGGTCCGATCAAATCGATTTTATAATTTGAGGGTTCGTTAGTTCTTTTTTTCTTTTTGCATTTTTTTTTCTTTTATGTAATCTTAATTGTTTTTTTTTTCTTAGGTTGCCCGAACGGAATATCTAGCACATTCACAGATTTCCCCTCATCACAGCTCCTAACTGACAACGCCCTCACCCTCAATAACGTCCCCACCCTGGAGGACTGTCAGACAGAGTGTATCAATTCTAGTGACTTTGAGTGCGTATCAGTAGAATACATCACCAGTGCCGAAGTGTGTTTTTTGAATAAGGTCAGAAAGGACGATCCGACTTCTTTTATAGAATCACCGAATGCGCCATTTCTTGTATATTCAGAAAGAAATTGTAACTAGATATTGTGACCTGTTGGTTATTTGTATCATGATACTTTCCTTCATTCATGATGTTTGTCCATTTACATACAAATTATTGATCGTCATCCGCTTCCTCCCTCTCTTTTTATTTGCAGATATATATTTAACTCTTTACTACTCGCTCTTCTCTAGTAGTATTTTGAGTAGGTTCGCGATGCTTGTTAAAAGATAAAAGGGTAAAAAAAAATATATTCATGAATATACATGTACTATGCAAAATCATTTTATATAATAAGTAGCCCGTCCAAGGGAAAAATAAAATGCATTTTTTGTTCAATTTCTATTATGTTTATTTATTTTGTAATTTTGCAAAGATAAGCTGCAAGAGAGGCAGAACACATAAAGAATGCTGCAAAATAGAGCAGGCTAGCTGCCTCCTGAAAAGAAAAAAATGTCTACAAACTTTGTGCCAGAAATTGCAAGTTTGTTACTGTTATACGTGTATCACGGTGGGTAATCTCGCAACACAGAATAATCGGGTTTTCTATATTTTTGTGCAATATAATCATTTATTACAAAAAGGGGAATGTGATGCAGTGTAAGAATGTCTTAGCTATGAGTTGTATCCAAAATAAGAACTTTAGTGAATATCGGCTTTTAATAACGCATAAAAATGATCGGCGTCCTACTTTCACTTCCATGTTCATGAATCACGCCAATTTTTTTTTTAGCTTTATAAAAAGATATTATTCTCTTATTTTGGATACATCACATAGCTTAGACATTCTTACACTGCATCACATTCCCCTTTTTGTGATAAATAATCTATATTACACGAAATTATAGAAAAACCTAATGTTCTGCGTTGCGAGATTACACACCATGATGTACTGGTATATATAGTGTCGATATCAGATAAAATTAAAAAGTTGTTAAAAGATAGCATTATTACATGTTAGCAATGTATGTGTGAAGTTCGATACTGAAGGTCACGAACTACTTGAGTTATGGTGCAGAAATGCTGATATCCATACTTATCATGACAATTATGGATAATGACCATATCCCTGTCTACAGTACAAAATCGATAATTCAGAAAATCAGACGAAGGCATACAAAACCAGTATAAAACAGGAACCAAAGCAAACAAAAACAAAAACCTCCACCATTTGAAAAGAAGCGAACTCCCGATATGAGAGTGAGACCAGGTGCCCAGGAAGAGTAAGCATCTCCTGCTTGCATGCAACACCCGTCGCTTCAATTCGGTAGTACTGTCACATGTTTGGCTGACTTTTTGACCCCAAAATCAATAGGTATCCTTCTTTTCTCAATCTAAGGAAATAAATATAAAGTTATGGTATATAAACTCTGTTTTCATACATGCTTGGTTTCACTTTGACCCCCAAAATCAATAAGACTTCATCTGGGGCGATTTGCAACATATGTGTTACTTTTTAAATCACTGTAGTTTAAGAATTACTTGAGTTATGATACATAAATGAGATTAAACTCTCATTTTCATACATCTTTGGACCACAAAATCAATTTTCACGCCTCGCACTAATTCCAGCTAATGACATCGCAGTACTGTTTTCACGCGATGTCCTACCTTAATGCCGAGGTAGGTCACTAAATTTTCAAACGTCAAAACTTACACAGAAATCGTTACGAACTGGTTCTTGGCATGATAAATTCGTTACAGGGTTTATTCTGGTCATACGTCCTACTCAAAGTAGGTGTGTAAATATGTAGGGGGTTCGGCCTCACCCCCTACAAATTTACACAGTCAACTACTTTGAGTAGGAAGTATGACAGGAACAAACCCTATAAATGATATAGGAATTCTCCTTTCACCAATAAGAATACTCCCCAAAATCAATAGGAATCCTCCTTTCACCAATAAGGATCCTCCCTAAAAATCAAAAGGAATCCTCCTTTAACCGATAAGGATCCTCCCGAAAAATCAAAAGGAATCCTTCTTTCACCAATAAGGAATCTCCTCAAAAATCAATAGGAATCTTCCTTTCACCAATAAGGATCCTCCCCAAAAATCAATAGGAATCCTCCTTTCACCAATAAGGATCCTCCCCAAAAATCAAAAGGAATCCTCTTTTGACTTATTAGGATCCTCCCCAAAAATCAAAAGGAATCCTCCTTTCACCAATAAGGATCCTCCCCCAAAATCAAAAGGAATCCTCTTGTAATCAATAAGATTCCTCCCCAAAAATCAAAAGGAATCCTCCCCAAAAATCAATAGGAATCCTCCTTTCACCAAAAAGGATCCTCCCCAAAAATCAATAGGAATCCTCCTTTCACCAATAAGGATCCTCCCCAAAAATCAAAAGGAATCCTCTTTTCACCAATAAGGATCCTCCCCAAAAATCAAAAGGAATCCTCTTTTCACCAATAAGGATCCTCCATAAAAATCAAAAGTGATCCTTCTTTCACCAATTAAGATCCTCCCCAAAAATCAAAAGGAATCCTCTTTTTACTTATAAGGATCCTCCCCAAAATTCAAAAGGAATCATCCTTTCACTAATAAGGATCCTTCCAACAAATTAATAGGAATCCTCCTTTCACCAAAAAGGATTTTCCCAAAAAATCAAAAAGAATCCTCCTTTCACCAATAAGGATCCTCCCCAAAAATCATGAGGAATCCTCCTTTCACCAAAAAGAATCCTCCCAAAAAATCATTAGGCCATGAATTACTTGTATGGTGCAGTAAAACTGTATGTTTTACCCTGACATTTGAACCCCAAAACTAATATGAATCCTCCTTTTCCCATTTGTGGTAAGTTTCAACACTGTCGATCAGAATTTTATTTAGTTACAGTGTGATAATGCGACTTTCCACACACAACAAATTTGACCTTGACCTTTGGACCTCAGATTAGGACATTACAATATATGTGCGAAGATTCATCCTTGTAGATCAAGATTGTTTGAGTTATGGTACACATATTATACTGTTTTCCATAGATGTCACATTTCACTGGTGTAAAGCAGATGCACACGTACCATCATGGCTACAAGCGATGCCACTTCATGGTAATAATGTATTACTGAAGCGTGTGGCTACCCCCCGTTGGCTTTGTAAAAGAAATCACCGGTTACCTAATGATTTATTTGTGATTTTACTGAAATTTTGTCGATAATTTTCATGACAACGGATGGTTTCCAACATATCCTTACCTGTTGCATGTCAACGGACGGTTTTAGGTGCAGAACTTTTAATACTTCTGACAACGGTATTGTAAGGCGACGTAACGTGTTCCTGCCCGTGAAATTCGTATGTTTACACCCTTCAATCATTTAAACGGTTGATGTTAGATTTGTATACTCAACATGACAATATGTTCAGATCAAGAATTGATAATAACCCATATGATCATGACCAGAAGTCTCTGACGAGACTGTAGCTCTCCTGGTTGTTTTGTTTTCTTCACTCATTGACAAGTCAATAAGATACATACACATAAATATAAATTTCCATTTTTTTTAACCAAAGACCATAGGAAGCAGAGGCTCTAACAAAGTATAAGTAGCACAACAAAACAACATATTCATTAGACTGCAACTAGAATATCACTCATTCGACGTATAGTATTTCAAAAAAGAATGTCACACCCATTTTCCAAGATCCTAGTGCCAGGGTCTACTAGCTAAAATGAACTATCAATGACGCAACAAGACTACATAGCTATCATATTGCATAAAGAATTAACTCTCAATTACTTATAGCTTTAATTTAGAAGAGTTGAAAGCACAATTATATAGGAAAAAAATTACCACACCAATTTTCTAAGACCCTGGGGGTCAGGGGCTCAAAGAAAATAGGTGCACAACTAGACCACAGGCCAATCACATAACAAAAAAGAATAAGTCTCAAGCATTTATAGTGTCAGAGGAGTTGCGGGCAAAACATTACATACTGTTATATTGGAGAAAATGACCATACCCATTTTCTAAGAGTAAGACCCTGGGGGTCAAGGGCTCAAACAAAACATCAGTTGCACAATTAGACAACAGACCCATCAAATTGCAAAAAAGAATCAAGTCATCATCATTTATAGTGACACAGGAGTTGCGATCACAAGATAACATAGACTTATAAAGGAGAAAATGACCACACCCATTTCCTAAGACCCTGGGGGCGTGGGGCTCAAACAAAATGTCAAGTGCACAACTAGACCAGAAAAAATCATATTGCATAAAGAATTAAATCTCCATCATTTATAGTGTCAGAGAAGTTGGGAGCACAAGATTACATAGAGTTATATAGGACAAAATGACCACACCCATTTTCTAAGACCCTGAGGATCAGGGGCTCAAACAAAATGTCAGGTGCACAACTAGACCACAGACAAATCATATTGCAAAAGCAGACAAGCATAAAGAGACGCGTAAGGGACAAGGAACGTCAACGTACAACACAGAAACATCAAACACAAAGGACTACACATAAACCGACGAGACAAATGGGCAACCGGTGCCGACTTAGGACGGCCATCTGCCACGGAAATAGCAGAAGGTATGGTTATCCTGGATTACGTGCGCACAACCCTCCCACTTTAAATTTCCTATTACCCAGAAGTCCCGAAGAACGTACAATTGTGGTGTAAATCAACCTCCTCACTGTCAGATGACCACACACAAGCAAGACCGCAAAACGCAAGGGCCTAAGCAACACAGATGAATATGTAAATGGATATAAATAGAGGGCGTACGTAATACAATCCGTGCTCTGCCGCCGCGAGCTCATGTATGTTATCACCCGAGGAGTCCGACTGACATTCAGAGAGGACAGGTTGTCGGGGCCCTGTCTTCTCTAAAGAGGTTTGGACAGGGCCCGTCATGGAGTCCCGTCATCACAGTCAGTCAGAGTGCAAGATTTAAGAATGCGCTTGTACAAGACTGTAGATTGGTCAAGTACCAAGCCTAGTGTCCGTCTGGTGACATTAGGATGATACCCACGGTATAAAAGGCGTATGATGATTCTGACGCATTTTCGATAGTAATGTTGTCTATCTTTGATCCTTCTTATCTTGTTAATAATGTCACCATAAAATGTAGGTTGTGAAATAGCATTCGAGGGATGGTGCTAAGATGTTAACCTCCTTTGATTTCAAAAAATCAAAGGAGGTTAACATCTTAAAAATAGCATTAGAGGGATGGTGCTAAGATGTTAACCTCCTTTAATTTCGATAATATTTTTTCGATGAAATGACAAGTTTCAGAAATAGCAAAATAATGTATATCATGTCAAATTGATAAAGGAGCAAAACAAAGCTTCTTTCAGGCGACAGAGCTGGAAAACAGTAACTTATACACTGAACAAATATTCAGTCAAGGGGAACGAGTTTAACTGCTGCTCAGAAAATAAGTATTTATATTAATAAGTATTTTTCATAAGCTGCCAAAATTTAGGTATATATCAAATCATTTTCTAGGTGGTGACACTGTAAGTCATAATATTACAACTTTCTGTAGATGGAGACACCCTGTAAGGGATAAATCAAAACGTACGGAAAGTGGTGACACTGTAAGGAATGAAAAAAAAAATGTTGGCGGCGACACTGTAAGAAATAAACTTAAAAGTACTGTAGGTAGCAACGGAATAAATCGAAACGTAATAATAAACCACAATTTACTGTTTATTGTAGAGGGTAACATCTTAAGGTATAAAACATTTTGTAGGTGGCGACACTGTAAGTCATAAATCAAAACTTACTGTAGATGGCGACACTATGTAAGGAATGATAGGTAATAATGCCCATAGCATAGAATTAATAATTTAGGGGCTAGAAAAAACAAAAGAGAGTAACTCATGAAGCATCAGACTGTCTATTTCGTCTTATGACATGCACCAAGTACCAAAATTTTACAAGAGTTTTTCCCGCTCGATTTTCAAGACCTGCGAGTTTTATATCTGTACTCGGGGATCATCACCTTTCAGAAAATATATAGCTTATAGTACCTTGCCTTGCGTAGAATTAACCATACTTTACAATGGAAACGATTATTTAAATCGCTATGTAAAATGACTCTATTGAACCATGGATATCTTAGGGAATAAATTGTAAAGTAGGTGGCAACACTGAAAAGAATAATTCAAAATGTACTGAAGATGGCGACACTGAAAGGAATAAACCAAAACGTATTGTACATAGGTGGAGACATTGTTAGGCATAAACCAAAATGTGCTGTTGTTGGCGATACTGAAAGGAATTAATTAACACTGATTGAAATAAATTGAATCATGATAAAGGACTGGTGATGGTACTAAAGGAATAAATCAGTATTAACCCAAAGAAGGTTACAACAAAGTTGTGATGCTGAAAGAGATGAAATGAACCTATTTTAGACTGTCACACTAAAACAAATAAACGAGACCTACAGTTTATTCAGTTTCAACCCTTAAAAACAATCATATAAAATTGTTTCAGGTTACAGTATGTATGCTACATGTAGTAGACTTTAAACGCAAAGTCAACAGGACGATACAGCTTTCTAAGAAATGACAAGCATACATGTAATTGAAAGCGGATGCATGCGGCTGACCACATATTCCTCGTGAATCATCACAAAACCCGGATGATTCAAGTATAAATTGTACTACTACAGTTTTATCTAGGAAATTGACATCAGCGTTAACAACAATTAAAGATCATGTATCAAAATATTGTAAAACTGCATTCAGCAATAGCTACATAAGTTATTTTTGGTCGATAAAGAATTCTGGTGATGTGATTGACAAATTCAATAAAACGGAAGTGTTCCAACTCTATACCTTCATGAAGAAAATTTCAAACCAATTTTTCCTGCACCAGACACTTGTTTAAATCATTTAATTTTAAAGCCGAATTTCATCCTACGACTTCTCTAACATGTACACCACCCTCCCCCATGAGAAGATAAAAGATCTCTTATATTGTGTTTTGATCGAGATCAAGTAAAACATTTATATGTACTTCAGACACAAAAAGATTCTTTTCCTCACTAGAATACAAATCGTAACAAATCATGGACTCGACATGAGTTGTGCAAGGCATTGTCCTTTCTTTTAGACAACATTTTTGTAGATTTGGCGAGACTCTATATAGGCAAGTTTGCGCCTCCAGTTGCAAATTTGTTCTTACACACATATGAAAAAGAATACAAAATTTGCAAAAAAAAACTCAAGAAATTTGACTTCTTGAAACTGTTTCAACCGCACCTCTAGGTATCTTGATGATATTCTGAATATTGATAACCCACATTTTGACCATTACAAAAATCTAATTTATCCACAAGACTTAACATTTTAACATTAAATAAAGCAGACACAGTTGATATAGCTACACCATTTTTGGATCTTGACAAAAGAGAAGACTTTTGCTTCAACATAGTTAATTTTCCTTGGCTTGATGGCGATGTTCCAAGATTGCTATCGCACGTCAATCACATCTCTAAGCTCATCAGATACGCTAGAGCTTGCTCCCATGTTTCGGACTTCCATAATAAAAATAAACAAATTACAAATAACTTATCAGTCAAGGATTTAGATATCATAAACTTATAAATTATTTTGGAAATTTTACAATATCTATTCTGAACTTCTGTCAAAATTTTGGACAACTCCAGCATCAGAGCATGTATCATTGGGAATTTAATTGCCTTCATTTTACGGTATCCTAATAAACAAAATTAGAAGGATAAAAGGCAGATCAAACTTCAACCACAAATGTAAGAAAATAGTCGGTCGCCTGCTAAACCGAGGATATATTTCTAAACTCATTAAAAAACGCTGGCCATGGTATTGGACCAATCTACAGTTTTGTAACAGTATCTTTCCCAACATTGCACAATGGCCAACCGTGACGACGGGACTCCATGACGGGCCTTGTTTAAATCTCGTCAGAGAAGACTGGGTCCTGATTCTCTGTCCTATCTGAAAGTTGGTCAGACTTCTCAGGTGACTGATCTTGAGTTCGCTTCAGCCAGCAGGGCACAGACTGTTATACACATGACATAGAATGTTTTAGATCCATTTACATAGAATCTGTATTACAAGAGACAGCTGCGGTTAACTATCTCGTTTGCGATGTCACCTTACTATAGAAGTTTTATGTTTATACAACAATTGTGCGTCTATAGAGACCTCTGTGTATCCGGATAAGTCGAGGGTTGTGCGCACGTAATACGGATTACCACACCGTTTGCTTATGGCAGATTGCCGTCCAAAGTCGGCGCCGAGTGCTTGAGTGTTTTTTTGCATCGGGTGTTTAAGTGTTTTGCTGTTGATGCTGCAACGGGGTCTTGTTGGAAATCTCCTCCCTTCTTTGGTATCCCTCCTTTTATGTGTTGTCATTAATGTTTGATGTTTCCGTACGTCTGTTTCGATTGCTTAGTACCATGATCTAGTGAATATTGCGTCTTTTTTTGGTTTGTAGTTTTGTCATTTCTGTGTCACTTTCTTGTTTGTTTGTTTGTTTGTTTGTTTCGCTAGGTGTGTGCAGGGAGGTCATGTTTGAAATCCTTCCCTTTTCTAAGTAAATGTAAAACAGAACTACATCTCATGCTGAAAGATATTTTAGGCAGGAACCGTCCAAAAATACCATATTTTATACTTGTACATTCGAAGGATTTTATTATTAGTAGTAACGCGGGAGAAGTGGGTGTTTCAAGCAAGCAAGGGGTACTTACTCGCCCTCGGTATATTCAAGTAGGGATTCATTTTTCTCCTTCGCAAAATGTTTGAGCTGTTTGCTTTTGCATCTTTCATGGTTTTACATGCTCGTGAATTATGATTTTTTTATTCTGATTTTGGGTTTTTATGTTAATTTTGCTTATCCATCAATGTCATTCATGTTTAATGTTAGCGTGTCTTTGCTTTTGTTGGTTCATTTTGGTGGAGGTATTGTTATGATTCTTGTTGTTCTATGTTTTATTATTTTGTCTGGTGTCTATTTGTTTTTGCCATCTTGCGGGTGTGTTCCGTTGTATCCAGTAGCTTCTCTTCATCCTTATTTAGCTAAATACTTAAAAATTGCTGTCGCCCCCAAGACGGATTAGCTAGGTTTTAAAGGGAGGATAATAAAATATATATAGCGAAACTTCGTTATAATCACCGATAGATCAAACCAAGTATTTCATTTTGAGAACTCAAAGTAGCATCTTCGAAAGTACTTTCAATAGAAGATGGTATTTGACCATCATTAAAACTGACACCAAACTTACCAAAATTTGAGAAACCAAAAAAAAAAAAAAAAAGGCATGAAAAAGGCAATCAGACGCTTTCCTCAGTTTAAGATAATGGACATTAAACCTGTCTGAATGGAGTATATATTTCCGCTTAGCAATTGATGATCGAGACTCAAAACTACAAGTTCAATGTGTAAGCTAATATATATCTTATCTATGCCTTTTGATACTGCGTCTTTTTCAATACAGGCAGTCACAATCTCATTCGAAAGTATATTTCTAATCCTGGTGCTCCGGATACCCACACCTTCAACAACGGAGGAAGATGTGAGACAAACCGGGAGTTTCTATGTGGAAACGGCAGGTGCTTACACGGACACTATGTTTGTAACGGGAACAATGACTGTGGGGATGGCACGGACGAACGAGTCTGCGGTATGAACATGTTTATTGTGGATTATATGTTAAACGTCTTTAAATTGAATAGCAACATTTAAGAATAGAATGGCTGCACGGATCAGACATGCACGTTTCGGGTACTGGTATTGTCTAGTCCATGCTGCCATCTGTTCTTAAATGATACTATTGAATTTAAGGACGTTTACATGGAGGTTTTTCTTTGTTTGCTTTTAAATTGGTTCTTAGTGGATGTTTTCTCTTTGTTTGTTTTGATTCTTGTTTTACCTTGATTTGTATGCCTTCGGTCTATGATTTCTGAATTATCGATTTTGTACTATGTATTGGGATGTGGTCAATATCCATATTTGTCATTACACGTCTTCAAATGTTAAACGTCTTCAATTCAATAGCATCATTTTAAGAATAGATACATTTGCAGCATGGACCAGACAAGCACGTTTCGGGTACTTAACCTTAGTCAATGAACCTCAAGACTGTGAAAGGTATGTCAAAACATATCGACAGACGTAGCAGGATTGGTGGGATATGATGTTACAGGACCCTCTTTTCAGAATTTAGGAGAGAATTCTGTGAACCGAATTTTTCCAATGCCTTTGAATGAGTTAAAGAAGATCCTGACGATAATCTCAACAGCACTCACAATAGAGCACAAAATTAAACATCGACGGACCCCTAGCAAGCTAGAGGTGGGACCAGGTGCCCGGGAAGAAGAAACGATCAAGCGAAGTTAATCGGACCTGGCTACATGTCCCCTCGGGGACTCCTGGTGACACTCAAAAGACACTTCAAAATTGATAGCATCATTAAAAACAGATGGATTTGCAGCATATGGACCAGGCATGTCAATTTTCTACAATTGATATGTCGTATGTCTCTTTTTCGTCTCTTAATATGCTCGTCTTTGTGTTTCACATCGGATGTGTTGGTGCTGCGATAGGTTCTGGTTGGAGATATCCTTCCTTCTTTTTACCCTCGTCAGTGATCATAATTTACATTCAAGGACACTACCGTGTCGCTACTTTTTAGCTCACCTGAGCGAAGCTCAAGTGAGCTATTGTCATAGCGCGCCGTCCGTCGTCCGTCCGTCCGTCGTCGTCGTCGTCGTCGTCCGTCCGTCCGGCGTAAACTTTTAACATTTTCAACATCTCCTCTGCAACCGCTGCATAGAATTTCTCGAAACTTCACAGGAAGCAAGTACTCAATGCCCTCTACCAAGTTTGTGTTTTTTGTGCCGATCGGTCAACAAATATGGCCGCCGAGGGCTCTGATTGGCTGACACATTTTCGACATCTCCTCTACAACCGCTGCACAGAATTTCATGAAACTTTACAGGAAGGAAGTACTCAAGGTCCTCTACCAAGTTTGTGTTTTTTGTGCCGATCGGTCAACAAATATGGCCGCCGAGGGCTCTGATTGGCTGACACATTTTCGACATCTCCTCTACAACCGCTGCACAGAATTTCATGAAACTTTACAGGAAGGAAGTACTCAAGGTCCTCTACCAAGTTTGTGTTTTTTGTGCCGATCGGTCAACAAATATGGCCGCCGAGGGCTCTGATTGGCTGACACATTTTCGACATCTCCTCTGCAACGGCTGCACAGAATTTCATGAAACTTTACATGAAGGAAGTACTCAAGGTCCTCTACCAAGTTTGTGTTTTTCGTGCCGATCATTCAACAAATATGGCCGCCGAGGGCTCTGATTGGCCAACACATTTTCGACATCTCCTCTTTAACCACTGCACAGAATTTCATGAAACTTTGCAGGAAGGAAGTACTCAAGGTCCTCTACCAAGTTTGTATTTTTCGTGCCGATTGTTCAACAAATATGGCTGCTGAGGGCTCTGATTGGCTGACTCATTTTCGACATCTCCTCTGCAACCGCTGCACAGAATTTCATGAAACTTTACAGGAAGGAAGTACTCAAGGTCCTCTGCCAAGTTTGTGTTTTTTGTGCCGATCGGTCAACAAATATGGCCGCCGAGGGCTCTGATTGGCTAACACATTTTCAACATCTTCTCTGCAAAAAATCCACTGCACAGAATTTCATGAATTTTACAGGAAGAAAGTACTCAAGGTCCTCTACCAAGATTGTGTATTTTGTGCTGATCGGTCAACAAATATGGCCGCCGAGGGCTCTGATTGGCTGACACATTTTGAAATCTCCTCTGCAACCATTGCACAGAATTTCACGAAACCTTGCAGCAAGCAAGTACACAAGGTCCTCTGCCAAGTTTGTGTTTTTCTTGTCGATAGGTCAACAAATATGGCTGTCAAGGGCTTTGATCTGTAGAAGTATTTTGTGACTTTAAACCCTTTGTCTGCAACTCAGGTGAGCGATGTGGCCCCCTTGGGCCTCTTGTTTCTTATATCCTCGCATTAGAGATCAGTTTAGACAAAACTATGTAATACAACGTATATTTAGCATGATAAATCCTAAATTACAATGTAATACAAAATATATTAGAAATATGATGCGTGTATGGGGCATACCTTAAATTCTACCTACCAATCTGTCAGCGGACACGACTGAGATGAACCTACGATAATAATAAGGTCTAAATAATTTTTCTTCTTATGAAAACAGTACGATTCGGACAACATGAGTGGTTGAAATATTTTATAAAAAGATTGTACCTCAATGTCTTCCGAAATGGAAGTTACCGGATGTGACAGTTCTACCGAATTGAAGCGGCGGGTGTTGCATGCAAGCAGGGGATGCTTACTCTTCCTGGGCATCTGGTCTCACTCTCATATCGGGAGTCCGCTTCTTTTTATGTGGTGGAGGTTTTTGTTGGTTTGCTTTGGTTTCTGTTTTATCCTGATTTTGTATGTATTTGGTTTCTGATTTTCTGAATAACCGATTTTGTGCTGTATACAGGGATGTGGTCATTATCCATATTTGTCATTCAATAATTTCAATGATATCAATTTTTTGAAACACGAGAAGTTTTTCAGATAAAAGATGTGAACGTTCCTTACCTTAGTTTTATACGCACAGGCAGACGACATCACATCATTTAGCAAAATTTTCCATTGTGACGTCACATCTGATTGCAACGTCTTGAAGCACCTTGATGTGTTGTCATCCTTTTATTTCGACGTCACAATGAAAATATTGCGAAACTTTGTGATGTCTGGTGTCTGACTGTCCGCTGGTTTTTTTTTTTTTTTTGAAAATCATATATGGACTGAATATCATCATGATCATTGGAATTTGTACGCCAAGCTGAATGTGTACTGTAGGACTCATGAGTAATATCTTCGCATACCTCTAACCGGTAAATGTTATAGGGCACCTGTCACTTGCAGTGAATTGAAGCTTTTTATCTTTTTTTTTTCTTCTTTTCTTAATGTAATTCTTTTTTCCTGAGATTTCAGAGTGGTTATCGTATTTCAATCTTTTACACTTTCAATTTAACAGGACATACAGGTCACCAACCAGTAGTACACCAAACAGTAAATCACCAACCAGTATATACCCAGCCTGTAGATTATTGTAAGATGTATCAGCAATTCAGATGTGATAATGGACGCTGTATACAACATAACACTGTCTGTAATGGTGTAGATGATTGCAAGGACGGATCGGACGAAACGTGTGGTAAATGATTCTTGTATACTTGTTGGAATTTGCTCAGTTTTGATAAAAGCACACAGTTTGTTAAAGTTTATAAAACCCGATTTTTTGTTCATTCAGCAATACGCTTTATGCATGCTATTAATCTATTCTTTAGTAAAAAAGGAGCACCCGATAATCGAATAGAATTACAAGAAAATCAAATGCTTAAATTATTTATTTCATTCTATGTTTTTAATAATATGAAGGAATAATCATGACCACAACCAATGCCCCGTCATGCAATGCACAAAATGAATTCACATGCATCAACCGGAAGTGTATCAATCTCCATTATTATTGTAACGGATATGACGACTGTGGAGACAACTCGGACGAACTTCGGTGCGGTAAGAAATTTCTCAATGTACCATTTTGTATTTACAAAGCATTGGCGGATCTTTGATATCTAGTTATCGTCAGGACATATTGACTAGTGTTCGATCGGATTCAATAATCCTAAATTTGGTAATGTATAAACGATTGATTTTTAAATATTTTCATTAAGGACCTTCAACAACAACAACAACAACAAAACGTCCAACAACAACAGTCCAGTCTTGTGATATAAGTTCTCAGTTTACTTGTGCTAATCGGAAGTGCATACGTCGTCTGTATCTGTGTAATGGCGTGAATGATTGTGGAGACAACTCGGATGAAAACATTTGTAGTCTGCTTCAATTCACAACACCAGGTATGTTTCTTTTGATCATGTATGCACCTAGGTAATTCCAAAAAAAATGAAACATTCAGAAAGAGGTGAGGAGTTGTGTTTCATGCATAGCAGCATTCATTCATTCCCTGTAACAATGGCGATGAGCAACTATACTGTACATGACTATTCTCGCTGGGGATGGGGGTGTTAGAATTTCGCGCTTATAACATCAAGACGTAACGCTTTGGGGCACTATTCGCGATACAAAAGTAAGAATGCAGCAGGTTAATATCGCGTTGGGGGCTGGAGGGGGGGGGGGCATTTTTGCGAAATCAATTGCAGTACGCGAACATATCCATGGAAGTGTTCCGACTCTTTACCTTCCGAAGAAAATTTCAAACCAATTTATTATGCACCAGACACGTGTTCGGATATTTAATCCTCATCAGTGATGCTTCCATCCAAAGTGAGTTTTAGAAACAACCAAAATTCATTTTAGTAACGCCCTTTGGTTATATTTTTTAAGATTAAATTTGTCCAATTTTCAGATAGTGCGCAGCTCCAAATTTCCTGTAGGTTCGATTCAGCATATCCAAATAAAATCTATGTTCAAAATAGCATAGGAGAGATGGTGCTTAGATGTTAGCCTCCTTTAATTTCGATGGTAGTTTTGAATGAATTGACAAGTTTCAGAAATAGCAAAATAATATTTATGACGTCTTATTGATAAAGTGCCAAAACAAATTTTCTTTCAGGCGACAGAGTGGTAAGGAGTAATTTTACACTTAAGAAACATCCGTGTTACGGGGAACGAGTTTAGCTTCTCCACACTGCAACATGAAATAAGTGTTTATTTAATAATATGGAAGTGTTTCCAGTATTCAATAACATTAAACGACAGCATTTATTTTTGGAGGAAACGTGTAAATATTACGAAATGAGATAATGGCTTTTTATTTTTTCGTTTGAAAATCTCTTTTAGTACAATGACATGGAAGATATACAATGTACCTAGGTAGACTACCTTCAATGACCTTAGCGCACCACACCCGCAGGATGCTACACATAAAATACACTTTACAAAAACAACTTCAATAACAACAAGGGGCAATGAGACACATTAGTTAAAAAAAAAACATCTGTTTATTCAAACAATCATTTAGTTAAGATTGGATGGCACAATTAGCGTTTTAAGTCCGTACAATATAGACATTGATTTCCTTCCTTAATGGTTTTGTCATATTTCATTGGTTTTTTCCCTTTTTGTTAATTGCTCGAGTTATGTGCGTCTCTTTATTGACACTGTGGTTTTATGTGTTGTCATTCTTTTTCTATACAGTCGGTCTCATACTTATTTGTTCCGTTGTGACCGAAGGTAGCCTCGATGGGAATATCTATTTTCTCAATATGTCTAAATGCTTCTACTCTTCGTGAATTATTTCAAATCAACCAAATAACTTGAATCCGACCGTTAAAAAAACATGCGATATAGACTAATGTCCGGACTGTGATTATATTAAGCTTATCTTCATTAAAATGTATCACTGTTGCAATTTGTTCTTAGTTCTTTAACTTCTTTACATTATTGTAATGCCTACATGTATAACAGAAGAAAAGAAAAAAAACCCCTCATCCTTAGATCTTTTAATCAGAATGCCAATTCTATTGAAAGCCATGTACTCTAACGTTGATTTTTTTCTTTGTTCTTCAAACTCTCCCAGTCCCTATTTGACAACATGACTTTTGTCTTTTCTTTTCCATGAAGTACTTTCAACCACAACAACAAAACCTCCTACAACAACAGTCCAGTCTTGTGATATCGGTTCTCAGTTTACTTGTGCTAACCGGAAGTGCATATATCGTCTGTATCTGTGTAATGGCATGAATGATTGTGGAGACAACTCGGATGAAAACATTTGTAGTCTGATTCAACGCACAACAATAGGTATGTTTCCTTTCATGCAGAAATAGGGATGGAGATAAAAAGGTCAATTCTGTTTTCATATTCCTGCGTCAACATCGATGGCGGATGCGGCTAGCCAAACAGGGGATGCTTACTCCTCCTGGGCACCTGGTCTCACCTCTAGATTGCTAGAGGTCTGTCGATGCTTAATTTTTGTGCTCTGTTGTGAGTGCTGTTGAGATTATCGGTAGGATCTTCTTTAACTCATTTGTACAAGCAGGACTTGAATCTAAGTAAAATATCATGTGGTGGGTAATTTTCGATTTGATTTTATTTATATTAAACGATACAATTAATATCTTTGAGGAACAGGGAACAAATTCAAAAGCGTTGATATTAATTATTAGGGAAGGGTTTATTTTTTCCATCGAGTTGAAGAAGATCCTGACGATAATCTCAACAGCACTCACAATAGAGCACCAAACTGAGCATCGACGGACCCCTAGAAAGCTAGAGGCGGGACCAGGTGCCCGGGAGGAGTAACCAAGTTTCATTCATAGGAAAATGCTATAGAACAGCTTGCCAGCGAGACGACCATGCATCTCCACAGCAGATCATCTCTGCACAGTACGTACACTCTATACATAATACAAAACAGCTTCAAAAATAACTACGGACGTCTAGACATACATTAACATCCAAACCTGGTTATCAACATTGAATGGAAAATAAAATCGAAATTTGACATTCAATGTTAAAAGTAAATTAATAATTAGTAGGCACACATATTCAAAATCATCAAGATACAAAATAAGTAAACATGTGTAAAGGAGCAAAAGTATAGTCCCCTAGGTATGGAGATGAGATCAACGTGCTCCGGGAGAGAAGGCATGTCCTTCTTGCTAAAGCAACACACGTCCCTTTAGCTATGTAAACCGGTAAATGAATAAAATTTGTTCTAGATGGTTCTAGCCTAAAGTATCGTTCAACGATGTGAGCAAAAATTTGCTATATACAGTATAGTATTGTTAAAAAATAGTTTGAAATGGCAACGTGAACCGCACAGAAACATATTCCTGGTACTACTGTTTCTCGGTATGTCGCCTTGCTTTCAACCATTCAAATAGAAATTCAAATTATTTTGCCTTGCCTTCTCGACTTTGACACTGAATAACTGATGGGTACGTCTTTGATGTTTGTCTCAGAATGCAGTAGTTTTGAGTTCGTGCAGGGACGTATCAATTGCGATATGACTACATCATATATAGAATTTAACTACTCAGGAAATAATTCTTCAGTTGAAGATAATGTACGTCACAATATGAAGGAAAAACAAAGGAAGGGATCTCCAACAACACCAGGTTGCAGCATCCAAAGCAAACCCCAAAATATCCAATGCAAAAACACAGATCAGACAAGCACAGAAAGAGACACAAAAGGCACAAGGAACACCAACACCAACACACAACACAGAAACATCAAACACCAAGGACTACACATAAACCAATGGGCAACCAGTTAGGACGGCCATCTTCCATGAAAAGTAGCAGAAGGTGTGGTTATCCTGGATTACGTTCGCACAACCCTTCCACTTTTCCGATTTACCAGAGGTCTCGAAGAACGTACAATTGTGGTGTAAATAAACCTTCTCACTGTCAGATGACCACACACAAACAAAACCGCAAAACACAGGGGCCCAAGCAACACAGATGAATATGTAAATGGATATAAAAAGAGGGCGTACGTAATACAAACCATGCCCTGCCGTCTGTAGCTTGCTCATTTGTGTTATCACCCGAGGAGTCCGACTGACATTCAGAGAGGACAGGTAGTCGGGGCCATTTATAGGAAAGATATACAAATAGATCTACGTGACATACAGAAAGCTAAAAAATATTTTCATTTAAGTCATTGACACTTATCGTATATCGGAAGATATTTTGTAAAAACAACAAATAAATTAAATGTAAACTCAGAGCATGAGTATCTTAATTCTTGATCAAGTTGTGAAAAATTAAATAAAAAGACTTTATCGTGGTTCGATGCAGTGATATTGTTAAATATTTCAGTGAACGAAGCATCAATAGGGCTTTGATTCGTCCTCATAATAGCTGCGCCATGAGTTCATATTACAATATGATATACACATATATAAGCGTTTTAGAGTCTGAACCCTTCCTATAGTCAATATCTGATAGACCAAACAGAATCACGAGTTAGCTTGTAAAGTACCAAATATTTTTTGTATGAAACCTGATTTGCTATATCAAACTATCATGGTATTTTCATTCTTATTGAGATCAAAATGTATCTTTTTAAATTACCTTAACAATTTATCTAATTTTAAATCTACTTTTGAATGAGAAAAAGAAGATCCTGTCGAAAATCTCAACAGCACTCACAATAGAGCAACAAATTGAGCATCGACGGACCCCTAGCAAGTTGGAGTTAGCATCCCCTGTTTGACTATGATATGGAAACTATATCTACAAAACATGTCTTGTGGCTAGCCAAAAGCTTACTCCTCCCGGGCACCTGGTCCCACCTCTAGCTTGCCAGGGATCCGTCGATGCTCAATTTGGTGCTTTATTGTGAGTGCTGTTGAGGTTGTCGTCAGGATCTTCTTGATCTCTTCTGATGTTATGTCTGTATAGAACATTAAAAGTAAGATGACATTTTCTTATTGGCATTTATAGGTGGTTCCTTGACAACAACCTTACGGACAACAGCTGCTTTAACACCCAAGAACTGGTTTACTATTCCGTTTGGTAAATTTTATTTCTTCCTTCCCTTACCAAAATTTTCTAGCATTATTACTCTTATTTTCCTACATTTCCTACATGTGTGTGGTCATCTGACAGTGAGGAGGTTGTTTTACACCACAATTGTACGTTCTTCGAGACCTCTGGGTAATCGGAATAGTGGGAGGGTTGTGCGCACGTAATCCAGGGTAACCACACCGTCTGCTACTGACGAGGCAGATGGCCGTCCTAAGTCGGCACCGTTTGCCCATTGGTCTCGTTGGTTTATGTGTAGTCATTTGTGTTTTATGTTTTTCTGTGATTTGACGTTCATTGTACTACTGCGTCTCTTTTTGTGCGTGTCATTTTTGTGTTTTACAGTGGGTGTTTTGGGAGGTTGCTGTTGGTGCTGCAACTAGGTGTTGTTGGAGATCCCCTCCTTTCTTCTTTAGGCATTCGGGGTATGATATCAAAACCTTACCTCGTCAAACGTGAGGGAATCCAAGTTAAGAAAGGAGATCGCCAACAAGACTCGGTTTCAGTACCAACAGCTACACACCAAACACCCCAAGTGAAAACACAGAGAAGACACACAGCAAGAGACTCAAAGGGAAAGGAACATTTAACAAGACATCAAACATCGAATACAAAGACCACGCATAAACCAAATTTAGTATAGAGTCTGTCCAATGACGCAATACACATAAAAAAGATCATTTTAAAATTATTAGTAAAAGGGTTTTATTCCCTTTAGATGATAATTTAGAATGAAAATGCAGTTTTGTAAAATTGATTAAGTAAATTTGAAGAAAAAACTAATACACTCAGTTACAAGGACTGTGTTACCAGATCCGCATTGCAAAGTCATAACAATTAATTGAACAACTTCCAGACAAATGAGACAGATTCCACTTAAGTACGCTTCTGAATAAACCCTACACAAAATTTAGAGCCGCTCATTTTGGCAAGAGGAAATTAAAAGTATTGTAGATGGCGCCAGGAAAATTCACTTTGGCTTTATTTAAACTATTTGACATTAAGAACTACTGACGACGATTCAATATCCGAAACACGTGTCTAGTGCAATAAAATTGGTACTAAAGAACATTTATTTCAATATTGACAAACCGTGCTAAGCGTAGTGGACACTGCAAACATAGGACATGGGTCTACATGCATATGCAAAAGATGGACAACGACCATATCCCAACAGACAGTACAAAGTCGAATATTCAGAAATCATAAACCAAAGTCATACAAAATTAGGATAAAACAAGAACCAATACAAACAAACAAACAAACATCTCCAACTAGTGCAAAGAAGCGAACTCCCAATATGGGAGTGAGACCAGGTGCCCAGAAAAAGTCAGCATCCCCTGTTTGCATGCTTCTATTGCATGCTTTGTTCGCTTCTATTCGGCAAAAATGTCACATCCGGTTACTTCCATCTCGGAGGATTCAAGTAAATTCTGTGGTTGGATGGTTCAAATGGTCTAAGACAGAATATTAGCCACCATTCATGACAGTGGGACATCATATAGTATATGACAAGTTCCCCATATCGACCGTAGAACTTCCTCAGTGACGATGTGTCTTAATCATGTTAATCACAAACGAATCCCTGATTGAGAAGCTTATCTGAAAGATGCCTAGCTCATTGAATATGAAGACGTTTAACATTTGAACTACTTAGTGAGTGTCACTGCTGGTGGACCAGGAGTCCCCGGGGGCACATGTAGCCAAGTTCGATCAACTTCGGTTGATCGTCTGTCTCTTTAACGCATTCAAAATGTTCTGGTACTAAAATTCTTGAAATTTCTAAAACGTTGGTCCTCTAGCATCATATCCCATCCATCCTGCTACATCTTTCGGAACATTTTTGACATAAAACTATTCACCAACTATGGCCATATTACATTTTTTAGATTGAGGATCACTTGCGATGGTAGAGTACCCGAAACGTGCATGTCTGGTCCATGCTGCAAATTTATCCGTTTATAAATGATGCTATTGAATATGAGGACATTTAACATCTTACATATATCTGAAACTCTCATTTGTAATGTGTTTTCTTTTTTCAGGGAAACGATAATATAAAACGATAAGAGGATTTCAAGATAAGAGAATGTTCTATGTGCATCTAGTGCGACTTTGGAAATCATTTCTGAATAAAGCTATTTTACTATTTATTCGGGTAAATGCTCACTTGACAAATCAATAAAACAAAAGTTACTGATGGGTTTCGGTAGAACATATCAATGGTAATGTTAAAAGGTGGTCCCAACCATGATTCTTGTAATATTTGAATATGTTTAAATTTTACTTATTTGCATGGCACCACCAAAAATACATTCCGTGCTTATACTGGAATTTTGGGATTGTTCATCAGATAAGTGGTCCTTCGTGTTTCTGTGTGACTGTGTTGTCTCCGTCTGTTTGTCCTTCGTGTTTCTGTGTGACTGTGTTGTCTCCGTCTGTTTGTCCTTCGTGTATCTGTAAGACTGTGTTTTCTTCGTCTGTTTGTCCTTCGTGTTTCTGTGTGACTGTGTTGTCTTCGTCTGTTTGTCCTTCGTGTTTCTGTGTGAATGTGTTGTCTCCGTCTGTTTGTCCTTCGTGTATCTGTGTGACTGTGTTGTCTTCGTCTGTTTGTCCTTCGTGTTTCTGTGTGACTGTGTTGTCTTCGTCTGTTTGTCCTTCGTGTTTCTGTGTGACTGTGTTGTCTCCGTCTGTTTGTCCTTCGTGTTTCTGTGTGACTGTGTTGTCTTCGTCTGTTTGTCCTTCGTGTTTCTGTGTGACTGTGTTGTCTCCGTCTGTTTGTCCTTCGTGTTTCTGTGTTACTGTGTTGTCTTCGTCTGTTTGTCCTTCGTGTTTCTGTGTGACTGTGTTGTCTTCGTCTGTTTGTCTTTCGTGTTTCTGTGTGATTGTGTTGTCTCCGTCTGTTTGTCCTTCGTGTATCTGTGTGACTGTGTTGTCTTCGTCTGTTTGTCCTTCGTGTATCTGTGTGACTGTGTTGTCTTCGTCTGTTTGTCCTTCGTGTTTCTGTGTGACTGTGTTGTCTTCGTCTGTTTGTCCTTCGTGTTTCTGTGTGACTGTGTTGTCTCCGTCTGTTTGTCCTTCGTGTTTCTGTGTGACTGTGTTGTCTTTGTCTGTATGTCCTTCGTGTTTCTGTGTGACTGTGTTGTCTTCGTCTCTTTGTCCTTCGTGTTTCTGTGTGACTGTGTTGTCTTCGTCTGTTTGTCCTTCGTGTATCTGTGTGACTGTGTTGTCTTCGTCTGTTTGTCCTTCGTGTTTCTGTGTGACTGTGTTGTCTCCGTCTGTTTGTCCTATTTTCTTTTCTTGTAGAAGTTTCTAAGAATTTGTAAGCCTTTTGATTGTGATTTTTGGAATCTGATTTCAGTTTTTGTGTTTGACGTTTGACATTCATACTTTTTGGCATATTACATTGTTTAGATTTAGGATTAAGGATCACTGATGAGGGTTAAGTACCCGAAACGTGCATGTCTGGTCCACGTTGCCAATTTATTTGTTCTTAAATGATGCTATTCAATTTGAAGACGTTTACATTTATACCACTTGGTGAGTGTCACTGCTGGTGGACCAGGAGTCCCCGAGGGCACATGTAGCCAAGTTCGATCAATTTCGGTTGATCTTTTCTTCAACGCAATCTAAATTTCTGTTATCAAAATTTCTTGAAATTTCTTAAAAGTGGGTCCTGTAGCATCATATCCCACCCATCCTGCTACGTCTTTCGGTACCCTTTTTCGACAAGTAACTTTCATACTTTTTGGCATATTACATTGTTTAGATTTAGGATTAAGGATCACTGATGAGGGTTAAGTACCCGAAACGTGCATGTCTGGTCCACGTTGCCAATTTATTTGTTCTTAAATGATGCTATTCAATTTGAAGACGTTTACATTCATTCATTGATGATGACGATGCACTGTTCACATCGGAAGAAAGGAGGGGATCTCCAACAACACTCGTTTGCAGCACCCACAACAAAATTCCAAAATTACCCAATGCAAAAACATAGAGCAGACACCAACCGAAAGAGACGCAAAAGGAACAAGGAACACCAGCTCACACTATAGAAACATTAAACACAAAGGACTACACATAAACCAACGAGACTTTTGACGGAAAATTCCCACGTAAGTAGCGGACGGTGTGGCTATCCGAATTACGTGCGCACAACCCTTCCATTTTTACCGATTATCTAGATGTCTCGAGGAACGCACAATTTTGGTGTAAAATAACCTCCTTAAAACATAAAACAGACAGCACGACGCAGGGGCCCAAGAAATTTTAAAACACAGATGAATATGTAAATTGGTATGAAAAACAGAAGGCATACGAAATACAGTCTGTTCTCTGACGGCTGTAGCCAGCTCATGCATTAGAACACACGAGGAGTTCGACTGAGGGGACAGGTGGTCGGGGCCCTGTCTTCTCTAAAGAGGTTTGGACAGAGTCCGTCATGGAGTCATGTCATCGCATGCAGTCAGTGCACTTCTTAAATACGCGCTGGTACAAGGCTGTAGATTGGTCCAGTACCACGTTAAATTTCCGTCTGGTGACAGAAGGATGAAATCCACGGTATAAAAGGCGTTTGATGACTCTAACACAATTTTGATGGTTATTCTGTCTATATTTGATCTTTCATATGTTGTTAATTATGTCACCATAAAATGCAGGTTGTGAAATACCCAATATAGTATACTCTCTTGTTGGAGATCTCCTCCCTTCCTGTATTGATCCGAATTTCAAAAGAAGTAAAAACTATTGAAATTGGAAAGCACACGGGAAAAAAGAAAATAAGGAGGGACGCAACGGAAACAATAGCATCACGAAATATATATAGAAAACATCTACCAAATACCCATCTGTCAAAACGTCGAGGTATATATCAGGAGAAAATGTCTTGTTTGGTGATATTGACAGCCATTTATTGCAGGAATCGATCCAGAATGTCACTGATTATTCAGGAAAGGTTGATCTCATATGTTTTTACAAGCTCCCCAAAGCGACCACTCTTAACAATCTTTGTAAATTCATCAGACATGTTTAGAGCCAGTTGTAACCTTTAGGATAGCCTGAAATGATTTGATATATATATATTCCTTGCTCATGTATTTCTCTATCATTTATCCTTCATATTTATATTTTTCTCTATGTTGTATGATTCAATGTGAGAATAAAATAAACTTGTAAACTTTTAAACCGAAGAACTCACTCAATGATGATTTCAGCCGTTGTATGATAAAACTTTTAATAAGATTCACTAGCTGCGTTGAATTGAACGTGTATGTTCTATTATAGGTGCCGCCACTTTGATGAATACCGCTTATATGTGGTGCCGCACAAATTCAAAATGTTTCACACAAACAAATAAATAAACAATTGCTCCAAGTATCATCCAAAATAAATTCGTACTGCGTAAGCCTATCATTTTGGCATAATATCTTATAATACGCAAGATCGCAAATGCAGCGCTGGAGTGTGTCCGTTATGATTTTTTCATTTAGTCACCTACCTAAACCATTGTTCAGACCTTGGGCACCTTTTCTGCCCAAGTAAATTGATGACGTCATAACAATGGAGAACAATCGAAGAGTGCGTGAGAACATTCGTATAGTCTTGGCTAGAAGTATTTGCGATCTTCCGTATTAGCAAAGGAGGTCAAATGCATGCATTGTTATTAAATTTGGACGTTCCTATGGTTGAACATTGGGTCCTGTGCATCATATCCCACCCATTCTGCTACGTCTATGGGTCCTGTGGCATCATATCCCATCTATTCTGCTACGTCTTTTTGGTACATTTTTGGACATAATCATTTTCATACTTTTTGGCGATTTTACACTGTTTAGACTGAGGATCACTGACGAGGGTTTAGTACACGAAACGTGCATGTCTGGTCCATGCTGTAAATTTATCAGATTTTAAATGATGCCATTGAATTTGAAGACGTTTAACATTGTGCATTGTGCATATATCACACTCGTGTGAAAAACCGGTAATCTGTAACTAACAAAAATCTTTAGTAAGGTTGTGTATGGACACATGATATTGAGTCGTTCAAGGAAAGAAATATTTTATTTCATTTTTTTTTTGAAAATTCGTGAAAATTTTGCAGATGTCTTGTTACAGATAGAGAGATACATTTTGTACATTTGTAATAAATTTCCGGATCACAAATAACAGTTCTGGTGACAAATATGGATAATGACCATATCCCTGTATACAGCACAAAATCGATAATTCAGAAAATCATAAACCGAAGGCATACAAAATCAGGATAAAACAGGAACCAACGCAAGAAAACAAAAACCTCCACCACATGAAAAGAAAAGAACTCCCGATATGGGAGTGAGATCATCTGTATGAGAAGTTTCTGACAGCGTCCTTCATGAATTACTGAAACATTTTACCCGAGCGACTATATCTGTTCATTGAGCAATTTACGATTAAACTTGACCTGAATAACAAATATTTGAAAAAATCAAGACATTATTATCATTGATTAATTGACAAGCTTATATGCAAATTTAAATCCAGATTTACTTTCGTCTTCTTCCATATATTGCTCACGTAAGTCACATGACAAAATGATGACGATCAGAGATCATTTATAGACAGATGTTTATAATTATTTCACTATTTGAATGTTTATAGCAATGGCTGATACGGAACTATTGATATTTATCCTTCAAGGTAAGTTTTAGGTAAGGTTTTTTCTATCATCAAGGGTTAAAACATTTTAAACTGACGTCGTAACAAAAAAGAAGGAATATAAATTCTTGCAAGACTTTTATTGCAGATTTAGAAATGTGTAAGATAAGAAAACAATACTTACTTATGTTTAATCCTGTTGCATTATTTCATATTTTGAGCAAAGGAAGTTTTAAAAAATGTCATGTCTGAAATTGGTTTAAATAAAATTTCATTTTGAATTTGTATATTTCATCTTTATCATTTAAACATTCTATTATCATACAAATATAAAATGTGTTATTTTCTCTTATTTTTAAAAATGGGAAAATGTATTCAAAAAGAAAAAAATAAGAATATTAACTGAGTCCAAATGACAAGGGGATTTAAGTCACCTGTTCAGTGACAGTATCGTGATTGATTTTAAATTTATTTCTTTTAAATTCACACCGTACAGAGACTGGATGATGTGAATAATCAATAAAAAGTCTCATAGTTGTTAAATGCTTTTAATCTTCTAATCATAGATATTTCCATATGTCTTGTTTTAGATTGCTTAATATTATATGGTCTGAATTCATTCCCACATATAATGTTTACCTAGAAGTCATATTATTGATTTTCATTTTATTCGTTATGTACATCACATTAGAATGGTGGCATACTTCTGCCTCCCACATGCGAGATATTTTCTATATATCATGTTGTCATGCAAGGTAGATGATAAATATGTCGACATGCAAGATAAATATGTCTACATGTAAGATGATTATGTTGACATGCAAGATAATTATGTCGCATGTTGAAAAAGTAAGTTGCATTTTGACATAAGTGAGTTGCATGTTGACATAAATAAGTCGCATGTCTGCATATTCAAAAGAAAAATATCTCGCATATAGGACGCAGAAGTATGCCACCATACATTTGTAAGCATAATGGTCTAAGGACTATACTGGAAAATACATTTTTGTATTCCGTATGATCAATGCTTTATGCTACCGTGTGAACATACTTGTACTTTGTACACCATTTTGCATTGACTCTTTTTGTTTCCTTAGATAAATTTTGAAAACTATGCATTAACCAGGATTTTCTGTTTATGCAAAGCTCTGTTCCCAAGTGAAGTCTTTCGAATACATTTTCAATGCGATTAAATTTTTGAAATCAATTGTGATTTGTTGAAAGACGCCAAGAATTTTCTAACTTGTTGAAATTATTGACAAGTATTATTTGTAACTAGACAATGACCCGCGCAAGCGCGGGATATATTGTCATAGATATGTTGAGTTAAAGAATCAACAGCACTCACAATAGAGTACCATGATGAGCATCGACTGACCCCTAGTATGTTGACATACAATGTATTCAGATACGTTATGTATTGCTCTAGTATGCAATCTTCTGTTCAGATTTATATTGTTTGGCACTGACATTTTAAATAAACTCATTATATGCAGTGGTGAATTTAGGGGGTGCGAAGGAGGCGCCCACGGCACTGACCCCACATTTTCTCAGAACGGGTAAATGTTTCCCCTTTTTCAGTAAAAATCGGCATATTTCGCCCCTTGACCCCTAGACAGATCCGCCACTGTTATGAATTTGAAATAATATAATTGTCATTGTCACCGGTAAGAGGATGACCGTAATCAATTACGGCCATCTTAATATTTTAGTATAATAAACGGCGAAGCAAAATCTATTGATATATTTATATATTTTATGAATTATAAAGTGGTTAAAATCGCATTTAATGATTCATTAGGTTTCCAAAGTGAATTTAAGGAACTTTAAAGTCAACGAAGTTGACTGAAAAAGTTGAGTTTACTTTTAAAAGTTGAAATGACAAATATGGATAATGACCATATCCCTGTCTACAGTACAAAATCGATAATTCAGAAAATCAGAAACCGAAGGCATACAAAATCAGGATAAAACAGGAACCAAAGCAAACAGAAACAAAAACCTCCACCATATGAAAAGAAGCGAACTCCCGATATGAGAGTGAGACCAGGTGCCCAGGAAGAGTAAGCATCTCCTGCTTGCATGCAACACCCGTCGCTTCAATTCGGTAGAACTGTCACATCCGGTTACTTCCATTTTGGAAGATATAGAGTACAATCTTTGGTTGGATGGTTCAAATGGTCTATGACAGAATATCATCCACCATTCTGGATAGTGGGACATCAAAGTGTATGACGAGTTCCCCATATCGACCGTAGAACTTCCTCAGTGACGATGTTAGTCGGTCACAAACATATCCCTGACTGAGAAGCTTATCTGAAAGACGCCTAGCTCTCAGAACAAAATCCGTATATTTGGTACTTGCTCTTGCATAGCGTATCAACTGAGATATGAAAACAATCACAACTTTTATTTTGTCAACAAAAGTGACAATAAAAGTTAAGTCAACTTTTAAGTCAACGAAGTTACTTTCCGAAGGGAAAGTAGTCACAAACGCTTTCCTTCATTAGCATATTATAAGAACGTAAGGGTCATAACCTTTAAACACATTACTTGTATACAAAAGTGTAAAAAAGATGTAAGAAAGAGTCCAAATCTGAGTTTGACATTGATCCAATAAAAATTAAACGTCATTTGAAAAAAATTAGCATTTGAAAATGCATAGCGTATTTCATACTATTAGTGTTGTTGGGGTCTAACCAGGCCGTTCTAGTTCCCTCCGAGCGAAAGAACAGACGGGGGCGCGACAATAAATCATCGACGGGATTCGAACCCAAACTCTTCAGATTAGAAAATTGGGCTGGGTGTCCGGCGCTCTACTAACTGAGCTATGAAACCCCTTTCTGGAATATTCTCTAGTTCATGGTCAATCTGATTAAAACCATATCTCTACATGCTCCCGATTTTGTTATGTCGCGTAGAGGATCTGGTATAACCCAGTAGACATCGACGTGCAGGTGACCTTAGCTGAGCAATTTCACTGTCCAATCAAAGAAGTTACAAGCGAAAATCTTCAACCAATCCTCATATGCGTATCAAACGCAAGTCGGTTCTGCAAAAATTCTGCCCAACATAAGATAATTAGAATTAAATGACAACAGGCAAGCTCTCCCGTCTTATCAGACGGACATATCTGGATCACTACACAAGATTACAAGACGCGGAGCCATAATGATCTGTATGATCTTTGCAGTACGATATCTTATCGTATAATAAAATCAAACATAAATATGTACGTAGTACTTCAAATGGTTTTCTACGAATTGAAAATCAGTACCCTTCAATTCACAAGAATGAGAATTAATGAGAAATAATTATGTAGAAAAAGAACGGATTAAAAGTCGCTGTTTCTATTTCTATTTGTAACATTGCCCTTTCCTGGACTGGTCGCCGCAGTAAGATCGAAGCAAAAATCTACAATAAATGATAGCATGATTCGAATGGAGTAGCATGTAAAAATTCTATAAACCCTTTGAAAAATTCCCGGTTTTGAAATATAAACATGATGAATAGAGGTTGTATTAATTTCTGTCTTCTTTGCCATGTTTAATTATTTTTCAAAATAACACGTTCACTGTTGTTTTTTTTTCATCGTACGTGACATAACAAAATCGGGAGCATGTAGAGATCTGGTTTTAATCAGATTGGTTCATGGTTAGTGCCCGATCCCGGTTTGAATTTTAGAACTTCAAAGACATAATTAATGATTACACAATAATTAGAAATAATTCCTTCTATACAATTATCAAATTCACATTGTCATATCATATGCTATATCTTCATATCACACAATTTATCTTTGATCTCTTCGTTTCGACGGAGAATCGGCTAATTCGTTCCTTTAGTAGTATAGAAGCTTAGAACTTTCCATTAGGCTTTCTGTTGGACAGTAAGCTTTAAATATTGTTGGTTAATAAATGTAGATGCATGTACATGGACATAAGAGCATATGTTCTGTATCATTTATTTTTATACGCCTGTCATTTGACGGGACGTATTATGGTATGGCGAAGTTTGTATGTCTGTCCGTCTTTCTGTTTGTCCGTCTGTCTGTCCGCTTATGGAACGCAATAACTTGAATATGCGTCAACGGATTTATACATTGTGATCAGACTGTGGAGAGGAAGCTGCCTTTATCCGATTTGTCGTTATGGAGTTATGGGACTTAGATATTTTAAATACAATGAAAATATACTAAAATAGTTAAAAATTCTTTTGAAATATAATTCTGGTCGAAATGTTTTGAAATTTGGTAAACTTCAAGTAGAAAGGATGTTCTTTGACATGTAACGGGTTTTTATTTCTTTTTTTTTTTGTCGCATAACCGAGATATTATGTGTAATTGGAGGGTGGGGGTTATATGCATATTCATGTAAAGCTAAGGGAAAATATAGGCTCATGGAACGCATTAACTTGAATATGCGTCAAAGGATTTACATGACATTTATACATTGTGATCAGACTTTGAAGAATAAGCCGCCTTTCGATTTTCAGGTTCATCCTATTTGTAGTTATGGAGTTATGGGACTTATATATTTTAAATACAATGAAAATATGCTAAAATAGTTAAAAATTCTTTAAAAATCTATTTCTGGTCGAAATATGTTTTGAAATTTTGTATACTTCAAGCAAAAGATGTTCTTTGTCATTTTTTGTCGATTAACTGAGATATTATATGTGTAATGGAAGGACGGGGGGAGGGGGGTATATGCACATACAGCCCCGACCAGTCGAAAGTTTAATATCGTAAAAGAATTGAAAGCTTTTTGAAAGTTAAGCTTTCAAAATTTCGTCAGCGATTGCTTTCAAAATTTTGAATACTCGAGAGATGATGAAATTTCGCCAGCGATTTCTCGTTAACTTTTTTTAGTCAGCGATTCCCTAGCTTTCACAATTTTCGTCAGCGATAGCTTTCAGACATTTTGAAAGCTATAGTTAACGAGATTTCGTCAGCGATTAGCTTTCAAAATATTTGAAAGCTATAGTTAACGAAATTTCGTCAGCTATAGCTTTCAAAATTTTTGAAAGCTAATCGCTGACCAAAATTTCGTTAACTCTAGCTTTCAAAATTTTAAAAATCTTATTGCTGACGAAAATTTCGATAACTAGCTTTCAAGTTTTTTTAAGCTTTTCTCGTAAGCTATTTTGTGTCGAGAAACCCTAGATGGCCGAAATCAAAGCAATCATCTTCATAATTTGCTTGATAAATAGTATTGATAATGATGTTTATTCAGATTGAATTATGAAAATATATATTCTTGGATTAAATGAAATATTGTATCTTGTTTTTTTCTATAAGTTTATCTAAAGATTCCGTGTTTACGAGATCGAATTAGATTTTAATTTCACAATTCTTGATATATCCAGTGAAACCCTGGCTTTTCTGTGACTGTCGGAAGCTTTGAAATACAATTCACAATCGGCGAATTTTTAAAGCGCCTCGCCAATAATGAGACGGCTTCTTTCATCCTCCAAACTGTGCAGAGGAATTCGTCCGAGGCGTACCGCAATCATTGCATAAACAATATGGCGCCCGAGCGTTCAAAACACTTTCAAAATTTTCGTCAGCGATAGCTTTCAAAATTTTCGTCAGCGATTGCTTTCAAAATTTTCGTCAGCGATTGCTTTCAAAATTCCGTCAGCGATTGCTTTCAAATATTTTGAACGCTCCGAGATGACGAAAATTTTGAAAGCTCATAGCTTTCAAAATTTTCGTTGACAAAGATTAGTCAACGAAATTTTCGTCAGCTATTTTTCGAAGGCTTTTTAGAGCTTTCAAAATTTCGTTATCTCTGTAGCTTTAAAAAAAAAGCTGACGAATAGTTAACGAAACCTTAGCATTAAGCTTTCAAAATTTCGTCGTCTCGGCGATAAACTTTCCACTGGTCGGGGATGTACATGTTAAGCTAAGGGAAAATATAGGCTCATGGAACGCAATAACTTGAATATGCGTCAACGGATTAACATGATATTTCTACATTGTGATAAGACTTTGAAGAAGAAGCCGCCTTTCGATTTTCAGCTTCATCCAATTTGTCGTTACGGAGTTATGGGACTTAGATTATTTAAAATACAATGAAAATATGCTAAAATTGTTAAAAATTCTTTAAAAATCTATTTCTGGTCGAAATGTTTTGACATTTTGTATACTTCAAGTTGAAAGGATGTTCTTTCACATATGTACATGTAACGGGTTTTTAATTTTTTTTTTTTGGTCGCATAACCGAGATATTATATGTAATGGGAGGGGGTTATCTGCACATACATCTTAAGCTAAGGGAAAAATATAGGCCCATGGAACGCATTAACTTGAATATGCGTCAACGGATTTACATGATATTTCTACATTGTGATAAGACTTTAAAGAACAAGCCGCCTTTAGATTTTCAGCTTCATCCGATTTGTCGTTATAGAGTTATTGGACTTAGATATTTTAGATACAATAAAAATATGCTGGAACATTCTTTAAAAATCTATTTCTGGTCTAAATGTTTTGAAATTTTGTATACTTCAAGTAAAAAGGATGTTCTTTGTCATATGTAACGGGTATTTAATTTTTTGTCGCATAACTGAGATATTATGTGTGATGGGAGGGGGGGGGGGGTATCTGCACATACATGTTAAGCTAAGGGAAAAATACAGGCTCATGGAACGCAATAACTTGAAAATGCGTCAACGGATTTACATGATATTTCTACATTGTGATCAGACTTTGAAGAAGAAGCCGAATTTCGTTTTTCAGGATCATCCGATTTGTCGTTATAGAGTTATGGGACTTAGATATTTTAAATACAATGAAAATATACTAAAAGAGTTAAAAATTCTTTTAAAATCTATTTCTGGTCGAAATGTTTTGAAATTTTGTATAATGCAAGCAGAAAAGATGTTCTTTAACATATATAACGGATTTTTTTTTTAATTTTTTGTCACATAATAAATAATGTGTAATGGTGGGGGGGGATTATATGCACAAGTATACATCTTAAGCTAATGGCAAAATATAGGTGCATGGAACGCAATAACTTGTATACGCGTCAACAGGTTTTCTTGATATTTCTACATTACGATCAAACTTGTCCTGTAGCATCATATCCCACCCATTCTGCAACGTCTTTTGGTACAGTTTTGGACATAACAATTTCCATACTTTTTGGCTATTTTACATTGTTTGGACTGAGGATCACTGACGAGGGTTTAGTACCCGAAACGTGCATGTCTGGTCCATGCTGTAAATTTATCAGGTCTTAAATGATGCTATTGAATTTGAAGAAGTTAAACATTTGAAGAGGAAGCTGCCTTTCGAGATTCAAGTTAATACGATTAGTTGTTACGGAGTTATGGGACATAGAATTTTGAAATACTGTGAAAATACACAAAAATAGTTGAAAAATCTTTTAAAATCTATTTTTAGGCGAAATAATTTTGAAATGTGTATACTTCAAGAAGACAGGATGTTCTTTGACATATCTAACATTTTTTTTGATGCATAATCGATTAATTATGTGTAATGGGAGTGGGGATGGTTATATGGACATACATGTAAAGTTAAGGGCAAAATATAGGCAGATGGAACGCAATAATTTGAATACGTGTCAACCGATTTTCATGATATTTCTACATCGTATTTATATTGTAGAGAGAATGTCGCCTTTCGAATTTCAGGTTCATTGAATTTGTCTTTATGGAGTTATGGGACTTAGATATTTTGATGTTGTGAAAAAAATCCCGACGGGCGTATCTTGCTGCGTGAGTGTAGGCTTTATTATCTGTTCCTTTTGTGACATATTATGATTAATTCTAATTCCTTCATTATTTGTATCATATTACGCCTGGCAAAAATATTAGAAATATGAATGATTAACAGCCTCGTTCATCATAAATTTCATTTGAAAATTAGATTAATTGGTATTGTTTGGAAGCAGTCGATTTCAAATGTCTTTGTCATTTATTCTAAAAAGTATTTTAAAAAGTCCTATCAATAATGGTAAAAATTTGCTAAACTTAATTTATACAATTATTGCAGAATGATGAGGTCGATATAATTATTTATATAGTGACAAAAGCGATATCGACCGTGGCTGATCATCTTATCATATAGTTACTCTGATTTACATATTTTTTATTAACCGTTTATAAGCTTTCCCATTGGCTAAAACGCAGTCATGTGAAATGCGATCAATCGTCGTATTAGACTGATTCCGTTTATATATATTGACGCGATTTCGTGTTTGTGAAGTACGGAAAACCCAGAATAAGAAAACAAAAATACAATAGATGAATCGTCGCCTTGCCGTCAGTTAACATCAGTATGAAGTCGATGTAGTTTGTGCTTATGGCATGGAAAAAGGAGACGCTGACTCGCACAAGGTACCTGGGGTGCGTTCGGTGAGTAAGCCGCTCGCAGCCGCTACGTAGCTCTGCGTGCGTCACTGAACGATTCTTATGACCTAGTCGGTACGTAATAGCTACGTAGCGCTACTTAGCGGTCGTCAGATACGATCAATTTTAAGCAAAATGATGGACACCGATATCATTACATGTCGAACGCATTGTTGGCTTTCGTCATACAAATTCCTGTAATTCGCTTGCTTTTTTTTCTTGTGGTTTTTGACAAGTTTGGTATCGATGGAACCAAAAAAGTATCATTTATAATCTGATAGTCATAAAAACTTTGTAAGATTTATCGTTAAATTTTCATATGATGCAAAAATGATTAAATAACGAACGTTGCAATAATGAATTGATTACAGAAAATAAAGATAAGGCCGCGGCGGAGAAAAAGAGGCAGTACGTGACGAGAGACAAACACATGAAAATTAGGTGAATGAAAGCAATAAAAGTTATCTAGTTTTTCTCGCCAGTTGAAACAGTAAAAAGTGTCATTTAATTGTGCTATTTGATGGAACTTCACACAAACTGTGAAAAATTCTAGTCGGAAGTTTTGTTACATTCGTCATAGATAGAAAATTTTAAAAGTCTTCTGTGTGTAACTTTGTATGTTCTCTTCTTTTCCCCCCTTTTATTATTTAAAAATTATTCAAAAAGACAATCCTCTGAGGTGGCCCGTCTCTGGATTTTGCGCGATCAATATGCTATGATAGCGGTGTCATTTGCATAAGGATCATTTGCGTTTATCTTCAAATTGTCTCATAATTTCTAGATCTGTATAATTTCAGAACTATCAGCATCGTCATTTTACGCGCTAATAACGGTTTTCAATATTGTAGATGCCATTTGACGTAGCAGATCGATTATGGTCGTTTGCGTCATAAATCGATCAGTGTGACGTCAAGCGGCTAAAAAGTAAGTGATATGAATCGGCTACGTAGCGCTACTTGTAGCTGAACGTACCCATCACGTTGGAATATTGTTTATTCTGGTGTTAGTAACTGTTTCAATGGAAATCTTAATAATTTTGCCTTACCTTCTCGAAATTGATGGGTACTTCTTCGATGTTTACTTATCTGTAATCTTCTATAATTGGTTTGATTAAGATAAGGGGAGATGATAGCTGGTGTTCTATATTTTGAATGAATCTAGATAAATGATGGCAAGATTTTGAAGCAGTTAATGAAATCATATTCATGAATTCTAACTGGTAAAAGAAATTCTGTTATGTATGCATGAGGGGCATATAAAACGGAAACTTAAATATGTCTATATAAGTCCTATGAAATTTCCTAATGCTTCAAACTTAAGAGATTGCTACCATGGCAACGGCACCCCTTTTCTACATATAAAAGAAATTTTTCAACTTAGCACTCCATATTGAACTTCAAAACCGAAAATCGCTAGAATCTATGACATGCCGTGCCAACGTGTCATTGATTTTTTTTTTGGGTTCTTACATAGAATTGCTATTTAAAACAAGTGCGATAATATCACGTTTAATTAGTAAATTCTTTTTATTTATTGTATTAAAAGTAAGCATGTTCAAGTTCCCTGTCGGCTCAATTCAAAAAGTGATAAATGGAGTATGTTATTTCGAATTCCTTCTATTTATTTTTGCCTTCATCTTAATCAAAACATATTTACTTCGTAAGGATCTAAATATGCGGCCTTCGAATACCAATACAGATCACTGAACAAAAAGGTGTTTCTTTAAATAAAATTTCAATAAAAATAATACAGAATATAGATTAAGAAAATAACGTATAATGAAATGATCATTAATTGATGATATATGGCGACAAGGTCATTTGGGGACATCTGTTATTAATTAATTCTATAAATAATATTGTATTTAAAGGAAAATGAAATTTAAAATATGCAAATAAAGGGTACTAGATAGGGAAGTTCAGAGGGGTTATTTTAATTCATGGAAGATTTGATTTAAAGTAGCAATGTGGAAAAAATAATGCTAATTATATACTTAAACAAAAATACTAACGAACTTCAGGGATGTCCCATCGAAAAAAAGTTCTTAATAATTTTTAATAACATTGCATTTTATAATCTAGCAGAAAACTTAGTCTTTTTGAGAAAACTAAATTCATTTCTTAACTTCTACATCCAAGACCCTTGAAGTGCTCCAACTTGTAACTTGTAACCATCTTGAATAAAATTTCAAACCAATCTAATACACCAGAGACGTGTTTCGGCAAGTAAACCTTTATCTTTGGTAGTTCAAGTCAATGTGATTTGCAGACAGTCAAATTTATTTTTGTAGTTTAAAGATTGATTTTTGTGTTACTATTGTATAAAGCGTATAAAAAGGCTCCAAAAGTGTACGCCGCTTCAAATTTCTTGTAGTTTCGATTTAATAATCATCTACGACAAAAAGAGCATTGTACGGATGGTACTAGGATGTTGACCTACGTTAATTTCGATTTTATTTTGGGATGAATTGTAAACACTAGGGATGAAACGATACGCCAAAAGTGAATTGCGATATATTGCGATATTTCATTAGCTGTATTGTGATATATTGTTTCTTTTCATTTTATCATTTTCTATGTAAAATCAGGTTCCCAATTGCATGTTAAACGTCTTTAAATTCAATAACATCATTTAAAACCTGATAAATTTACAGCATGGACCAGACATGCACGTTTCGGGTACTAAACCCTCGTAAGTGATCCTCAGTCCAAACAATGTAATAATATGGCCAAAAGGTATGAAAATAATTATGTCCAAAAATGTACCAAAAGACGTGGCAGAATGGTTGGGATATGATGCTACAGGACCCACGTTTTAGAAATTTCAAGAAATTTTGTAACGGAAAATTTCAAATGCGTTGAAGAGACAGACGATCAACCAAAGTTGATCAAACTTGGCTACATGTGCCCTCGGGGACTCTTGGTCCACCAGCAGTGACACTCACCAAGTATTTCAAATGTTAAACGTCTTTGAATTCAATAGCATCATTTAAAACCTGATAAATTTACAGCATGGACCAGACATGCACGTTTCGGGTACTAAACCCTCGTAAGTGATCCTCAGTCTAAACAATGTAATAATATGGCCAAAATGTTTGTCCGTGGTATTCATATTTTTTTTATTGAAATTCTTCAAGAAACACACCCTTTTGAATGATTTTGTCATTATTCATTTCAAGTGTGACCGATGTAGATTGCCAAAAACTTATTTGGAGGTGGGAGCTTAAAGTTCATTCTGTTTTCAAGAATGTTTATGTTCCCTCGTGTAAAAGCTTAAAACCAACACTCAATTTTAGCAAAGCTCTAAATCAAAAGTAAATTCATAAAAGAACTTGTAATAACCAAAACCCTGTCCCACATCTATAAAGGATTTATAGATTTAAGTTTTATGCAAAACGGTTTGACGCAATTGATGCAGAATGTAACATATAAATGTTAAACGTCTTTCAATTCAATAGCATCATTTAAAACCTGATAAATTTACAGCATGGACCAGACATGCACGTTTCGGGTACTAAACCCTCGTCAGTGATCCTCAGTCTAAACAATTTAATATGGCCAAAATGTATGATGTATAATAAATCACCGCCTCCTTTTGCCTGTAGTGCATATAGATTTATCTATGTCTGTCTGAATTAATACAGATCGTGGTAATTAGATCATCTATTACAGATTGAGTCTATCAATTCAATATTTATATCTGACATTAAATCAATACAAAAACATCTTGCAAGACAGCATTTTGTTTGCTACCTAATACACAACACAACGTATAAAAGAAAGGGGTTGTTTCCAACATGACAGCGTTGTAGCACCGAAAGCAAAAAGCAAAAAACAAACAATTAAAGAACCCCGAGTCATCCAAATGCGAATCCTGGCACAGCTAGAAAAGACAAACAAAACAAGATACAACATAAATGACATCACATAGGCCAAACGAATGAAACCAATAGGCAAAACATGCCGACATTTAATTTGGTACGGTCATCTGCCAAGTTTGTAGCCATTTTATCATCTGGTTACGTGCGCACAAATTCTCTTCCATTTGTCCGGTTACCCAGCACTCTCATGATTGTTTACAATAGCTACCGTATTGTCAGATTACAATGAGTTAAAGAAGATACTGACGATAATCTCAACAGCACTCTCAATTGAGCACAAAATTGAGCATCGACAGACCCCTATCCGAAACACGTGTCTGGTGTATTAAAATTGGTTTGAAATTTTCTGTAAGAAGGTACTTCCGTAATATCATTATAAACACTTGTCTTTTTGCCGTGTGTAACAGTTAAACTTATTCCTCGTGACTGGATGTTTAGAGTGTAATAATCCCTTCTTTCCAGCTGAATCGTCTGAACGAAGCTTTGTTTTTGGCCTTATCAATTTGACATTTTGCTATTTCCGAAATTTATCGTTTTATTAAACAATCATTGAAATTAAAGGAGATTAGCAACTTAGAAATATCCATTCAATGTTATTTTGGTCATATATTTCATTTAACTATGCTACTGAACCGACCCTACAAAATGTACTCAATGCAAAATAAATGCACAAATTTAAATTCTAAAGATATAACAAGAAGGCGCTACTAAAATACATTTGGCTGTCAGAAAATCAGTTCGGCATTTAATACGTACCAATGATGAGGATTTACTATCCAAAACACGTCCGTATTATTTTGAAATGAATACGCCATAGGCAGGCGAATAGGGAATGTCATTGCGCATGAAGTGGAAGTGTGTGATGGTGAAATTAAAATTGTCACGTTTGTCATAAAGAGAGGTTTACAAATGACCGTCCTCACTGATCGATAGTAGTATGTGTAAGTAGGAGGCTTAAGTGCTGTTCGCACTTATATTTATTTACAGTTCACTGGGATAGATGGCGCTAAGGATATCCTGAATTGTTGGGTAATTGATGGAGAGTACGTCATCAATGAATCTGTGAGTCCAGTTGAACTGAGAGTCTAGCAATGATTGTATAAGTTCTGCCTCGTATGAATCAAACTAAATGAGTTAAAGAAGATTCTGACGATAATCTCATTAACGCTCACAATAGAGCACACAATTGAGCATTTGACGGACCCCTAGAAAGCTAGAGGTGGGATCAGGTGCCCGGGAGGAATAAGCTGTTTGGCTAGCCGCACCCGCCGTCGATGTTCGTGCTCGAAACTGAAAACTAAAATACATGCATTGTCTGAGGTGATGTTTATATAGAAAGTGCTATGGCGTCCATGTCAGGGAAAATAATTCAAAACACTTTTTATGAGCTCCATAAAAAAATTATTCTTTATTTGCAGTTTTTATTAATCTATCCAGTATGGAGTCAGACAGACCATACGGACATGGTCTGTACATGTGTTCACTCACACCGCCTGTACTAAGTAGACGGTGTGGTGACCATGAGGACTGCCACCCACACACCCTCCTGGCCTGCTACTATGGGAGGTGCTGTGCTAGAAATATCTATGCTTTAGGAATTCTACAAAAAGGACTGGAGCTTCTACGATGCAGGAAACTTACAGGTTAATTACTTTATTTATGATTTTATGAAGTATAAAATGAATTGGACTAAATATTGTTATTTACATATTGAAATATACTATTTATTTCATCTAAGGATAATATTATGTATGAAAAATAAATTTCCGAAGACAGCCAGAACGTAGCTTGGAAAGAGGAAAAAATCAGCTTAACGAGAAAACGACGTTTTAGACGTTTTACACGTACCAATATCTTATGTAAGAGAAGTTTGATTTTTTCAAATTTTTGTAATACTCTCATAAAGATATCAGAAATCAACCGAAGCCAAATGATTAAGTATGGAGATATAGACAGTCAAATATGCATATGATAAGGATTTTAATATCCGAAACATGCATGTCTGTTGCAGCACATTTTGACTTTTCGTCCAAAAGGATGTTTTGGAGTTTTGCTGTGGATGCTCGACCGAGTGTTGTTGGAGATATCCTCCTTTTTAGGCGAGTTTCGCGTAGCGATCTCGGCTATAGTGATCGCAGGAACCACGTGACCTCAGATTTTTCATCACGTGACCTGAAAGCGTGACATCCCCGGGCCCCAAAATGTATAAATCGAGTGAAGATAAATATTTGTTCACACAGTGTTACTGAACTCCGATCGTGTATGGCCCTGGACCTCATTATTAACCATATCTATATAAAGGCAGCGTACATTGCATTCCGCGTTTTAACAGTTGTTTCATCATGTTTATAAAAAAGGTAGAGATTATTTAAAAAAGGATACTTTAGGATGCAGTAAACATCACATGTCTCGTGTGCACGTGTGTTGAGATTGCTAATAAGTTTATCGGCTATATTGTACTACGTGACACGATCCTGTAGGTTAAATTGTTCTCAGTGGGCAAGGCAACGCAGAACGTTCAGTTTTTTCTATAATTTCGTGCAATACAGATCAATGCGCTGTGAACGCTTGATTGTTTGTGAAACAGTAGAGATCAGAACAATACTACGGTAAAAGTTCGTCTAATCAGATTGCTTATTCCAATTCAGTCCGATCTATGTAAATAAAATGGAAGACGCTGATATTCAAATCGTAGCAGTTCGAGTGTTGAATCGATTAACAAGGAGTTACGGTCATACATTACACTTCTAGGTATAGAAATCAATTTAGAATACACAAACAATCAAGCGTTCATAGAGCATTGGTCTGTCGCAAATAGAATGCATTGACTGAACACCAAGCCAGGGCTGGAACGGACACGCTTTATTCGAGTAAACAAAAACTAGATCACTGAAGAATTGGTACCTACAATATCTCTGGAAGTAAGGGGAATTTTTCAATGAAATTTGGTGACATAGTAGATAAAATATATTGGTACAATCGTAGAAAGTATGATCTTATTGGAACCTCAATAGCGAATTTTTGCAATGGTTGAAGTTAGAAATTTGACATGACTGTGTATCTGCAAGATACTGGCCTTAAACAATACACAGGTCGTACACATACGTCTGTACTATCAGTTGCGGATCCAGCTTATTATTTAGGGGGGGGGGGGGGGCGTAAAGAATTGGTAAGGGGTCTGGGGACCTCCTAGGTTAGGGGGGGGGGGGGGTTAGAAGCCCCTGGAGCCTCTTGAATTTCAGCCTTTTTAGGACCCATTTTCGTGACTGTAATGAATTAAAGAATGAAATTTGATGCATTTAACAATTATATTTACTAAAAGGTAGGTTAAATTCACTAATATTCACTCTTTCTTGATTTAAAATGATCGTTTTACCCATGACTGGAAAATTTTAGGGGGCCCTACTCCCCCCTTTGAATCCGTCACTGACTATAGCAGTCATGCTGACAAAGGATCATAAATGTTTTATTCCCGAACATTGGAAAATGGATTTGTTTTATCTACTAATACAATATTTAAAAATCCCATAAAATAGTTTGATATCATTCTAAAATGAATAAACGAAACTCGCCATCAGTTCCTTCAGAGCTTTGATTTCTATATGGCAGTAGGCTTAGCCACTTCGTTTTCCTTACATCAAGCGGACGTAATATTTCTTCCGAAATGAAGCGATGGGTGTTGCATGCAAGCAGGATATGCTGTCTCTTCCTTGGCACCTGGTCTCACTCCCATATTGGGAGTTCGCTCCTTTTCATGTGGTGGAGGTTTTGCTTGTTTGCTTGCTTTGGTTCCTGTTTTATCCTCATTTTGTATGCCTTCGGTTAATGATTTTCTGAATTATCTATTTCGTACTGTTTATTGGGATATGGTAATCGGCCATATTTGTCATTATTTTAAGTCTTTCGATTTCCACAATTCATTTCAATCTTTCAACGTCGATTGTTGCTGACGACAGAAATTCATGTGTTAATTAATACCTTTATTGATAGAGTTGAAACATTGTTGACGGATAAACTTTGTTAAGCACGTAGGGAAATAACATTTGTTGTTTTTTTTTCATGTTTTTGTTCAAAGATGATTTTATTCAGTTCAATTCTCAACAATAAACAAGTCTATCTATTTAACATGTTAAATACTTAAAAGCTGTTCATATGTCATTTTTAAGCTGTTGATGAAAAAATCAATGATTGATCAATTAATAATTCTACGAAAAATAAGTAGGATTTTATTCATTTTCTATTATAGACAAAAATCCATGTAACCCAGATCCTTGTCCGCCAGGAATAAAGTGTCTTATTGCAAAGAAGAGGGGAAGGTCAAAAGCCGTATGTATTCAAGGTAGTCTAAGTGTTCACTACATCTACCTGTTTTGGATTCGGAATTTGCGTATTGTGTTTAACTACCTGGTATTATTCAATGATACAATATATATGCCATTCTGAAGGTATTCGAAAATGGGATTAATAATATTTTGTCTTATTTCAATTAAAATAGTCCACTTACACTTTCATACTTCCAAAGCTTCGTCTGGTCTCACATATTGTTCATTCTGGGGTTAGCGGCTGTTCCGATGGAAATTCTAATAATTTTACTTTGCTTTCCCGACTTTGAGACTTAATAACTGATGGTTATTTCCTCTATGTTTTTAGGGAAGAAAGGTGTTTTTCTCTTTCCGCATAATACATTTTACAAATGAATGGAGGCGATCTCCAACAACATTCGGCTGCAGCACCGGCAGCAAAACCCAAAACACACAATGCAGAAACACGGGGCAGACACGTACAGAAAGAGATGCAAAAGGGACATATGAGTTAAAGAAGATCCTGACGATAATCTCAAAGGAACACCAACTCACAGCATAGAAATATGAAACACAGAAAATACTTTCTTTTCATAATCTACATGTATATGTTACAAGGAATAAGTGTAATCAGGGATTTCATGTAATTTCTGAAATTTAGGGATTTCGTGTAATCCCTGTTTCGATTAGTTATTACATGCAATTCCTGAAATAGGTCAGGTATTTCATGTAATTCCTGAATTTTTCATGCATTTTTACACTTATTTCCTAACCTTGATTTCTCCCCATTTTCATTTTTAAAATCTATATATTATTTTTGGCTCAGTTGATACTGAATGTCCTCTCTGTCAAGTACGATTATGCCAAATAAGTGAAAATATTCAAACTAAAATAGGTAATTTTTAACAAAGTATTCCCCAAATTTCGAAGTTAATTTATCATGTTTATCATTATCTATGCAAAATGGACATAAAACAAACCCATGAGCGCAAAGAAAAAAAAATTATCGAACAAAATTTATGGTCAAAGTACTCCTTTTTTTTGTCAAAGTACTCTAAAACATATATCGAAAGTTTCAATCGGAAACATTAGTATTAAACCCTCATTGACGTATTTTGATAATGGACAAAAAAGAAATGATAAAAATGTTCTAATTTTCAACTATTTATTATGTGATGTCTGAATAAGTTTAAGATATATTCAAAATTGCTTTTTTGGCGAGGCAACGGATGTCCCCATCCAAAAGCAAGCATAAAACACCAGACTGAGTTTAAAGGTCCATAAAACAAATCTTTGTGAATTCTCAGACAGTGCATGTATTATATATTCTTTTCATTTTCGTGCGTGAACATCGACGGCGGGTGCGGCTAGCCAACAGGGGATGCTTACTCCTCCCGGGCACCTGGTCCCACCTCTAGCTTGCTAGGGGTCCGTCGATGCTCAATTTGGTGCTCTATTGTGCGTGCTGTTGAGATTATCGTCAGGCTCTTCTTTTATTAACTCATTTATTCCTATTTCCCGGTAAAAATTTTTTGGATATCCCCTTCTTTCGTATACTTTTGAATTTCGAAGCTTGGGAAGTATGGAAGACTGTTTGCACTAATCAGGAAATCTTTTGATGGAATGATTGCACACCAGTTTAAATTTCAGATGATCCATGTTTGGATGAAGACTGCGGAGAGAATGGTAACTGTGTCTCATCCACACTGAGTAATGGAACAAGGATGGGAATGTGTTTGTGTAATACAGGATTCTGTGGTGAATCCTGCACTCCCTGTAAGTTTAATACTTTTCAATTCATATGATGCATATCCATATTTGATAATTTCTTTCCTAAAAGAAGGGAGGGAATCTCCAACAAGACCCTGTTGCAGCACCAACAGCAAAACACAAAACATCCGATGCAAAAACACAAAAGACGAGCATAGTTTGAGACGAAAAAGAGACATACGACATGCAAACACCAAACAAAAAGACTACACATAAACCGACGAGACCAATGGGTAACCGGTGCCGACTTTGGACGGCCATTTGCCACGCAAGTAGCAAATGGTGTGGTTATCCTGGATTACGTGCGCACAACCCTCTCACTTCTCCATTACCCAGAGGTCTCGAAGAACGTACAATTGTGGTGTAAAAACAACCTCCTCACTGTAAGATGACATCACACAAACAAGACCGCAAAATGCAGAGGCCTCAGCAACACAGATGAATATGTAAATGGATATAAAAAGAGGGCGTGCGTAATACATATAGTCCGTGCTCTGCCGGCTGTAGCGAGCTCATGTATGTAATCACCCGATGAGTGCGACTGACATTCAGATAGAACAGGTGGTCGGGTCCTGTCTTCTCTAAAGAGGTTTGGACAGGGCCCATCATGGAGTCCCGTCGTCACAGTCAGTCAGAGTGCAAGTCTCAAGGATGCGCTGGTAGAAGACTGTTGATTGGTCAAGTACCAAGCCTAGTGTCCGTCTGGTGACATTAGGATCATATCCACGGTATAAAAGGCGTTTGATGACTCTGACGCATTTTCGATGGTTATGCTGCTTACCTTTGATCCTTCTAATTTTGTTTATCATATCACCATAAAAGACAGGTTGTGTAATACCCAAAGTAATGTACTCTGTTGCGTGTATAGATCCAAATGTTTAAAGAAGTAGAATGTTTTTTTGTAAACTTTCCAGAAAGTCTTTACTAGTTTATGAAAGCGGAAACCTTGACCTAAAAGTTTTTTGGTAATTTGTAAATTTCTACTGTGAAAATCCAAAATATCAGTACATGCTCTAGCGTAACGGATGAGCTGTGATATGTAAATGCCGTATGACGGTAATCTTGGACCATCACCGTCAAGCCAGGGGAAATTTACTATGTTGAATCCAAAATCATCCCTTTTGTCATATACACTTGTATGAATCTTTCCGTTTACAATTTTGATATTTAGGTCCAAAAATGGTGTTTCTGTATTTGTAACGTTTGCCTTGTTAAGTGTTAATTCTTGTGGATAAATTTCATTCTTACAATTGTATATAATTCAAAAGCAGGATTGTCAATAGTTAGCATATCATCCAGATACCTAGAAGTATTATTGAAACATTTCAGATCATCAAATTTTCTTTGCTTTTGAAGATTTTGGATAAATTCTTTTTCATAAGTGTATAAAAATAAATCTGCAACAAGCGGCGCACAGTTAGTAACCATAGGAATTCCTACAAACTGTTTGTATAGATCCTCTCCAAATCTAACATAAATATTTTCCAAGAGGAAGGACAAGACATTACACAGGTCACTACATGTCCATGATTTGTATGATTTGTAGTCTGTCGAGGAAAGGAAACCCTTCGATTTAGATGTACAAATGTAAGTTTTCCGCTCTCGATCAAAACACCATTTAATGAGATTAGATAATCGATCATTAATTTTGTCATGAGGAAGTGTGGTGTACATATTAGAGAAGTCGTATGAAGAAATCGTATAAGCTAGGAAATTTCCAAATTCCATTTTGTCAATTACCTCCCCTGAATTCTTAATAGACCAAAATAAATTATCATCGTTCCTGTTAAGAACTGTTTCCCAATATCTAGTTAAGTGTTCTTTAATAGCTGTAAGTGCTGATGTCAGATTTCTAGACAATTTTTAATTGTAGTGGAGCAGTTACTAGAATTAGCAATAAATCGAAATTTGTAAGCAGACTTGTGCAGTTTCGGTATGCAATATAGCGTTGGAAGATCCAATTTAGAAATAGAGATATTGAATGAAGACAGTTCACTGTTGTGCTTGCTTAAAATGTTAGATACACTTTCATTGCTTTTTATATATGTAATAGTAGACGAAAGTTCCGACACCAAAGTTGATATGTAGTAACGTTTTCAAATGATAATGGTGTTGTTGGCTGCTTTATCAGCTGGTGCAAAGACATATTTTTCATGTAAGTTACTTAGTATTGATTTGAAATATCTTTCTGATTTGGAACGTGGATTTTGAAAAAGATGAGGGTTTTTATGGAAGTTATCTATTCGAATATCCGTTATATCTAAAATGAGGTTTTTCCAGTCATTCAAAGGATGCGGTTCGACTCTTTCTGATTTACACCATTTTTTCGTATAATTATTGTTGTGTCTTTTTTGCGATTTGGAGTTTATAGTTTTTATGATGTCATTTATGTGTCACTTTCTTGTGGGTTTATTTCTCTGGGTGAATGCAGGGTGGTCATGCTGGAGATCATTCCCTTTTCTGTAATTTTTAAAGTTTAATTATCATGCACAAGTTATATATTTATCCCGTAATCCCCTTACATATTGACTTGATCAGGACTATGAGAAAATAAAACAATCAGAAAATCAGAATCCTTTAATCTACTATATAGTATACTATGTGCCATAATTAATAGTTACTAATGTATACTAAGCAATATATACACCACAATTGTACGTTCTTCGAGACCTCTGGGTAATCGGAATAGTGGGAGGGTTGTGCGCACGTAATCCAGGATAACCACACCGTCTGCTACTGACGAGGCAGATGGCCGTACTAAGTCGGCACCGTTTGCCCATTGGTCTCGTTAGTTTATGTGTAGTCATTTGTGTTTTATGTTTTTCTGTGATTTGACGTTCATTGTACTACTGCGTCTCTTTCTGTGCGTGTCATTTTTGTGTTTTACAGTGGGTGTTTTGGGAGGTTGCTGTTGATGCTGCAACTAGGTGTTGTTGGAGATCCCCTCCTTTCTTTTATAACTTTATTTATAACACGGAATTTGAGGGGCGAACAGAATGAAAGGGAGAGAAGGAAATGAGGGGATCTCCAACTAGACTCGGTTTCAGCACCAATGGACAAGCACAACAAGAGACACCACAGAAATAAGCATGACCAAATACCTATGTCGACAACAAAACCACAAAAGCTACAGACTGTATAGACTGTACTTAAATTAAGCAAACAAGACCGACTTAATAGTGCAGCCATCTGTCACATTAGCAGCATATTAATTAAACTATGAACTAATGGTGGTTTTACATCCGCAGATATACTTGCACACAACGCCTCTGTCCGTCTTCATTGTCGCGTATCACGTGATACACAAATGATACGTTCCGGGGGAATCCCCTTTGATTAAACCAAGTAAATACTGTCTAAATCTACTTTATATGAATCTATTTTATGTCTATCATATGGTCATTATTATTAATTTATTAATCATATGATAGTGATCTATTCTGGTCTAAAATAGACGTATATTTGGAGAACACTTAAACAGAAAATTTTGTATCTGTCCGTGCATGATATCATAACATGTGTTGAGCATTGAAAATTTTCTGTTTAAGTGTTCTCCGAATACACGTCTATTCTTGACCAAAATAGATAACCATGCATCATATAATTGATGATAATGGCCATATGACAGGCCTAAAGTAAAATCATATAAAGAAGATTTAAACAGTATTTACTTGGTTTAATCAAAGGGGATTCCCGTGGAACATATCATTTGCGTATCACGTGATACGCCACAGTGGCCTTGTTATACAACAGTCTCAAAGAACAATTCATAATACCATGATGCTTGTTTACTCCCTCCCTACTAGTATATCATAAATTATAAGTTATCTCTTTTAGCCACGGAGCTTACCGGGGACTTCTGTCCTGATGGTATTTGTGTAGTGCCAGGTTCTGTCTGTGTTGATGGCGCATGCGCGTGTGACTGTGGCGACATCTATATAGCAGAGACTGTTGTTGGTGGCGGAGCCACCTCACGGCGGGTCTGTAGGGCAGGTAGGTATTGGATTAAAATATTTGTGTGTGTGTGTGCAGTTATGAAAGTTTGTTCTGCTAAATAACTAAATATATACCAGTATTGCTCGGTTTTGTTTTTCCCTTTGCGAACATTTTAGAGAAAACGTGAAGACGTACAAAAACGTCCTCATCTATAAACTAATATCATGAATAGATCTAAAAGTTTCAGTCGCTGTTTTTCATATAAAAACAAACATCGAGAATGATATGTCATTTGGACTATGAACTTCTTAATGGGCCCTTTTCTTTTTTTTTCTTTTTCTTTTTGCTCTAAGGGATTTTATGGTTTTGTTCTTTCGAAATAGTTCAAATTCTATATAGTTCAAATTCTACTTTTGGAAGTTTATCTCCATTAACTCAGAAGTCAATTTGATAAAAATGTTAGCTTTATAGGTCCGATCAAATCGATTTTATAATTTGAGGGTTCGTTAGTTCTTTTTTTCTTTTTGCATTTTTTTTCTTTTATGTAATCTTAATTGTTTTTTTTCTTAGGTTGCCCGAACGGAATATCTAGCACATTCACAGATTTCCCCTCATCACAGCTCCTAACTGACAACGCCCTCACCCTCAATAACGTCCCCACCCTGGAGGACTGTCAGACAGAGTGTATCAATTCTAGTGACTTTGAGTGCGTATCAGTAGAATACATCACCAGTGCCGAAGTGTGTTTTTTGAATAAGGTCAGAAAGGACGATCCGACTTCTTTTATAGAATCACCGAATGCGCCATTTCTTGTATATTCAGAAAGAAATTGTAACTAGATATTGTGACCTGTTGGTTATTTGTATCATGATACTTTCCTTCATTCATGATGTTTGTCCATTTACATACAAATTATTGATCGTCATCCGCTTCCTCCCTCTCTTTTTATTTGCAGATATATATCTAACTCTTTACTACTCGCTCTTCTCTAGTAGTATTTTGAGTAGGTTCGCGATGCTTGTTAAAAGATAAAAGGGTAAAAAAAATATATTCATGAATATACATGTACTATGCAAAATCATTTTATATAATAAGTAGCCCGTCCAAGGGAAAAATAAAATGCATTTTTTGTTCAATTTCTATTATGTTTATTTATTTTGTAATTTTGCAAAGATAAGCTGCAAGAGAGGCAGAACACATAAAGAATGCTGCAAAATAGAGCAGGCTAGCTGCCTCCTGAAAAGAAAAAAATGTCTACAAACTTTGTGCCAGAAATTGCAAGTTTGTTACTGTTATACGTGTATCACGGTGGGTAATCTCGCAACACAGAATAATCGGGTTTTCTATAATTTTGTGCAATATAATCATTTATTACAAAAAGGGGAATGTGATGCAGTGTAAGAATGTCTTAGCTATGAGTTGTATCCAAAATAAAGACTTTAGTGAATATCGGCTTTTAATAACGCATAAAAATGATCGGCGTCCTACTTTCACTTTCATGTTCATGAATCACGCCAATTTTTTTTTTTAGCTTTATAAAAAGATATTATTCTCTTATTTTCGATAAAACACATAGCTAAGACATCCTTACACTGCATCACATTCCCCTTTTTGTGATAAATAATCTATATTACACGAAATTATAGAAAAATCTAATGTTCTGCGTTGCGAGATTACACACCATGATGTACTGGTATATATAGTGTCGATATCAGATAAAATTAAAAAGTTGTTAAAAGATAGCATTATTACATGTTAGCAATGTATGTGTGAAGTTCGATACTGAAGGTCACGAACTACTTGAGTTATGGTGCAGAAATGCTGATATCCATACTTATCATGACAATTATGGATAATGACCATATCCCTGTCTACAGTACAAAATCGATAATTCAGAAAATCAGACGAAGGCATACAAAACCAGTATAAAACAGGAACCAAAGCAAACAAAAACAAAAACCTCCACCATTTGAAAAGAAGCGAACTCCCGATATGAGAGTGAGACCAGGTGCCCAGGAAGAGTAAACATCTCCTGCTTGCATGCAACACCCGTCGCTTCAATTCGGTAGAACTGTCACATGTTTGGCTGACTTTTTGACCCAAAAATCAATAGGTATCCTTCTTTTCTCAATCTAAGGAAATAAATATAAAGTTATGGTATATAAACTCTGTTTTCATACATGCTTGGTTTCACTTTGACCCCCAAAATCAATAAGACTTCATCTGGGGCGATTTGCAACATATGTGTTACTTTTTAAATCACTGTAGTTTAAGAATTACTTGAGTTATGATACATAAATGAGATTAAACTCTCATTTTCATACATCTTTGGACCACAAAATCAATTTTCATGCCTCGCACTAATTCCAGCTAATGACATCGCAGTACTGTTGTCACGCGATGTCCTACCTTAATGCCGAGGTAGGTCACTAAATTTTAAAAACGTCAAAACTTACACAGAAATCGTTACGAACTGGTTCTTGGCATGATAAATTAGTTACAGGGTTTATTTTGGTCATACGTCCTACTCAAAGTAGGTGTGTAAATATGTAGGGGGTTCGGCCTCACCCCCTACAAATTTACACAGTCAACTACTTTGAGTAGGAAGTATGACAGGAACAAACCCTATAAATGATATAGGAATTCTCCTCTCACCAATAAGAATACTCCCCAAAAATCAATAGGAATCCTCCTTTCACCAATAAGGATCCTCCCTAAAAATCAAAAGGAATCCTCCTTTCACCAATAAGGATCCTCCCTAAAAATCAAAAGGAATCCTCCTTTCACCAATAAGGATCCTCCCCAAAAATCAAAAGGAATCCTTCTTTCACCAATAAAGATCCTCCTCAAAAATCAATAAGAATCCTCTTTTTTTGTTAGGATCCTCCCCTAAAATCATTAGGAATCCTCCTTTCACCAATAAGGATCCTCCCCTAAAATCAATAGGAATCTTCCTTTCGCCAAAAGGATCCTCCCCAAAAATCAAAAGGAATCCTCCTTTCACCAAAAAGGATCCTCCCCAAAAATCAAAAGGAATCATCTTTTGACTTATTAGGATCCTCCCCAAAAATCAAAAGGAATCCTCCTTTCACTAATAAGGATCCTCCCCTAAAATCAATAGGAATCCTCTTTTTTTATTGTTAGGACCCTCCCCTAAAATCAAAAGGAATCCTCCTTTCACCAAAAGGATCCTTCCCAAAAATCAAAAGGAATCCTCCTTTCACCAATAAGGATCCTCCCCCAAAAATCAAAATGAATCCTCTTGTAATCAATAAGGATCCTCCCATAAAATCAAAATGAATCCTGCTTTCACCAATAAGGATCCTCCCAAAAAATTAAAAGGAATCCTCCTTTAACCGATAAGGATCCTCCCCAAAAAACAAAAGGAATCCTTCTTTCACCAATAAGGATCCTCCCCAAAAAAACAATAGGAATCCTTCTTTCACCAATAAGGATCCTCCCCAAAAATCAAAAGGAATCCTCTTTTTACTTATAAGGATCCTCCCCAAAAATCAAAAGGAATCCTCTTTTTACTTATAAGGATCCTCCCCAAAATTCAAAAGGAATCCTCTTTTTACTTATAAGGATCCTCCCCAAAATTCAAAAGGAATCCTCCTTTCACTAATAAGGATCCTCCCAACAAATTAATAGGAATCCTCCTTTCACCAAAAAGGATTTTCCCAAAAAATAAAAAAGAATCCTCCTTTCACCAATAAGGATCCTCCCCAAAAATCATGAGGAATCCTCCTTTCACCAAAAAGGATCCTCCCCAAAAATCATTAGGCCATGAATTACTTGTATGGTGCAGTAACACTGTATGTTTTACCTTGACCTTTGAACCCCAAAATTAATATGAATCCTCCTTTTCCCATTTATGGTAAGTTTCAACACTGTCGATCAGAATTTTATTTAGTTACAGTGTGATAATGCGACTTTCCACACACAACAAATTTGACCTTGACCTTTGGACCTCAGATTAGGACATTACAATATATGTGCGAAGATTCATCCTTGTAGATCAAGATTGTTTGAGTTATGGTACACATATTATACTGTTTTCCATAGATGTCACATTTCACTGGTGTAAAGCAGATGCACACGTACCATCATGGCTACAAGCGATGCCATTTCATGGTAATAATGTATTACTGAAGCGTGTGGCTACCCCCCGTTCGCTTCTTAAAAGAAATCACCGGTTACCTAATGATTTATTTGTGATTTTACTGAAATTTTGTCGATAATTTTCATAACAACGGATGGTTTCCAACATATCCTCACCTGTTGCATGTCAACGGACGGTTTTAGGTGCAGAACTTTTAATACTTCTGACAACGGTATTGTAAGGCGACGTAACGTGTTCCTGCCCGTGAAATTCGTATGTTTACCCCTTTCAATCATTTAAACGGTTGATGTTAGATTTGTATACTCAACATGACAATATGTTCAGATCAAGAATTGATAATAACCCATATGATCATGACCAGAAGTCTCTGACGAGACTGTAGCTCTCCTGGTTGCTTTGTTTTCTTCACTCATTGACAAGTCAATAAGATACATACACATAAATATAAATTTCCATTTTTTTTAACCAAAGACCATAGGGAGCAGAGGCTCTAACAAAGTATAAGTAGCACAACAAAACAACATATTCATTAGACTGCAACTAGAATATCACTCATTCGACGTATAGTATTTCAAAAAAGAATGTCACACCCATTTTCCAAGATCCTAGTGCCAGGGTCTACTAGCTAAAATGAACTATCAATGACGCAACAAGACTACATAGCTATCATATTGCATAAAGAATTAACTCTCAATCACTTATAGCTTTAATTTAGAAGAATTGAAAGCACAATTATATAGGAAAAAATTACCACACCAATTTTCTAAGACCCTGGAGGTCAGGGGCTCAAAGAAAATATCAGGTGCACAACTAGACCACAGGCCAATCACGTAACAAAAAAGAATAAGTCTCAAGCATTTATAGTGTCAGAGGAGTTGCGGGCAAAACATTACATACTGTTATATTGGAGAAAATGACCATACCCATTTTCTAAGAGTAAGACCCTGGGGGTCAAGGGCTCTAACAAAACATCAGTTGCACAATTAGACAACAGACCCATCAAATTGCAAAAAGAATCAAGTCATCATCATTTATAGTGACACAGGAGTTGCGATCACAAGATAACATAGACTTATAAAGGAGAAAATGACCACACCCATTTCCTAAGACCCTGGGGGCCAGGGGCTCAAACAAAATGTCAAGTGCACAACTAGACCAGAAAAAATCATATTGCATAAAGAATTAAATCTCCATCATTTATAGTGTCAGAGAAGTTGGGAGCACAAGATTACATAGAGTTATATAGGACAAAATGACCACACCCATTTTCTAAGACCCTGAGGGTCAGGGGCTCAAACAAAATGTCAGGTGCACAACTAGACCACAGACAAATCATATTGCAAAAGCAGACAAGCACAAAGAGACGCGTAAGGGACAAGGAACGTCAACGTACAACACAGAAACATCAAACACAAAGGACTACACATAAACCGACGAGACAAATGGGCAACCGGTGCCGACTTAGGACGGCCATCTGCCACGGAAATAGCAGAAGGTATGGTTATCCTGGATTACGTGCGCACAACCCTCCCACTTTTCCTATTACCCAGAAGTCCCGAAGAACGTACAATTGTGGTGTAAAACAACCTCCTCACTGTCAGATGACCACACACAAGCAAGACCGCAAAACGCAAGGGCCTAAGCAACACAGATGAATATGTAAATGGATATAAATAGAGGGCGTATGTAATACAATCCATGCTCTGCCGCCGCGAGCTCATGTATGTTATCACCCGAGGAGTCCGACTGACATTCAGAGAGGACAGGTTGTCGGGGCCCTGTCTTCTCTAAACAGGTTTGGACAGGGCCCGTCATGGAGTCCCGTCATCACAGTCAGTCAGAGTGCAAGATTTAAGAATGCGCTTGTACAAGACTGTAGATTGGTCAAGTACCAATCCTAGTGTCCGTCTGGTGACATTAGGATGATACTCACGGTATAAAAGGCGTATGATGATTCTGACGCATTTTCGATAGTGATGTTGTCTATCTTTGATCCTTCTTATCTTGTTAATAATGTCACCATAAAATGTAGGTTGTGAAATAGCATTAGAGAGATGGTGCTAAGATGTTAACCTCCTTTGATTTCAAAAAATCAAAGGAGGTTAACATCTTAAAAATAGCATTAGAGGGATGGTGCTAAGATTTTAACCTCCTTTGATTTCGATAATATTTTTTCGATGAAATGACAAGTTTCAGAAATAGCAAAATAATGTATATCATGTCAAATTGATAAAGGAGCAAAACAAAGCTTCTTTCAGGCGATAGAGCTGGAAAACAGTAACTTATACACTGAACAAATATTCAGTAAAGGGGAACGAGTTTAACTGCTGCTCAGAAAATAAGTATTTATATTAATAAGTGTTTTTCATAAGCTGCCAAAATTTAGGTATATATCAAACCATTTTCTAGGTGGTGACACTGTAAGTCATAATTTTAAAACTTTCTGTAGATGGAGACACCCTGTAAGGGATAAATCAAAACGTACCGAAAGTGGTGACACTGTAAGGAATGAAAAAAAATGTTGGCGGCGACATTGTAAGAAATAAACTTAAAAGTACTGTAGGTAGCAACGGAATAAATCGAAACGTAATAATAAACCACAATTTACTGTACATTGTAGAGGGTAACATCTTAAGGTATAAAATATTTTGTAGGTGGCGACACTGTAAGTCACAAATCAAAACTTACTGTAGATGGCGACACTATGTAAGGAATGATAGGTAATAATGCCCATAGCTCAGAATTAATAATTTAGGGGCTAGAAAAAACAAAAGAGAGTAACTCATGAAGCATCAGACTGTCTATTTCGTCTATATGACATGCACCAAGTACCAAAATTTTACAAGAGTTTTTCCCGCTCGATTTTCAAGACCTGCGAGTTTTATATCTGTACTCGGGGATCATCACCTTTCAGAAAATATATAGCTTATAGTACCTTGCCTTGCGTAGAATTAACTATACTTTACAATGGAGACGATTATTTAAATCGCTATGTAAAATGACTATTGAACTACGGATATCTTAGGGAAAAAATTGTAAAGTAGGTGGCAACACTGAAAAGAATAATTCAAAATGTACTGAAGATGGCGACACTGAAAGGAATAAACCATAACGTATTGTACATAGGTGGCGACATTGTTAGGCATAAAACAAAATGTGCTGTTGTTGGCGATACTGAAAGGAATAAATCAACACTGATTGAAATAAATTGAAACATGATAAAGGACTGGTGATGGTACTAAAGGAATAAATCAGTATTAACCCAAAGAAGGTTACAACAAAGTTGTGATGCTGAAAGAGATGAAATGAACCTATTTCAGACTGTCACACTAAAACAAATAAACGAGACCTACAGTTTATTCAGTTTCCACCCTTAAAAACAATCACATAAAATTGTTTCAGGTTACAGTATGTATGCTACATATAGTAGACTTTAAACGCAAAGTCAACAGGACGATACAGCTTTCTAAGAAATGACAAGCATACATGTAATTGAAAGCGGATGCATGCGGCTGACCACATATTCCTCGTGAATCATCACAAAACCCGGATGATTCAAGTATAAATTGTACTACTACAGTTTTATCTAGGAAATTGACATCAGCGTTAACAACAATTAAAGATCATGTATCAAAATATTGTAAAACTGCATTCAGCAATAGCTACATAAGTTATTTTTGGTCGATAAAGAATTCTGGTGATGTGATTGACAAATTCAATAATACGGAAGTGTTCCAACTCTATACCTTCATGAAGAAAATTTCAAACCAATTTTTCCTGCACCAGACACTTGTTTAAATCATTTAATTTTAAAGCCGAATTTCATCCTACGACTTCTCTAACATGTACACCACCCTCCCCCATGAGAAGATAAAAGATCTCTTATATTGTGTTTTGATCGAGATCAAGTAAAACATTTATATGTACTTCAGACACAAATAGATTCTTTTCCTCACTAGAATACAAATCGTAACAAATTATGGACTCGACATGAGTTGTGCAAGGCATTGTCCTTTCTTTTAGACAACATTTTTGTAGATTTGGCGACACTCTATACAGGCAAGTTTGCGCCTCCAGTTGCAAATTTGTTCTTACACACATATGAAAAAGAATACAAAATTTGCAAACAAACTCAAGAAATTTGACTTCTTGAAACTGTTTCAACCGCACCTCTAGGTATCTTGATGATATTCTGAATATTGATAACCCACATTTTGACCATTACAAAAATCTAATTTATCCACAAGACTTAACATTTTAACATTAAATAAAGCAAACACAGTTGATATAGCTACACCATTTTTGGATCTTGACAAAAGAGAAGACTTTTGCTTCAACATAGTTAATTTTCCTTGGCTTGATGGCGATGTTCCAAGATTGCCATCGCACGTCAATCACATCTCTAAGCGCATCAGATACGCTAGAGCTTGCTCCCATGTTTCGGACTTCCATAATAAAAATAAACAAATTACAAATAACTTATCAGTCAAGGATTTAGATATCATAAACTTATAAATTATTTTGGAAATTTTACAATAACTATTCTGAACTTCTGTCAAAATTTTGGACAACTCCAGCATCAGAGCATGTATCATTGGGAATTTAATTGCCTTCATTTTACGGTGACCTAATAAACAAAATTAGAAGGATCAAAGGCAGATCAAACTTCAACCACAAATGTAAGAAAATAGTCGGTCGCCTGCTAAACCGAGGATATATTTCTAAACTCATTAAAAAACGCTGGTCATGGTACTGGACCAATCTACAGTTTTGTAACAGTATCTTTCCCAACATTGCACATGGCCAACCGTGACGACGGGACTCCATGACGGGCCTTGTTTAAATCTCGCCAGAGAAGACTGGGTCCTGATTCTCTGTCCTATCTGAAAGTTGGTCAGACTTCTCAGGTGACTGATCTTGAGCTCGCTTCAGCCAGCAGGGCACAGACTGTTATACACATGACATAGAATGTTTTAGATCCATTTACATAGAATCTGTATTACAAGAGACAGCTGCGGTTAACTATCTCGTTTGTGATGTCACCTTACTATAGAAGTTTTATGTTTATACAACAATTGTGCGTCTATAGAGACCTCTGTGTATCCGGATAAGTCGAGGGTTGTGCGCACGTAATACGGATTACCACACCGTTTGCTTATGGCAGATTGCCGTCCAAAGTCGGCGCCGAGTGCACATTGAGTGTTTTTTGCATCGAGTGTTTTAGTGTTTTGCTGTTGATGCTGCAACGGGGTCTTGTTGGAAATCTCCTCCCTTCTTTGGTATCCCTCCTTTTATGTGTTGTCATTAATGTTTGATGTTTCCGTACGTCTGTTTCGATTGCTTACTACCATGATCTAGTGAATATTGCGTCTTTTTGTGGTTTGTAGTTTTGTCATTTCTGTGTCACTTTCTTGTTTGTTTGTTTCTTTCGCTAGGTGTGTACAGGGAGGTCATGTTTGAAATCCTTCCCTTTTCTAAGTAAATGTAAAACAGAACTACATCTCATGCTGAGGATATATTAGGCAAGAACCGTCCAAAAATACCATATTTTATACATTCGAAGAATTTTTATTATTAGTTGTACCGCCGGAGAAGTGGGTGTTTCTAGCAAGCAAGGGGTACTTACTCGCCCTTGGTATCTTCAAGCAGGGATTCATTTTTCTCCTTCGCAAAATGTTTTAAGCTGTTTGCTTTTGCATCTTTCATGGTTTTACATGCTCTTGAATTATGATTTTTTTAAATTCTGATTTTGGGTTTTTATGTTAATTTTGCTTATCCATCAATGTCATTCATGTTTAATGTTAGCGTGTCTTTGCTTTTGTTGGTTCATTTTGGTGGAGGTATTGTTATGATTCTTGTTGTTCTGTGTTTTATTATTTTGTCTGGTGTCTATTTGTTTTTGCCATCTTGCTGGTGTGTTCCGTTGTATCCAGTAGCTTCCCTTCATCCTTATTTAGCGTTATCTAAATACTTTAAAATTACTTTCGCCTCCAAGACGGAATAGGTTTTAAAGAGAGGATAATGAAATATATATAGCGCAACTTCGTTATAATCACCGATAGATCAAACCAAGTACTCGAAGTAGTATCTTCGAAAGTACCTTCAATAGAAGATGGTATTTGACCATTATTAAAACTGACACCAAACTTACCAAAATTTGAGAAACCAAAAAAAAAAAAGGCAATGATTGTCAGACGCTTTCCTCAGTTTAAGATAATGGACATTAAACCTGTCTGAATGGAGTATATATTTCCGCTTAGCAATTGATGATCGAGACTCACAACTACAAGTTCAATGTTTGAGCTAATATACATCTTATCTATGCCTTTTAATACTGCGTCTTTTTCAATACAGGCAGTCACAATCTCATTCGAAAGTATATTTCTAATCCTGGTGCTCCGGATACCCACACCTTCAACAATGGAGGAAGATGTGAGACAAACCGGGAGTTTCTATGTGGAAACGGCAGGTGCTTACACGGACACTATGTTTGTAACGGGAACAATGACTGTGGGGATGGCACGGACGAACGAGTCTGCGGTATGAACATGTTTATTATGGATTATATGTTAAACGTCTTCAAATTGAATAGAATCATTTAAGAACAGATATATTGGCAGCGTGGACCAGACACGCACGTTTCGGGTACTGGTATTGTCTGGTCCATGTTGTCAATTTATTTGTTCTAAAATGATACTATTGGATTTAAAGACGTTTGACATGGAGGTTTTGCTTTGGTTCTTTGTGGATGTTTTTCTTTGTTTGCTTTGATTCTTGATTTACCTTGATATTGTATGCCTTCGGTTTACGATTTCTGAATTATCGATTTTGTACTATGTATTGGGATATGGTCAATATCCATATTTGTCATTACATGTCTTCAAATGTTAAACTTCTTCAATTCAATAGCATCATTTTAAGAATAGATAGATTTTCAGCATGGACCAAACTTGGACGTTTCAGGTACTTAACCAGTGAACCTCCATTCAAACAATGAAATATTGCCAAAGACTGTGAAAGGTATGTCAAAACAAAAATACCGGAAGACGTAGCAGGATGGGTGGGATATGATGTTACAGGACCCTCTTTTCAGAACTTAGGAGATAATTTTGTGAACCAAATTTTTCGGATGCGTTTAAAGAAACGATCAAGCGAAGTTAATAGGACCTGGCTACATGTCCTCTGGGGGTCTCCTAGTGATCCTCAACAGACACTTCCATAATGCGGTAGGGTTCCAACTCTATACCTTCTTGAAGAGAATTTCCTACCCATTTTCATGCAATTGATAGCATCATTAAAGAACAGATGGATTTGCAGCATATGGACCAGACATGCACGTTTTCTGTAATTAATATGTCGTATGTCTCTTTTTCGTCTCTTGACATGCTCGTCTTTGTGGTTTTGGTGTTTTGCTGTTGGTGCTGAAAAAGGTTCTGGTTGGAGATTTCCTTCCTTCTTTTAACCCTCGTCAGTCGTCATAATTTACATTTAAGGACACTGCCCTGTCGCAAGTTTTTTCTTATGTCCTCGCATGAGAGATCAATTTCAACAAAGCAATGTAATATAAGTATATTTAGAATGATAAATCCCAAATTACAATGCAATACAAAATATAATAGAAATACGGTGTGCGTACGTAGGGACATACCTAAAAATCTATCTACCAATCTGTCAGCGGACACGACTGAGATGAACCTACGATAATAATAAGGTCTAAAAAAAATTTTTCTTATGAATATAGTACAATTCGTAAACAATGGGTGGTTGAAATATTTTTTAAAAAAGATATTCAATAATTTCAATGATATCAATTTTTGGGAACACGAGAAGATGATCCGGATGCCACTTTCTTGAGCAAAAGTAACCGAACTATAATAGTCCATTTTCCAGATAAAAGATATGACCGTTCCTTAAGTTGGTTTTATACGCACAGACACCCGACATCACATCATTTGGCAAAATTTTCCATCGTGACGTCACATCTGATCGCAACATCTCGAAGCACCTTGATGACAAATATGGATAATGACCATATCCCTGTCTACAGCACAAAATCGATAACCAAGAAAATCAGAAACCGAAGGCATACAAAATCAGGACAAAACAGGAACCAAAGCAAATAAACAAAAACCTCCACCATATGAAAAGAAGCGAACTCCCGATATGAGAGTGAGATGTGTTGTCATGCCTTTTATTTTGACGTCATAATGAAAATACCGCAAAACTTTGTGGGGTCTGGTGTTGGACTGTCTCACGAGTTTATTGGAAAATCATACATGCACAGGATATCATCATGATCATTGGAATTTTTACACCAAGCTGCACGTGTACTGTAGGATTCATGAGTAATATCTTCGCATACCTTTAACCGGTAAATGTTATAGGGCACCTGTCACTCGCAGTGAAATGAATCTTTTATCTTTGTTTTTTTTTTTTTCGTTTCTTAATGTAATTCTTTTTTCCCGAGATTTCAGAGTGGTTATCATATTTCAATCTTTTATATACACTTTCACTTCATCAGGACAGGCAGGTCACCAACCAGAAGTACACCAAACAGTAAATCACCAACCAGTATATACCCAGCCTGTAGTACTCCAACCAGTATATACCCAGCCTGTAGATTATTGTAAGATGTATCAGCAATTCAGATGTGATAATGGACGCTGTATACAACAAAATACTGTCTGTAATGGTATAGATGATTGCAAGGACGGATCGGACGAAACGTGTGGTAAATGATTCTTGTATACTTGTTGGAATGACAAATATGGATAATGACCAAATCCCTGTTTACAGCACAAAATCGATAACCCAGAAAATCAGAAACCGAAGGCATACAAAATCAGGATAAAACAGGAACCAAAGCAAACAAACAAAAACCTCCACCATTTGCTCAATTTTGATAAAAGCACACAGTTTGTTAAAGTTTATAAAACCCGATTTTTTGTTCATTCAGCAATACGCTTTATGCATGCTATTAATTCATTCTTTAGTAAAAAGGAGCACCCGATAATCGAATAGAATTACAAGAAAATCAAATGCTTATTATTATTTCTTTCATTCTATGTTTTTAATAATATGAAGGAATAATCATGACCACAACCAATGCCCCGTCATGCAATGCACAAAATGAATTCACATGCATCAACCGGAAGTGTATCAATCTCCATTATTATTGTAACGGATATGACGACTGCGGAGACAACTCGGACGAACTTCGGTGCGGTAAGAAATTACTCAATGTACCATTTTGTATTTACAAAGCATTGGCGGATCTTTGATATCTAGTTATCGTCAAGACATATTGACTAGTGTTCGATCGGATTTAATAATCCTATATTTGGTAATGTATAAACGACTGATTTCTAAATATTTTCATTAAGGACCTTCAACAACAACAACAACAACAACAACAACAACAACAACAACAACAAAACGTCCAACAACAACAGTCCAGTCTTGTGATATAAGTTCTCAGTTTACTTGTGCTAACCGGAAGTACATACATCGTGTGTATCTGTGTAATAGCGTGAATGATTGTGGAGACAACTCGGATGAAAACATTTGTAGTCTGCTTCAATTTACAACACCAAGTATGTTTTCTTTTGATCATATGTGTACCTCGGTAATTAAAAAAAACCTTCAGAAAGAAATAGGGACAAGGATGGAGATGAAAACTTATGTTTCATTCGTAGCAGCATTTATTTCATTCCCTGTAACAATCGCGATGAGCAACTTAACTGTAAACGTGAGTATTTTCGCTGGGTGGGGAGATTTCGCGCTTATAACATCAAGACGTAACGCATTGGGGAACTATTCGCGATATAAAAGTTTATTCCATTGTAAGAATGCAGCATGTTCATTTCGCGTTGGGGGAGCACACGAAAATCACTCCCACGCGAAAATATCAACGTTTAGAGTATGGAAGTGTTACAACTCTTAAAAATTCCGAAGAAAATTTTAAACCAATTTATTATGCAACAGACACGTGTTTCGGATTTTAAATCCTCATCAGTGAAGCTCCCATCCAAATGTTAAACGTCTTCAATATGAATAGCATCATTTGATAACAGATAAATTTACAGCATGGACCAGACATGCACGTTTCGGGTACTTAACCCTCGTCAGTGATCTTCAATCTAAACAATGTAATATGACCAAAGAGTGTGAAAAATATTATGTCCAAAAATGTACCGAAAACGTAGCAGGATAGCTGGGATATGATGCTAGAGAACCCACGCTTTAGAAATTTCAAGATTTTTTGACAACAGAAATTTTCGAATGCTTTGAAGAGATAGACGATCAACCGAAGTTGATCGAACTTGGCTTCATGTGCCCTCGGGGACTCCTAGTCCACCAGCAGTGACACTCACCAAGTGGTTCAAATGTTAATCGTCTTCAAAATGAAAAGCATCATTTAATAACAGATAAATGTACCTCATGGACCAAACATGCACATTTCGGGTACTTAACCCTCGTCAGTCAGTTTAAGAAATAACCAAAATTTATTTTAGTATCGACCTTTGGTGATATTTTTTAAAAAAAATTAAATTTGTGCAATTTGCAGAGAGGGTCGATTTAGTAGTATATCAAAATGAAATCTACTATCAAAATAGCATAGATGGGATGGTGCTAAGACGTTAACCTCCTTTAATTTCGATAATATTTTTGAATGAATTGACAAGTTTCCGAAGTAGCAAAATAATATTTTTGATGTCAAATTGATAAAGTGCGAATACAAAGCTTCTTTCGGGCGACAGAGCTGGAAATATTTGTACAAGACTGGCATTATTTTTCTCGACAGTCGGTCTCATACTTGTTTATTCAGTTGTGACCGAAGGTAGCCTCGATGGGAATCTTTATTTTTCAATGTGTCTATATGACTCTCCTCTTCGTGAATCCCCTCCTTTGTTTTATTTCTAATGAACCAAACAACTTGAATGCGATTTAGACTTATGTCAGGATTGTGAATATATTAAGCTCATATTCGTTCAATTGTATCAATGCTGCAATTTATTATTAGTTCTTTAACTTCCTTACATTATTGTTATTCCTATATGTAAGACTGTCTTTCAAAAAATTACACATTGTGCAATCTAAAGAAAAACCCTTATCCTTAGATATTTGGTAATATCATACACGACTTTTGTCTATAATCTTCCATGAAGTTCTTTTAACAACAACAAAACGTCCAACAACAACAGTCCAGTCTTGTGATATAAGTTCTCAGTTTACTTGTGCTAATCGGAAGTGCATACGTCGTCTGTATCTGTGTAATGGCGTGAATGATTGTGGAGACAACTCGGATGAAAACATTTGTAGTCTGATTCAACGCACAACAACAGGTATGTTTTCTTTCATCATATTTCACTCATTTAAAAATGGAGAAACAATGGATCGGGGATTGGGATTAAAAGGCCAGTTTTCTTTGTACCAGCAGGATTTGAATGTATCTACTTAGTAAAATCGTGTGGTGAGTAATTTTAGATTTGATTTGATTTTACATTAAACGATACAATTAATCTCTTTGAGTAACAGGGACCAAATTCAAAAGCATTAATATTAATTACTTTGTTTGTTTTTCCAAGAAAGGAGGGGATCTCCAACAAGACACGAATGCAGCACCAACAGCAACACACCAAACAACCCAAGTGAAAACACAGAGAAGACACACACAGCAAGAGACAAGGAACAGCAAACGAGACATCAAACATCGAACACAAAAGACCACACATAAACCAACGAGACCCATGGGCAATCAGTTCCAAGTTTCATTCATAGGAAAATGTTATAGTTTTAAAAGGTTAACAGCTCGCCAGCAATACGACCATGCACCATCCACAGCAGAACACATCTGTACAGTGCACTATTTACCAAACATAATACAAAACAGCTTCAAAAATAAATAAGGACGTCTAGACATACATCAACATCCACACCTGGTTATCAACATTGAATTAAAAACAAAATCGAAATTTGAAATTCAATCCTTAAAACTAAATTAATAATCAATAGGCAAACATATGCAAAATTATCAAGATACAAAATAAGTAAACATATGCAAAGGATCAAAAGTATAGTTCCCTAGGAATGGAAATCAGATCAACGTGCTTCGAGAGAGAAGGCATTTCCATCTTGCTAAGCAACACATGTCCCTTTAGCCATGTAAAAAAGGTTAAACCGGTAAATGAATAAAATTTGTTCTAGATGGTTCTAGCCTTAAGTATCGTTCAACGATGTGAACAGAAAGTTGCTATTTACAGTATAGTATTGTTAAAAATAGTTTGAAATGGCAACGTGAACCGCACAGAAACATATTCTTGGTACTACTGTTTCTCGGTATGTCGCCTTGCTCTCAACCATTCCAATGGAATTTCAAATGATTTTGCCTTGCCTTCTCGACTTGAGACTGAATAGCTGATGGGTACTTCTTTGATGTTTGTCTCAGAATGCTGTCGTTGTAGTTTGAGTTCGTGTAGGAACGCATCAATTGCAATATGACTACATCATAGATAGAATTTATCTACTCAGGAAATAATTCTTCAGTTGCAGATATTGTACGTCAAAAATTGAAGCAAAAACAAAGGAGGAGATCTCCAACAACACCAGCAAAACCCCAAAATATCCAATGCAAAAACGCAGAGCAGACAAGCACAGAAAGAGACACAAAAGGGACAAGGAACATCAACACACAACACAGAAATATCAAACACAAAGGAGTACACATAAACCAACGAGACCAATAGGCAAACGATTCCGAATTAGGACGGCCATCTTCCATGAACAGTAGCAGAAGGTGTGGTTATCCTGGATTACGTTCGCACAACCCTTCCACTTTTCCGCAAAACAAGACCGCAAAACGCAGGGGCCCAAGCAACACAGAGGAATATGTAAATGGATATAAAAAGAGGACATGCTTAATACAATCCATGCCCTGCCTTCTGTAGCTATCTCATTTGTGTTATTACCCGAGGAGTCCGACTGACATTCAGAGAGGACAGGTATTCTGGGCCATTTATAGGAAAGGTATACAAATAGATCTACGTGACATACAGAAGCTAAAAATATTTTCATTTAAGTCATTGATACTTATCGTATATCGAAAGATATTTTGTAAAAACAACAAATAAATTAAATGTAAACTCCAAGCATGAGTATCTTCCTTTTAGTGACACTGAATCGATCAAGTTGTGAAAAATTAAATAAAAAGACTTTTAGCGATCGATCGATTATCGTGGTTTGATGCAGTGACATTGTTAAATATTTCAATGAACGAAGCATCAATAGGGCTTTGACATCGTTCTCATGATGGCTGTGCCATGAGTTCATATCACAATATGATATACACATATTTAAGCGTTTTAGTCAATATCTGATAGACCAAACAAAATCAAAAATTAGCTTGTAAAGTACCAAATATTTCTTGTATGACACCTAATTTGCTATCTCGAATTTCAGGGTATTTCCATCCTTATTGAGATATAAATGTATCTTTTTAAATTACCTTAGCAATTTGTCTATTTCAAATTTACTTTTGAATGAGAAAAAGAAGATCCTGTCGACAATCTCAACAGCACTCACAACAGAGCAACAAATTGAGCATCGACGGACCCCTAGCAAGTTGGCGTCAGCATCCCCTGTTTGATTATGATATGGAAACTATATCTACAAAAACATGTCTTGCGGCTAGCCAACAGCTTACTCCTCCCGGGCACCTGGTCCCACCTCTAGCTTGCTAGGGGTCCGTCGATGCTTATTTTTGTGCTCTATTGTGAGTGCTGTTGAGATTGTCGTCAGGATCTTCTTTATCTCTTCTGATGTTACGTCTGTATAGAACATTAAAAGTAAGATGACAATTTCTTATTGGCATTTATAGGTGGTTCCTTAACAACAACCTTACGCTCAACAGCTGCATTAACACCCAAGGACTGGTTTACTATTCCGTTTTGTAAATTTTATCTCTTGCTTCCCTTACCAAAATTTTCTAGCATTATTACTCTCATTTTCCTATCTTAATTCCTAATTTAGAATGAAAAGGCAGTTTTGTAAGATAATTAAGTCAATTTGAAGAAAAAAAACTAATACACTCAGTTACAAGCACTGCACACGTGTTACCAGATCCGCATTGCAAAGTCCAAGTTCAAGTTCAAGTTCTTTATTTACCGTAAGCTACACAGCTCATAGGTTACACAATATATACAATATATATACAATATACAATAAATGAACACAGGATAATAAAGTGAGTGTGTTCGTCTAAACAATATGATGTACTAGTATGACACAGTGTGTAATATATGAAATGTATGATAAAATAGTATAATATACGATGATACGACATGGGACGTGAAAGTAGACATAATCATATTCATAATAATTCTGTCCTAATTCTACTTGCATAATAAAGATATTTACCAAGGTTACATAGTTCTGCTACATTATTAACACTAAGAAGAAGAATAAGCTTAAATACACTAGGTTTTCGGAAGTAAAATGGTTTAATATATTTGATTCTAAGTGAATGAAACTTGGGGCATTTAAGAATAAAGTGAAATTCATCTTCAATATCGTTTAATTCGCAACAACTACATAATCTATTTCTTCTTTCTATATTATCATATCTTCCTCTTTCTACATTTAGGTCATGAGATGAAGTTCTAACTCGGGCTATATATTTCTTATACATTGGTTTAATCGGTTTAATTAAGTAATACTGTAATGTAAAATTATCGGTCAAGTGTTGATATAATAAACCTTTAGAGGAAGATGCGATTCCGGTTATTACAGATTGTTTGAATGTATCTTTTAATCTATTTTCAATCATAATAAGTATATCTTTACTCCATATCTCTTGTTCAAATAAATATGAAAGTCCTATGTTATCTAATTCTCTTTTTATATTTGCAACCCATTCATCGTTTATCTCTATTCTTTCTCTATAACATGCTTGTAATATGCAATTATTAGTTTGTTTAAGTTTTGCAAAGTATTTAAAAATCTTTATTTTTCTTGCTACCATTAGAGGGTATCTACCAAGTTCGTTATAAACAAAGTTATTGGTGCAACTTTTTATTACTCCTAAAACTTTTTTGCAAAATGTTAAATGGACAGTTTCAATAGCCAATGCTTTATGAAATCCCCATACTTCTGCGGAATAGTTCAGAATACTGCTAACATAAGTATCAAAAAGGGAAAGGTTTGTATCAATATTAAATTGCAATTTTTGTAGAGATCCGTTCAAAGCAAAGACTGCTTTTCTCCCTTGTTCAGCCAATTTTTTCTGTGTTTTAAAGAATTTTCCGTTGTAGCTAAATATCATCCCCAGGTAATTAAATTCATCCACTACTTCTATTGGGCTGTCATTATATGACCAGTGTTCATTATTTCTATAAATACCATTATTTCTAAATACTAGAATCTTTGTTTTATCTATGTTAACCGCTAAGTTCCATTCTTTGGTATATTCGTATAATTTGTTCAACATTAGTTGTAATCCCTCTGGAGACTCTGAAATTAATACTGTATCGTCTGCGTACATGAGTAAATATATGTTAAGTAGTTGAATTTCTAATGAAGGATAATTGTTAGTTAAGAAGAATGATTCGAAATCATTCACATACAAAGAAAACAAGATGGGCGACATTATCTCCCCTTGAAAAAGCCCGAAAGATGAACTGAAATGATTGGTTAAGAATCCCTCAAATTTTATACAAGTTTTCACATTTTCGTATAATGATTTTATGATGCTAAAAATTTTCCCCTGTATTCCTGAACGTATCAACTTTGACCACAAACTACATCTATTTATAGAATCAAAAGCTTTTTGGTAATCTACAAAGCAGCAATATAACCTTTTTTTATTCTTTAATGTCCTATTTATTAGAGTTTGTAAAGCAAAAATAGCGTCCGTTGTTCCGTATCCAGGTTTGAATCCAAATTGTGCATCTGTTATTATTTCATTTTCTTTGTCCCATTCTAATAACCTTGTATTAAGAATTGAAGTGAATATCTTTCCTAAACAGCTTACAATAGTGATACCTCTGTAATTATTTGTGTCGTTAACATCCCCTTTTTTATATATTGGCACAATGCAACCTTTTGCCCATGATTCTGGGAAGAAACCTGTTTGGAAAATATCATTAAACAATCTATTTAATATTGGGAGTAATGTATTCTTTGAATTTATGAACATTTCATTTATAAGATTATCCTCCGCAGAGCTCTTATTACACTTTAATTTACCGATAGATTTTTCTATTTCTAAATCGCTTATTCTCTGGTCAAGGTCATCATATACAGCATTTTGAATATCATCAGATAAAACAGTAAAATTTTCATGTGTTGGATTTTCAGCAGCAGCCAACTTCTTAAAGTGCTCAAAAAACTGTTCTGACGTAATAGACGAATTTACTCGTCTCTTTCTCTTTTTGGAAAAATGCTTATAAAATTCTTTTGGGTTATTTTTTCGCAAATATTCAATATTATTTCCTTGATATCTTTCATATTCATGCTTTAATTTGCGCGCTACTTTTTTATAACCTGCCTTTTTAATCATAAGTTGTCTGTGATTATTATCTGATTTACAACTGTTAAATTTACGCAAGGCCTCTCTATATTCGTTGTATTTACTTCTACATATATCATTAAACCAAGGTTTTGTAGTTTGGTTATCCTTTTTGTGTTTAACATGGGTAACAGGCGTACAAAGTCCTTCATGTACCTTACAAAATGGTAGAAATATGTCACATAATTTTGAGCTAAATCTCTCTACACGATCATTCATTTCATCCTGAGTCAAACAATTATCATCAAAACAGTTATTTAGTTCACTCAATCTTTCCTCTAATCGTTCATTAATTACATGACAATTTTCATCGATCCACTTAACTGATTTACTAGGTGTATTACATAATATATTGTCCGTACCTGAACTTTCAATCTCGCTTACAATTTGATTTACAACACAAGTATCCGTGCTTAATTTTAAAACGAATGATAATGGTGAATGGTCAGAAAAGGTATTAAAATAACCAGTTGAAAACTCAATAATATTTGACATTCGAGATTCATTAGTAAGAATATAATCTATAAGGCTGGTTCCGTTAGGACCATAAAAAGTAATGCTTCCATCCGGATCACCTCGGTGTCTACCGTTGACAATACGTAAGCCAGTAGTTTTGCATAAATCTAAAAGCTTTCTACCATGGCAATTTACATGTCGGTCACAACTTTTTCTTTTTACAATCCGAGCATCTGAATTATAATTCAAAACAGGAGATAATTGATCAGAAACTGAGGTACTTAAATCATCGTTAGATATGAAATCATCTCTGTCCCCGCATCTAGCATTAAGGTCACCTACTACATAAATGTCACCCTCATTACAATATTTACAGATTGTATCTTCCAAGTATTGAAAAATATCAACATTATGTCTCCTATAAAATACGCTATTGTCAGGAGGTATGTAGCACATTGCTATAAAAATTGGTTTCGTATCACAATTTTGTGCACCTTCGCATTGACTTTCAAGTTTTAGCCATAAAATAGTATTATAAAAATTTTCTTCTACTGTAAGTGATAGAGTCAAAGATGTTTTGTGAAAAATAACAATTCCACCACCTCTACCTTTTGTTCTAGGGAAAACATACTTATCAAACTGTTCCAATTCGATATCATTTTCATTACCAATCCAACATTCTAATAAACAGATAATATCAAAACTATGTACAACATTTACAAAATCTTGGTCTTTTAATTTCTCATGCAACCCCTTGTTCACATTCCAAACAATTACAGACAACTCACGTACTTGGTCACGTACACACTCAGCCTCATCCTATCCTGCTAATGAACGGAACCTACTGCCTCTCCTGGCTACGCTACTGTATGTGTCGTGCTGATCGTCCAGCGGCGTATCTACATCCGTAATGTCACTGTAGGCATCGGATAAACGGTGCCTCCTCTCTGACGGCGAATCGACCAATGTAGCGTTATGGTACGCCCCAGAATCGCTTAATCGTGGCTCAACGTACGGACGGTTGTTTATATAAAGCCGATCACGCACTAGTTTTACTGTATCACCAGCCTCTTTGTGTCGCTTCATAATCGGGTAGAGTATTTTGCGTCGGTCTTCCACGGCTTGCGGAAACTGCTCTCTCACGCTGTAACACGATCCCCGTAACTTATATGCGTTCTGTTTCACATACATAAGGTCACTTTGATACAGGAACCGGGCTACTATAGGTCTATCCTTCCCCCTCTCGTGCCTTCCGAATCTGTGAACGTTACCGAACTCGATATGGTCCTCGATACCAAGTTCATAGTATAGGAAATTGCGCAGCTTTTCCTCCGTGTTCTCGAACCGTGATTCGTTTGCGATTCCGTGGAATATGAGATTCTGCTTCATTGATCTACATTGTAAATCAGTAACTTTGTCCCGCAGGGTGTTAATTTCGTCTTTCATTTCCTCAATTCCGACCGAAACTTCACTGATCAAGTTGCCGTGGCCTTTTAACTCTTTGTTAACTTTGTCAGCGTTGTTCTTGTATTGCGTTTTTAACTCGTCCACTCTGCTTGACACACCTTTTACCGATTCCTCACAATCTAAAGTTTTCTTTTCAACTTTCTTAAGACGTTCATCATGCTTCTCCAGTACTTTGTCAACATTGCAAAGCCTTTCCTCAATTTTATCTAGAGCTAGTAACTTGTTTTGAATGGCACCTAGACGTTCTTCGACTTTTCTAATTTTTTCAAAAATATCCATAGCAATATCATCAAAAATCTGCTGGGTTGTCGTCGGAGTTGATGTGGCAATATTTACATTTTCCGTGTTTGAGATATTTGGATCCGCCCGACTAACATAGGATTCGTCAGTGTCGGTTTGTGAACTCACGGTATGTGAACTTTGATCAGTACTTAAATCACTGTACTCATGGTCACTTTCTGTATTGTTCTTTTTCCTTCTCTTTTTTCTCGCTTTCCTTTCTCTTTTCTTTCTTTTCCCCATCTTTATTTCACAAATTATGAGCGAATGGACATGGATATTAAAAGTCCTTTCCTAAATTACAGTTTCGTATACCGATTTTTCTAAGTTTTTTGACAAAACACAGAGAGCCCAGAAACACGTCCGCACTCGACAATGACCACTCACTCCTAAAGTCATAATTAACAATTAATTGAACAACTTCCACACAAACGAGACAGATTTCACTTAAAAACGCTTCTGAATAAACCCTACACAAAATTTGGAGCCGCTCATTTTGGCAAGAGGAAATTAAAAGTCTGTATTGTAGATGGCGCCAGGAAAATTCACTTTGGCTTTATTTAAGCTGTTTGAAATTAAGTACTACTGACGACGATTCAATATCCGAAACACGTGTCTAGTACAATAAAATTGGTACCATAGAACATTTATTTCAATACTGACAAACCGTACTAAGCGAAGAGGACACTGCAAACATAGAGCATGGGTCTACATGCATATGCATAATATGGACAATGATCATATCCCAACACACAGTACAAAATCGAATATTCAGAAATCATAAACCAAAGTCATACAAAATCAGGATAAAACAAGAACCAATACAAACAAACAAACAAAAACCTCCAAGACGTGATAAGAAGCGAACTCCCAATATTGGAGTGAGACCAGGTGCCCAGAAAAAGTCAGCATCCCCTGTTTGCATGCAACGCCCGTCGCTTCTATTCGGCAAAAATGTCACATCCGGTTACTTCCATCTAGGGGATTCAAGTAAATTCTGTGGTTTGATGGTTCAAATGGTCTAAGACAGAATATTAGCCACCATTCATGACAGTGGGACATCATAGTATATGACAAGTTCCCCATATCGACCGTAGAACTTCCTCAGTGACGATGTGACTTAATCACAAACGAATCCCTGATTGAGAAGCTTATCTGAAAGACGCCTAGCTCATTGAATTTGAAGACATTTAACATTTGAACTACTTAGTGAGTGTCACTGATGGTGGACCAGAAGTCCCCGAGGGCACATGTTGCCAAGTTCGATCAACTTCGTTTGATCGTCTGTCTCTTTTACGCATTCAAAAATTTTCTAGTACTAAAATTCTTGAAATTTCTAAAACGTGGGTCCTGTAGCATCATATCCCATCCATCCTGCTACATCTTTCGGAACATTTTTGACATAGTAATTTTCACCCTCTATGGCCATATTACATTTTTTAGATTGAGGATCACTTGCGATGGTAGAGTACCCGAAACGTGCATGTCTGGTCCATGCTGCAAATTTATCCGTTTATAAATGATGCTATTGAATATGAGGACATTTAACATCTTACACATCTCTGAAACTCTCATTTGTAACGTGTTTTCTTTTTCCAGGGAAACGGTAATAAGGAGCGATAAGAGGATTTCAAGATAAGAGAATGTTCTATGTGCATCTAGTGCGACTTTGGAAATCATTTCTGAATAAAGCTATTTTACTATTTATTGGGGTAAATGCTCACTTGACAAATCAATTAAACAAAAGTTACTGATGGGTTTCGGAAGAACAAATCAATAGTAAGGTTAAAAGGTGGTCCCAACCATGATTCTTGTAATATTTGAATATGTTTAAATTTTACGTATTTGCATGGCACCACCAACAATACATTTCCGTGCTTATACTGGAATTTGGGGATTGTTCATCAGATAAGTGGTCCTTCATGTTTCTGTTGTCTCCGTCTGTTTGTCCTATTTTCTTTTCTTGTGTCGAAGAATTTGTAAGCCTTTTGATTGTGATTTTTGGAATCTGATTTCAGTTTTTGTGTTTGCATTTGACATTCATTCATTGATGATGACGATGCACTGTCCACATCGGAAGAAAGGAGGGGATCTCCAACAATGAGTTAAGAAGATCCTGACGATAATCTCAACAGCACTCACAATAGAGCACCAAATGGAGCGTCGACGGACCCCTAGCAAGCTAGAGGTGGGACCAGGTGCCCGGGAGGAGTAAGCATCCCCTGTTGGCTAGCCGCACCCGCCGTCGATGTTCACGCACGAAAATGAAAATATATTAAATACATGCACTGTCTATGGTTCTGTCTATATAGAATGTGCTATGGCGACAATGTCAGGGAAATATATTCAAAACACTTACTGTCAAACCCCTCGCGGGGAACTTTTTTACGAGCTCCACACGGCAAAGGGCATAAGTGTGACACAAATGAGTTAAGAAGATCCTGACGATAATCTCAACAGCACTCACAATAGAGCACCAAATGGAGCGTCGACGGACCCCTAGCAAGCTAGAGGTGGGACCAGGTGCCCGGGAGGAGTAAGCATCCCCTGTTGGCTAGCCGCACCCGCCGTCGATGTTCACACTCGTTTGCAGCACCCACAACAAAATTCCAAAAACACCCAATGCAAAAACATAGAGCAGACACCAACCGAAAGAGACGCAAAAGAAACAAGGAACACCAGCTGACACCATAGAAACATCAAACACAAAGGACTACACATAAACCAACGAGACCAAGGGGGGATCGGTGCCGACTTTTGACGAACAATTTCCACGCAAGTAGCGGACGGTGTGGTTATCCGGATTACGTGCGCACAACCCTTCCATTTTTCAGATTATCCAGAGGTCACGAAGAATGCACAATTGTGGTGTAAAATAACCTCCTCACTGTAGAATGAACATACAAACAGTCAGCACGACGCAGGGGCCCAAGAAATTTTAACACACATATCAATATGTAAATTGATATGAAAAACAGAAGGCATACGAAATACAGTCTGTCTTATGACGGCTGTAGCGAGCTCATGCATTAGAACACACGAGGAGTTCGACTGAGAGGACAGGTGGTCGGGGCCCTGTCCTCTCTAAAGAGGTCTGGACAGAGTCCGTCGTTGAGTCCTGTCGTCGCATGCAGTCAGTGCACTTTTTAGATACGCGCTGGTGCAAGGCTGTAGATTGGTCCAGTACCACGTTAAATTTCCGTCTGGTGACAGAAGGATGAAATCCACGGTATAAAAGGCGTTTGGTGATTCTAACACAATTTTGATGGTTATTCTGTCTACCTTCGATCCTTCTTATTTTGTTAATTATGTCACCATAAAATGCAGGTTGTCAAATACCCAATATGATCTACTCTCTTGTTGGAGATCTCCTCCCTTCTTGAAGAAGTAAAAATATTTGAAATTGGAAAGCACACGGGAAAAAAGAAAATAAGGAGGGAACAATAGCATCACGAAATATATATAGAAAACATCTACGAAATACCCGTCAGTCACAACGTCGAGGTATATATCAGGTGATAATGTCTTGTTTGGTGATATTGACAGCCATTTATTGCAGGAATCGATCCAGAATGTCACTGATTATTCAGGAAAGGGTGATCTCATATGTTTTTACAAGCTCCCCAAAGCGACCACTCTTAACAATCTTTGTAAATTTATCAGACATGTTTAAAGCCAGTTGTAACCTCTAGGATAGCCTGAAATGATTTTTATATATAATATATATTCCTTGCTCATGTATTCCTCTATCATTTATCCTTTATATATTTTTTTCTTTATGTTGTATGATTCAATGTGAGAATAAAATAAACTTGTATAACCGAGAGAACTTACTCAATGATGATTTCAGCCGTTGTATGATAAAACTTTTAATAAGATTCACTAGCTGCGTTGAATTGAACGTGTATGTTCCATTATAGGTTCCGCCTCTTTGATGAATACCGCTTAACTGTGGTGCCGCACAAATTCAAAATGTTTCACACAAACAAATAAATAAACAATTGCTCCAAGTATCATCCAAAATATATTCGTACTGCGTAAGCCTATCATTTTGGCATAATATCTTATAATACGCAAGATCTCAAATGCAGCGCTGTGTCCGTTATGATTGTTCATTAAGTCACCTACCTAAACCATTGTTCAGACCTTGGGCACCTTTTCTGCCCAAGTAAATTGATGACGTCATTACAATGGAGAACAATCGAAGAGTGCGCAATTGCAAGAACATTCGTATAGTCATGGCTAGAAGTATTTGCGATCTTCAGTATTAGCAAAGGAGGTCAAATGCATGCATTGCTATTAAATTTGGACGTTCCTATGGTTGAACATTGTGCATTGTGCATATATCACACTCGTGTGAAATACCGGTAATCTGTAACTAACAAAAATCTTTAGTAAGGTTGTGTATAGACACATGATATAGAGTCGTTCAAGAAAAGAAATATTTCATTTTTTTTTTTTGAAAATTCGTGAAAATTTTGCAGATGTCTTGTTACAGATAGAGAGATACATTTTGTACATTTGTAATAAATTTCCGGATCACAAATAACAGTTCTAGTGACAAATATGGATAATGATCACATCCCTGTATACAGCACAAAATCGATAATTCAGAAAATCATAAACCGAAGGCATACAAAATCAGGATAAAACAGGAACCAAAGCAAGAAAACAAAAACCTCCACCACATGAAAAGAAGCGAACTCCCGATATGGGAGTGAGATTATCTGTATGAGAAGTTTCTGACAGCGTCCTTCATGAATTACTGAAACATTTTACCTGAGCGACTATATCTGTTAATTGAGCAATTTACGATTAAACTTGACCTGAATAACAAATATTTGAAAAAATCAAGACATTATTATCATTGATTAATTGACAAGCTAATATGCAAATTTAAATCCAGATTTACTTTCGTCTTCCCCCATATATTGCTCATGTAAATCACATGACACAATGATGACGATCGGGGATCATTTATAGACAGATGTTTATTATTATTTCACTATTTGAATGTTGATAGCGATGGCTGCTACGGAAGTATTTATTCTTATTCTTCAAGGTAAGTTTTTCTATCAAGAAGGGTTAAAACATTTCAAACTGACGTCTTAACAAAAAATAAGGAATATAAATCTTTGCAAGACTTTTATTGAAGATATAGAAATTTGTAACATAAGAAAGCAATCCTTACTTCTATTTAGTCCTGTTGCATTTTTTCATATAGCAAAAGACGTTTTTAAAAATGTCATATCTGAGATGGGTATATTTTTGGACATTATAATTTTCACTTTTTGGTCATATTACATTGTTTAGACTGAGGATCACTGACGAGGGTTAAGTACCCGAAACGTGCATGTCTGGTCCATGCTGCTTATTTATCTGGTCTTAAATGATGCTATTGATTTTGAAGACGTTTAACATTTAAATAATGTTTCATTTAGAATTTATATATATTTCATCTTTATCATTTTAAAAGCATTCTATTACTACATAACTATAAATGTCTTATTGTTCATTTAAATGGATAAAAGTATTCAAAAAGAAAAAAAAATGACAAATGACAAGGGGCTTTAAAATAATTCACCTGTTCTAATAATTAATTTTGATTTATCTATTTTGAATTCACACTGTATATAGAATGAATAGCCACTTTAAAGTCTCATAGTTGTTTAATCATGTTAATCTTTAAAAACTATTCTATAACTAGAACTAGGATGTCCTGCCTATACACAGCTCTGTTCTTTCGAATGCATTTTACAGTACAAATGAATTTTTGAAATGACCAGTGATTTGTTCACACATGACAAGAATTTTATAACTTATCAATTTTTTTGAATTGATATTGTGGCAAATGACAAATATGGACAATGATGTTATCAAAATCGATAATTCAGAAAATCATTAATCGAAGGCATACAAAATCAGGATAAAACAGGAACCAAAGCATATAAACAAAAACCTCCACCACATGAAAAGATGCGAACTCCCAATATTGAAGTGAATGTAAAAGTCTTCAAATTGAATAGCATCATTTAAGAACAGATAAATTGGCAACGTGGACCAGACAATCAGGTGCCCATGAAGATCGGCATATACTGCTTGCATGCAACACCCGTCGCTTCAATTCATCAAAAATATAACATCTGGTTACTTCCATTGCGGAAGATACAAGTATATTCTATGGTAGGATGGTTATCCACCATTTTTGACAATGGGACATCATAGTGTATGACATGTTCCTCACTGAAGATGTTAGTCGGTCAAAAACGTATCCCTGACTGAGAAGCTTATCTGAAAGACGCATAGCTCTCAGAGCAAAATATGTATATTTGGTACTTGCTCTGGCATAACGTATCAATTGATATATGAACACACCATAGGCAAGCGATGAAGGGATGTTGCTACTCAGAAAAGGAAATTTAGTGATGCTGAAACTGAAGTCGTCATAGACTGACCATCAGTGTCGTAGGAGAGCATTATGTCCTAGCTTAGAAATTTCCATTTGGCTTTCTGTTCGACAGTAAATTGCTGTGCTTTCGCATAAGGAGAAGCTTAATTTCAATACTGTTGATTAATAAAATGTAGATGCATGTCCTATATCATTTATTTTTATTTGTTCATGTGTGACATATTATTATTAATTCTAATTCCTTCATTATTTGTATCATATTACATCTGGCAAAAAAATTAGAAATATGAATTATTTACAGCCTCGTTCATCATAAATTTCATTTGAAAATTAGATTAATTGGTATCAATTGGAAGCAGTCGAATTTCAAACGTCCTTGTCAAATCAATGTCTAAATCATTTATTCCAAAAAAAAGTATAAAAGAAAGTCATTTTAATAACGATAAAAAGTGTCGCAAAACTTAATTTATACAATTATTGCACAATGATGAGATCGATATGATGATTTATCGCACCTCGGACTAGCTTCTTCCAATAGGATTGCGTATATCACGTCACGTGATTGCCTCCTATGAGACCATAGCCTACCCCCTCATCCTGATAAAGGCAATGGCGGTCTAATTCGAGACGAGGAAAACAAGATGGCTACCTTTTACATAAAGTAGAAAGCAAATCAGATTGTGTTAGCCACAAATTTGCTTCGCCCCACCATGATCGCAGCTTATATCCCTATATCTCCGTAGTAGGTCAGTTATAAACCTAATAGATAATTTTAGGGAGTGACAAAACCAATGTCGACCGTGGCCGATCATCTTAATATCATATACTCTGATTAACATAACCGTTTATAAGCTGTCCCATTGGCTAAAACGCGGTCATGTGTAATGCGATCAATCGTCGCATTGACGCGATTCCGTGTTTGTGTATTAGAATGAAAGTATAGTCGGATGCAAACTGAGTACTACTTACACGACTGAGCGTGATAGTTTGCAGAATTCTTAAATGAATAAGACATAAAAAAAATGAAGGGTAAAATATTTTACTGTAATACAAAATGTACGTTTTTCTGAACGAAAAAACCGAAATCGAGCAGTGCTATATGATAAAATAGTTATAGCATAAATGGTTCGGCCTCGGTCGATATTGTCTTCAACACTCCATAAATCATCATATATAGACCTCGTCACTGCATGTGCAATAATTGTATAATATCGTCCGAATCAGCATGCACTTTATACCGGTAACTGATTTATCATATATATGGCAAATAAGGAAGAATATTCGTTGTATTATCAGTGGGTCAAAGTAAATCTCAAAACCCAAAATCAGAATACAAAAAAAATACAATAAATGATAAGTCGCCTTGTCTTCAGCAAACATCAGTATGAGGACGGTGTACATAGTTTGAGCTTATGGCATGCAAACAGGAGAAGCTGACTCTCACAAGGTACCTGGTCTCACTTTGAATTTGAAGACGTTTAACATTTGTACTACTTGATGAGTGTCACTGCTGGTGGACCAGGAGTCCCCGAGGGCACATGTAGCAAAGTTCGATCAATTTCGGTTGATCGTCTCTTCAACGCATTTCATAATTTCTGTTAGAAAATTTCTTGAAGTTTCTAAATCGTGGGTCCTGTAGCATCATATCCCACCCATCCTGATATGTCTTTCGGTACGTATCTGGACGTAATAATTTTCACACTTTTTGGCCATATATTACATCGTTTAGATTGAGGACAACTGACGGGGGTTAAGTACCCGAAACGTGCATGTCTGGCCCATGCTGCAAATTAATCTTTTCTTAAATTATGCTATTGAATTTGAAGACGTTTAACATTTGGAATAATGTTCAGTCTGATGTTCATATACTGTATAACTGTTCCAGTGGAAATTCTAATGATTTTGCCCAACCTTCTCGAAAGTGATGGGTACTTCTTCGACTTTTACTTATCTGATATTTCTATAATTGTTTAATTAAGATAAGGAGAGACGATAGCTGGTGTTCTTTTTTTAGAATGAATCTAGATAAATAATGGCAATATTTTGAAGCAGTTAATGAAATCATATTCATGAATTCTAATTGGTTAAAGAAATTCTGTTATGTATGCATGAGGGACATAAAAAACGGAAACTTGAATGTGTCCGTTTTGTTCTATTGGTCTACACTAAAATTATTAAAATGAGCATTTCTATAATGATTGTTATTTACATTTAAAAGTTCAAACTAACACATCTATTTACACAAATGTTGGCAGAGTAATTTTTTACATTCATGTTACAATTATGTGTTTGTTTGAATTGCTTTCGCAAATGTGATGCAAAGGATTTAGGTGCGCTAACCCCTTATATCGGCGCTATAATTTCGACGAAAAATGCTTTTGATAAACGAATTATTAATTATCACGTTTTGCAATGTTGAATGTTTGAGAAAATACCGCGTCATATTTTTAGCCCTCGTAACGTCTCGCGCGTGGTGTATGACGTCATGTTCTGACGTCATTTGCCTGAATGACGTAATAAACAAATTAAATCCATCGTATTTTACATACAAATCTTCAAAACTCATCTATGATCCACACCTCGTCCACGATATTTTTTATGCAAATTTAAAGGCCGATCAGAAATCCATCGATTGGCACAAATATTATCACTGGCAAGGCCTGGATTACCACTTGATTTCATAAATTTCTATCGAAATTTCGCTCATTCATTGATATTTTCAATGATTTCAACGTTTTAGTTGTACTTAGCGACGTATTATTCAGTATAGGACTGTGTAATCAAAATAAGCTTTCCTGTTTAGATTCACCATACATTTGACATTTTAAAAACTAGAATATTATCGATATAAGAACAACTTTGAAAATAGGGCCGATATGGCAGGTTACCGCACCTTCTTCTTTAATTATCAATTTCTTTTGAGTAAGTCAACGGATCACATTGGCAATGTTCATCACCGTACATAATTAAGAATTTACTGAGGAGAACAATATGTTGGTAAAACAAAGAAAGATATATAATCTAAATATGAATAGCATTATATACAAAATTATTGATAGAGGATTCTCAAAATGACGCCAGGATAACACGGAGAAAGAAATGTGCACTTCGGATGGCCACCATTGTTGTTCTGCTCGATTTTTCTGCTTAACGATGAGCTGGTTACGAGTTCTGGCAGTTAAAATATCAAGTTCATTGACAAACCTCTCTTCCTTCTATTTTTGATCATGTTCATGAATATTGAGGTATAAAAAGTTATTTTATATAGACATAACCTCAGACTGTGCATGTTTTGTAGATGTTGTTTTTTCGTGCGTGAACATCGACGTCGGGTGCGACTAGTCAAACAGGGGAGGCTTACTCCTCCTCGGCACCTGGTCCAATTTCTACCTTCCTAGTGGTCCGTCGATGCTCAATTTGGTGCTTTGTTGTGATTGTTGTTGAGATCATCATCAGGATCTTCTTTAACTCACTTAAGGGTATCTCTCTGAAGGAGTTATCAAGTCCTTTGGTAAATATTTTAACAGCTCATGTTTAGACTGTCTCTCTTAATTTATATACTGATTATTCTCTTTTCCACTATATTATAGACCTCGGGCATCAATTAATACTGGCTAAAATGCAAATATGGTGCACATAAACTTTATGATTAGATGGTATTTTTCAATATTGATTATTGCCACCAGAAATATATATAAAAAAAGTTAAGCAACAGTGGAATTGTTTTTAAAGCAAAATGCTGGTTTGAAAAAAAATATTTGAAAATCATGGATCATGATATAGATCTTTCCTTTGACGACGATAATATTACTTTATTTAACATAATTGCATTATGCAACTTATTTTAAATCGGGATCGAAATGGGGACGGGTATGATTTTAACAATTCAAGTTAGACATCAAGTTTATGGAGTTGATTTATCTCGTAAAATTCGCTGTTCAGTATGGTTGCAAAAAAAGTTAATCTGATGAAATTCAAAACTGAATATGTATTTAAAATATCAGATAATGTGAATTATCTCTTCAGAATTGGGAGTACTTGTTTTTGAAAAATGTGTCGTGTCAAAAAGCGCGTTTATGAAACCGGAAGTGAAGTTAAGCACCTACGTACCGGTAGAACTTATTCATTATCAGCCACACATTTAGACCCTGAATAAGATATTTTGATGTTGCATTTTTATAACTATCGTTTTTATCAAAGAAATAAAGTTTGCCTACGATATCTTTTTGGGTGCTTTTTCTGTATTTTCTTTAAAATAACACCTTCGTGACCACTATTTTCTTTAATTTTATAATCAAACCGGGTTCGACCAATATCAATCTTCATGTATGACAACCACCTGCCAAAATGTCACTTCCTGTTAAAAGATTAATCCGTCGAATCGTAAAATTTCTCTTTTTATGACAAAATTAAAAACCGGATGTGCACCCCGTTCGACCAAATTGCGGCATAATTCCGCTGAAAGTCATCATACACATCGGTGAACATGGAATATAAAGCAATTTTGAACAACCAATGTCTTTAACGGGAATTACTGGCAATTTATTAACAAGAGCGAATGAAAGAGGGTAGTTGGAATAAACCTCAACCGGAAGTCCGCTGAAAGAATATAATACTAATTTTTGAAAGAAAACCGTATTAGATTTGTGAATCTTGAGCGTAGTGTGGTTTATCTCTTTTTCACGTACCTGTTACCTTAATTTTTCAATACTTCTCTTCAAACTTTATCATACATTATTTTCCCTCAAGAGTACATTCTTTTCATTTGAGGCTCAATCCAAGGTAATTGTTTCAATTTCGATATCATTTTAGTGCAATATGTTAACAAAAGGTGTAAAGTCATCTACAAAAGAATTGGTATCTGATATATTTTACGAAAACTTCTCGGTGCTATCGTTTAAAGTGTAAGGACTCCGAAATATTGGGGTGTTGCTTAGCTTTTGTTTGGGTGTATAGATGGTAAACAGAAAGGCCTGATCATTGTATATGAGTTAAAAAAGATCCTGACAATAATCTCAACAGCACTCACAATAGAGCACAAAATCACAAAAAAGAGCAGCGACGGACCCCTTGCAAGCTAGAGGTGAGATCAGTCGCCCGGGAGGAGTTACCATCCCCTGTTGGCTAGTCGCATCCGCCGTAGATGATTATGCACGAAAATGATAACAACGTATCAAATGAATGCACTGTCTGAGGTTATGTCTATATAGAAAGCATTATGGCGACCATGTCACGGAAACAATATTCAATATATCTGAAATGAATAAAATAATAATACGGACGTGTTCCAACTCTGAATACGTTCTTGAAGAAACTTTCAAACCAGACACGTGTTTCGGTTAGTAAATCCTCATCAGTGATGCTTCCAGTCAAATTGATTTTCAGACACAGCCAAAATTCATTTCAGTAGCGCCCTTTAGTTTTATTTTGTTGAATATAAATTTGTGTATTTACTTTACAATGAGCGCCTCAGACAAAAATGTTGGAATCCGATTGATCAGATCATGGTCACATGACGCCGTGAAAAAAGCCGTATCAGGCTTGTAAATCCGTATCGGGCGAGTAGTTTATTATGACGTCAACGTGTCGTCGTATCATGCGGACGTAGCAAAACAAGATGGCGGTGACCAAGAGATTTCATCAACAGAAATTGACGAAAAAAGACTTAAAGTCAATTCGTAGGTAGATTCCTTATAAACAATATTAAAAAATAACAATAACAATTGTTTTCAATGATTGATACGCTTAAAGGGAAGACATTTGAGTGAATTGTATGATACAGAGACTCCCACATATACAGTTAGATGTCTTCGACGTGATAAATTCGTTACACGGTTAGTTAGTGACCTGATACGGAAAAATACATGTGCTTTCGCCTCGCCCGATACGGGTTTTCTTTTCACACCATGTATTTTTCCGTATCAGGTCACTAACTAACCGTTTAACTAATAATACACAAAAGACAACACATAAACCAACGAGACCAATGGGTAACCGGTGCCGTCATAGGACGGCCATCTGCCACGAAAATAGCAGAAGGTATGGTTATCCTGGATTACTTGCGCACGACCCTCCCACTTTTCCGATTACCAAGAAGTTTCGAGGAACGTACAACTGTGGTGTAATAATGGTACACCAGGGTTTGGTATTTATTTATTATGTGTTCAAATTTTCACGTTTTTGCTCTTTTTGGGTGGCTTGGTTTTCATTACACAATTTTGAAGTGTGATCCGCTGTGTTCACTGCAGAAAGATCGAATTGTAATTTGTATTGAGCTGCGACAAGGAAATAAACTATGAAACTGAAATATTTTCATTTGCCTTTTGTAAAGGAAAACAAAGTGTCCATCTGTGGTGCATGAATTCAATTGGCCTTCGGGACGCTGCGTCCCCGAAAAAAAATGTTCTGGACAATGAATCGCCGTCAGTGAAGCCATAACTATATTAACAATTGCGATAATATCTGGTTTAATTCCTAAATTTCTTGTATATATTGTATAAAAAGGAAGCAAATTCAAGTTCAAATCAAAAAGTGGTAAATGGAATATCTTATTTTGTTTTCCCTCTATCTATTTTCATCTTCATCTTAATCAAAACAAATTTACTTCGTAATGATCTAAATATGCGGCCTTCGAATACCAATTAAGGTCACTGCACAAAGACAACTCCCATTAGAAGGTGTGTATTTTATGAACGTAATTTCAATAAAAATAATACAGAATATAAATTAAGAAAATAACGTATAATGAAATGACAATTAATTGATGATATATGGCAAAAAGATCACTTCGGGACATCTGCTATTAATTACTTCTATAAATAATTATATATTTAAAGGAAAATGAAATTTAAGATATTCAAATAAAGGATTTTGGATAGGGAAGTTTAGAGGGGTTATTTCAATTCAAGGAAGATTTGATTTTAAGTAGCCAATGTGGACGCAATAATGCTAATTATATACTTAAAAAAATATGAACGAACTTCAGGCATAATCAATCGAAAAAAAAAAAGAATTTCATAATCTTTAATTAAATTGCGTAAATTTATTATTCAGCAGAAAACTTAGCCTATTCCAGAAATCGAAATCAATTTCTGAACGTCTACATCCAAGATACTTGAAGTGTTCCGACTTGTATCTTGAATAAAATTTCAAAAGCTTTCACCTGACAGAGCTGGGGATAAAGTAGTAAACACTAGGTGTGAAACAAATTACTCCAAAAGTGAATCGCGATATATTGTGCTTCAAGTGAATCAATTATTTATTCATATTATTTATAAGGGAGTGATATAGTGTTACTCCCTAGTAAACACACTTAAACGGGACGTGTTTATCTGCTCCATACTGCAAAAGAAAATAAGGAAATTGAAGGCCGTTACTTTCTTGACAGGTAGATACAGCTATCGAATTTTAGACAACACAGCTTATTCCATTCTTTCTGAATGGTTTTTGCTGTAAATATAAATATAAGTAAATGTCTATTGCCAAAAACCCCATTTGGAAGTGGGGAAGTATAAAGTGTATTCTGCTTTCCTAAAAAAAGAAAAAAAAACAATGTTTGTGTTTCCTACGTGTTTTAAAAGCTTACACCCTACACTAAACTTCGGCAAAACTCTAAAGCAAAAATAAATTCATAAAAGAACTTGTAATAACCTGGTGTTGTTGGAGATCCCATCCCCTCCTTTGTTTTGTAATAACCAAAACTATGTCCCCCAAGTACAAAGGATTTATAGATTTCTGTGCAAAATGGTTTGACGCAATTGATGCAGAATGTAACATATAAATGATGTATAATAAATCACTGCTTCATTTTGCCTGTAGTGCATATATATATATATGATTTATCTATGTCTGTCTGAACTAATACAGATCGTGGTAATTAGATCATCTACTGCAGATTGAGTATAACAGTTCAATATTTATATCTGACATTACATCAATAGTATATTTATATCTGACATTAAATCAATAGTAAAACATATTGCAAGGCAGCAAATTTGTTTGCTATACCTAATACACAACATAATGTACATGTATAAAAGCTTTGGGTGCAAACATCCCCCGTCCCTCCCCCGAGTCATCCAAATGCGAATCATGGCACAGACCCGACAAAAAAAAACACAAAAAACCAGGATTCGCCAATGACATCAAGACACTAAACATAAGTGACTACACATAGACTGATCGAATGAGACATATAGGCAAAACATACCGAGGTTTAACTTATCCCATATCGAGAGTTCGCTTCTTTTCATATGGTGGAGGTTTTTGTTTGTTTGGTTTGGTTCCTGTTTTATCCTGATTTTGTATGCCTTCGCTTTCTGATTTTCTGAATTATCGATTTTGTGCTGTAAACAGGGATATGGTCATTATCCATATTTGTCATTAGTCTTGTTGGAGATCTCCTCCCTTCTTTAGTACGCTCATGAGTTAAAAAAGGTCCTGATTATAATCTCAACAGCACTCAAAATAGAGCACCAATGCATCGGCGGACCCCTAGCAAGCTAGAGGTGGAACCAGGTGTCCGGGAGGAGTAAGCGTCGATGTCCACGCACGGAAATTGAAACAATATCTACAAAAGTTGCACTGTCTGAGGTTATATCTATAAAGACAGTGCTATGGCAAGTTAGTAACCTTCTTTATCATCTGGTTATGTGTGCGCAATTACCGGTCCTATTCTTTGCTAGATGACAAATGAGATAAAGAAGATCCTAACGACAATCTCAACAGCACTCACAATAGAGCACAAAATTGAGCATCGACGAACCCCTATCCGAAACACTTGTCTGGTGTATTAGAATTGGTTTGAAACTTTCTGTAAGAAGGTACTTCCGTAATATTATTATAAACACTTGTTTTTGCCATTTGTAACAGTGAAACTTATTTCTCGTGACTGGATGTTTAGTGTGTAATGATTCCTTCTTTCCAGCTCTGTCGTCTAAACGAAGCTTTGTACCCGAAACGTGCATGTCTGGTCCTTCTTGCAAATTTATCTTGTTTTAAATGATGCTATCGAATTTGAAGACGTTTAACACTTGCCCTTTATCAATTTGACATCATACATATTATTTTGCTATTTCGGAAACTTATCGTTTTATTAAAAAATCATTGAAGTTAAAGGAGGTTAAAAACTTAGCCCCATCCCTCCATTGCTATTTTGGTCATAATTTTAATTTAACTTTGCTACTGAATCGACCCTGCTTATGGCGTGTTCACATCTCAGTTGATACGCTATGCCAGAGCAAGTACCAAATATAAGGATTTTGTTCTGAGAGCTAGGCGTCTTTCAGATAAGCTTCTCAGTCAGGGATATGTTTGTGACCGACTAACATCGTCACTGAGGAAGTTCTACGGTCGATATGGGGAACACTATGATGTCCCACTATCAAGAATGGTGGATGATATTCTGTCATAGACCATTTGAACCATCCAACCAAAGATTGTTCTCTATATCTTCCAAAATGGAAGTAACCGGATGTGACAGTTCTACCGAATTGAAGCGACGGGTGTTGCATGCAAGCAGGAGATGCTTACTCTTCCTGGGCACCTGGTCTCACTCTCATATAGGGAGTTCGCTTCTTTTCATATGGTGGATGTTTTTGTTTTTGTTTGCTTTGGTTCCTGTTTTATATTGAATTTGTATGCCTTCGGTTTCTGATTTTCTGAATTATCGATTTTGTACTGTAGACAGGGATATGGTCATTATCCATATTTGTCACTACAAAACATTTGGAGCAGCGTACTCTCTGCAAAATCAATTCACAAATTTTTAAAATTCTAGAAATATAACAAAAAGGCGCTACTGAAATACATTTGACTGTCAGAAAATAAGTCGGCATTTAATAGGTACCAATGATGATGATTTACTATCTGTAATCTAAAATTTTCTGTAAGGTAAACAGTTTGAACACTTTCGTTTTATTTTGAAATGAATGCGCCATAGGCAAGCGAATAGGGAATGGTACTGCGCATGAAGGGGATGTTTGTGATGGTGAAATTAAAATCGTCACATTTGTCGTAAAGAGAGGTTTTCATATGACCGTTGTCACTTATCGATAGTGGTATGTGTAAGTAAGAGGCTGAAGGGCTGCTCGCATTTAAATTTATTTACAATTCACTTGGATAGATGGTGCTAAGGTAATCCTGAATTGTTTGGATAATTGATGGAGATTACGTCATTAATTAATGAATAGATCTGCGAGTCCAGTTGAACTGTGATTCTAGCAATGATTGTATGAATTCTGCCTTTTATGAATCAAACTAAATGAGTTAAAGAAGATCCTGACAATAATTTCAACAACACTCACAATAGAGCACACAATTTAGCATCGACGGACCTCTAGCAAGCTAGAGGTGGGACAAGGTGTCCGGGAGGAGTAAGCATCCCCTGTATGGCTAGCCGCACCCGCCGTCGATGTTCGCGCACGAAAATGAAAAAAATATCTAAAATAATGCATTGTCTGAGGTAATGTCTATATAGAAAGTGCTTTGGCGTCCATGTCAGGGGAAATGATTCAAAATACTTTTTATGAGCTCCACAAAAAATTATTCTTTATTTGCAGTTTTTATTCATCTATCCAGTGTGGAGTCAGACAGACCATACGGACATGGCCTGTACATGTGTTCTCTCACGCCGCCTGTACTAAGTAGACGTTGTGGTGACCATGAACACTGCCACCCGCACACCCTCCTGGCCTGCTACTATGGGAGGTGCTGTGCTAGAAATATCTATGCTTTAGGAATTCTACAAAAAGGACTGAAGCTTCTACGATGCAGGAAACTTACAGGTTAATTACTTTATTTATGATTTTATGATATAATTAAGTGTAGTTCTCATGGATTCTGCTTTTGCACACTTGAGTTAAAGATACTTAATTGTAACAGATTGTATATTTGGCGCTTAAAATTTCTTTAAATCACTAGTATTTGGCTAAAACCATGCCAATTGATCCAAATGACCTAGTTACCAAACTTAATGAGTTTGATTGAGTTAAAGAAGATCCTGACGATAATCTCAACAGCACTCACAATAGAGCACACAATTGAGCATCGACGGACCCCTAGCAAGCTAGAGGTGGGACCAGGTAGCCGGGAGGAGTAAGCATTCCCTTTTGGCTAGCCGCAGCCGCCGTCGATGTTCATGCACGAAAATGAAAAAGAATATATAAAATACATGCACTGTCTGAGGTCACGTCTATATAGAAAGTGCTATGGCGACAATGTCAGGGGAAATATTCAAAACACTTACTGTCAAACCCCTCGCGGGGAACTTTTTTACGAGCTCCACACGGCAAAGGGCATAAGTGTGACATAAATGAGTTTAAGTTATTCTAATAGATAAATGACTAGAATTAATTCTGTCAAATATTTTCGTTCAAATGTCCATGGTTACAGAGATACGTCACCCCATCATTTTTCCCGCTAAATTTACAAAATAGTCTTATTAAGCAGAAATATATATACTATTTTCGCTGATATACTTCTCTACAATTTTAAGTATAAATTAAATTGGACTAAATATTCTTATTTACATATTGAAATATAACATTTATTTCATCTCAGGATAATATTATGTGTGAAAAATAAATTTCCGAAGAGAGCCATAACATAAATTGAAAAGAGGGGAAAATCAGCTTAACGAGAAAACGACGTTTTAGCCGTTTTTCACGTACCAATATCTTTTGTAAAAAAAAATTTGATTTTTGTCAAATTTTTGCAATACTCTCATAAATATATCAGAACTCTACCGAAGCCAAATAATTACGTATTGAGATATAGACGGTCAAAATATGCATATAAGGATATCAATATCCAACAAAGGAGGGGATCTCCAACAACACCAAGTTGTAGCACCCACAACAAAACCCAAAAACACCCAATGCAAAAACACAAAGCAGACAAGCACAAAAAGAGACGCGCAAGGGACAAGGAACGTCAACGCACAACACAGAAACATCAAACACAAAGGACTACACATAAACCAACGAGACCAATGGGCAACCGGTGCCGACTTAGGACGGCCATCTGCCACGGAAACAGCAGAAGGTGTGGTTATCCTGGATTACGTCCAAAACATGCATGTCTGTTGCAGTACATTTTGAATTAGAGTCCAGAACACAGGCCGAAAGATAACCTGGCATTTATTCGTATGTGCCTATAAAAAATCAAGGCTAATAACACTGATTTACACTCTTGTCGGAAAAATTCTTGGAAAATAGACAATCTAAATGTGTAATTAATATTACTACTTTAAAGGTTAAACTATATACAGACCATGTTTGGTTTACCTAGACCACAGAATAAGGGAAAAACTCCAAAATTAGAACGGAATCCCACGATTTATTTTTATTCGACATTAGCTGGTCCACTCTCTAACGCTGAAGATAAAATAGAATGGTTTCGCCCAGAATCCTATCGTCAACTGCATTGCATATTAGATTCTTATATCAACGAAACATAATTGTTGTTTACTCTAATTAGGTTGATGTTATTCCTTATTACCTGTAATCAAAATGTTCACTTGTCATCACTTATTCAGTGGAAGCAGTCATTTATATCTCCAGTCATATAGAGAGTGGATCAGCTAATATCGAGTAAAAATAAATCGCTAGATTCCGTTTTAATTTTGGAGGTATCCTCCTTTCTTCTATATGGCAGTAGGCTTAGCCACTTCGTTTTCCTCCTTAGCACCTGGTCTCACTCCCACATTGGGAGTTCGCTCCTTTTCATGTGGTGAAGGTTTTTGTTTAATTCCTCTGGTTTTTGTTTTATCCTGATTTTGAATGCCTTCGATCCGCTTATAATTTTCTGAATTATTTATTTTGCACTGTTTATTGGGATACGGTCATTGTCCATATTTAAGGTCTTTCAATTTCGACAGTTTATTTCAATCTTTCATAGTCGATTGTTGCTGACGACAGAAAATCATGTGTTAATTGATACCTTTATTGATAGAGTTGGAACATTCCCTATTATTGATACTTTTTCAAGCCGAAAATTATTTGATTTGTTGACGGGTAAACTTTGTTCAGCATGTGGGGAAATTTCATTTGTTTTTTGTTTGTTCGTTTTGTTTTGTTTTGTTTTAGTTTTGTTTGCTTGTTGTTTTTTTTTGTTTTTTTTTCGTGTTTTTGTTCAAAGAATATTTTTTTTTTCAATTCAACAATAAACAAGTCTATCTATTTTACATGTTAAATATTTAAGCTGTCCATATGTCATTTCTTAGCTGTTGATGAAAAAAAAAGATTGAACTTTAAATAATACTACGAAAAATAAGTAGGATTTTGTTCTGTTTGATTATATGTATATTTTCTATTATAGACAGAAATCCATGTAAACCAGATCCTTGTCCGCCAGGAATAAAGTGTCTTATTGCAAAGAAGAGGGGGAGGTCAAAAGCCGTATGTATTCAAGGTAGTCTAAGTGTTCACTACAGCTACAGTAAATTGCTTTATTTTCGTCAATACCAATTTTCGTCAATTCGTTCAAAATGACCATTTCGTCAGTACGTAAATTCGTCATCCAAGGGTCCCTAAAATATAAATTCGTCTGTTCAAATGCCGTATGCTTTTATTGTTTGTTTAACAATTATTTGTAAACAAACAATTAGAGACATGTGTAAAACCTAGCTTGTTGTCAAAACATATCATTTGGAAACTAGAAGTACATTATAGGTATGTATATGATTCAATTTTTCCTTTCTACACGATATTTTGTCGAGAGTATTTATATTCGTCGATACGTAAATTCGTAAAGGGAGGCACTGACGAAAATTGGTACCTGACGAATAAAAACCAATTTACAGTATTTATTTTGGATTCTGAACTAGTGTTTTGTGCTTAACTTCCTTGTATTATTCACTGATACAATATATATATGTCATTCTTAATTTTTATTTCGTCAGTATTTGGAAGTGGCAAAGTTTGATTATAAATACTTTGTCTTATTTTAATTAGAATAGTCCGCTAAGACTCCCATACTTCCAAAGCTTCGCCTGGTCTCACACCGGAATATTGTTCATTCTGGGGTTAGCGGCTGTTCCGATTCGATTGAAATTTTAATAATTTTACCTTGCTCTCTCGACTTTGAGACTTAATAACTGATGGTTAATTCCTCGATGTTTTTAAACAAGAAAGGTGTTTTTCTCTTTCCGCATAATACATTTTGCAAATGAAAGGAGGGGATCGCCAACAACACTCGGCTGCAGCATCCAAAGCAAAACCCCAAATGCAAAAACACGGGGCAGACACGTACTGAAAGAGATGCAAAGGGGATAAGGAACACCAACTCACAGCATAGAAACATGAAACACAGCAAATATTTTCTTTTCATAATTTACATGTATATACTTTTGAATTTCGAAGCTTGGGAAGTAAGGAAGACTGTTTGCACTAATTAGGAAATCTTTTGATGGACTAATTGCACACCAGTTTATATTTCAGACGATCCGTGTTTGGATGAAGACTGCGGAGAGAATGGTAACTGTGTCTCATCCACACTGAGTAATGGAACAAGGACGGGAACGTGTTTGTGTAATACCGGATTCTGTGGTGAATCCTGCACTCCCTGTAAGTTTGTTACCTTTCAATTCATATGATACAGGATCTTCTTTAACTCATATCCATATTTGATCATTTCTTTCCTAAGGTGGCGAACAGGATGAAAGGGAGAAGGAAATAAGAGATCTTCAACAAGACTCGGATGCAACACCTACAGCAAAATATCGAAACAACCAAATGCTAAAATACAAGAAAGAAGAAGCACAATGAGAAAGTGGATTTCCAACAAGACCCGCTTGTAGTAAAAACAGACAAACATCAACCACCTACAGCGAAAACACAGAGAAGACAAGAGACACAAAAGGAACAAGGAACAGCAAACACGACATCAAAACACCAAACACAAAAGACTGTACATAAACCAACAAGACCAATAGACAATCGGTGCCGACGTGGGACGGCAAGATGCTACGTTAGGTTTTCCAGATCACATGTGCACAATCCCTTTTCTTTTTGGAATACCGGTCTCGAAGAACGCAAGAACAAGGGACATCACAGAAACAAACAACCAAGACGACCACAAAACACTCAGCACATAAACCAACGAGACAAATGGGCAAACGTTACTGACTTAGGAAGGTTGTCTACTTAGTAACTTATGGTGGTTAATGTTATATCCCTATTATACGCACACAAATGTACCTTTCCACTTGCCCGGTTACAGGGCTGTCTCAAAGAAAAATTCATAATATCACAATGCTTGTTTACTCCCTCCCTACTAGTATATTATAAAGTCAAAGTTATCTCTTTCAGCCACGGAGCTTACAGGGGACTTGTGTCCCGACGGTATTTGTGTAGTGCCAGGTTCTGTCTGTGTTGATGGCGCATGCGCGTGTGACTGTGGTGACATCTATATAGCAGAGACTGTTGTTGGCGGCGGAGCCACCTCACGGCGGGTCTGTAGGGCAGGTAGGTATTGGATTAAAATATTTTTGTGTGTGTGCAGTTATGAAATGACAAATATGGATAATGACCATATCCCTGTATACAGCACAAAATCGATCATTCAGAACATCAGAAACCGAAGGCATACAAAATCAGTATAAAACAGGAAACAAAGCAAACAAACAAAAAACCTCTACCACATGAAAAGAAGCGAACTCCCGATATGGGAGTGAGACCAGGTGCCCAGGAAGAGTAAACATCTCCTGCTTGCATGCAACACCCGCCGCTTCAATTCGGTAGAACTGTCACATCCGGTAACTTCCATTTCGGAAGACATAGAGTTCAAATGGTCTATGACAGAATATCATCCACCATTCTGGTGAGTGGGACATCATAGTGTATGACGAGTTCCCCGTATCGACCGTAGAACTTCCTCAGTGACGATGTTAGTCGATCACAAACATATCCCTGACTGAGAAGCTCTCAGAACAAAATCCGTTTATTTGGTACTTGCTCTGGCATAGCGTATCAACTAAGATATGAACACGCCATAAGCTGGCGATGAAGGGATGTTGCTACTCAGAAAAGGAAAGTTTTTAATGCTGAAATTGAAGCCGTCACGTTTGTCATAGAGTGAGGTGTTCATGTGACCATCAGTGTCGTATGACAACATTATGTCTAAATAGGATGCTGAATTATTTGTCTCTGTAGTTTCTTTGACTTCAACCTCTGAATGATAGATACTAAAAGTTTGCTCTGCTAAATTACTAAATATGTACCAGTTTTGCTCGGTTTTGTTTTTCCCTTTGCCATTATTTTAGATACAGTAAGTGTCATGAAAACTTAAAGACGTACAAAAACGTCCTCATCTATATATACTATATCATAAATAGATCTGACAATTTCAATCGCTGTTTTTTATGTAAAAACAGAAATCGAGAATTATTTGTCGTTTGGACTACATATGAACTTTTTAATGGGCCTCTTTTTTGCTTGTTACACAGCTGAGAATATTTGTCTTTTGTGGTTTAGTTCAAATTCTATATAGTTCAAATTCTACTTTTGGAACTTTATCTTCATTTACTGAACTCAGAGGGCATTTTTATAAAAATGTTAGCTTTTTAAGTCCGATCAAATCGATTTTATAATTTGAGAGTTCGTTGGTTCTTTCTTTTTTGCATTTTGTTTTTGTTTTGTTTTTGTTTTGTTTTTGTTTTTGTTTTGTTTTGTTTTGGTTTTTTTTTTCGGTTTATAATCTTAATCTTTTATTACGCTTTCCTTAGGTTGTCCGAACGGAATCTCAAACACATTTACAGATTTTCCAGCAGCACAGCTATTGTCTGACAACGCCCTCTCCATCACTAACGTCCCCACCCTGGAGGACTGCCAAACAGAGTGTATCAATTCTAGTGACTTTGAGTGCGTATCAGTAGAATACGTGACCAATGCCGGAGTGTGCATTTTGAATAAAGTCAGAAAAGACGATCCGACGGCTTTTATAGAAACACCGAATGCACCATTTCTTGTATATTCAGAAAGAAATTGTAACTAAATAAACGTACGTGTTGGTTATTTGTATGATACATTCCTTCATTCATGATGTTTGTCCATTTACATACAATTCATTGATGGTCATCTGCCTCCTCCCTCTCCTTTAATTTGCAGATATATGTCTCTCTCTCTAACTCTTTAGTACTCACTCTTCTCTAATAGTACTTTGAGTAGGTGTGCGATGACAAATATGGATAATGACCATATCCCTTGTTAAAATATAAAAGGTTAAAAAAGGGATATTCATTTACTATGCAAAATCATTGATTTAGAATGAATTCCATATAATAAGTAACCCGTACAAAGGAAATATAAAATGCAATTTTTGTTCAATTTCTATTAAGTTTATTTATTTTGTGATTTTGTAAAGATAAGCTGCAAGAGACCTGAACACATAAAAAAAAATGCTGCAAAAGACAGCATGCTAGCTGCCTCCTGAAAACAAAAGAAAAAAACCGTCTATAAACTCTGCACCAGATATTGCAAGATTGTTGCTGTTACACATGTATTATCATATCAGAAAAAAATAAATAAAAAGTTGTTAAAATTTAACATTGTTATTACATCTTAGGCGACATAGATTTAATATTTAGTTTTACTGATTGTATTTTTTCAAAATATGGTAGGAGGAGGGAATTAAAATAAAATAAAAATCAGTTAATTTCAAAATTTCATGTTTTGTGCCATGATCACGATCTTAGTTCAGCTTGTTTATCATGTTTTCAAAGTCGCATTCTCTAAAACGATAAAGATTACGTGAGAGTGAAAAGTAATAACCAGTTATTTTGATGAGCAGAAGAAAAAAAAAGTACAATTAATCAATTCATTATATTTTGTTTCCAGTTGTGGTAAAATTAGGGTAAAATTAGGGTCGGCGGATCCGTAAAACTAAGAATTAAATTTCTGTAGCCTTAGCAATGTATTAGTGGAATGTTACCCCTGAAGGTCACAAACTACTTGAGTTATGGTGCAGTAGGACACAAACTACTTGAGTTATGGTGCAGTAGGTCACAAACTACTTGAGTTATGGTGCAGTAGGTCACAAACTACTTGAGTTATGGTGCAGTAGGTCACAAACTACTTGAGTTATGGTGCAGTAGGTCACAAACTACTTGAGTTATGGTGCAGTAGGTCACAAACTACTTGCGTTATGGTACAGTAGGTCACAAACTACTTGAGCTATGGTGCAGTAGGTCACAAACTACTTGAGACATGGTGCAGTAGGTCACAGACTACTTGAGATATGGTGCAGTAGGTCACAAACTACTTGAGTTATGGTGCAGTAGGTCACAAACTACTTGAGTTATGGTGCAGTAGGTCACAAACTACTTGAGATATGGTGCAGTAGGTCACAAACTACTTGAGTTATGGTGCAGTAGGTCACAAACTACTTGAGTTATGGTGCAGTAGGTCACAAACTACATGAGTTATGGTGCAGTAGGTCACAAACTACTTGAGTTATGGTGCAGTAGGTCACAAACTACTTGAGTTATGGTGCAGTAGGTCACAAACTACTTGCATTATGGTGCAGTAGGTCACAAACTACTTGCGTTATGGTGCAGTAGGTCACAAACTACTTGAGTTATGGTGCAGTAGGACACAAACTACTTGAGTTATGGTGCAGTAGGTCACAAACTACTTGAGTTATGGTGCAGTAGGTCACAAACTACTTGAGTTATGGTGCAGAAGGTCACAAACTACTTGAGTTATGGTGCAGTAGGTCACAAACTACTTGAGTTAATAATAAGGCTCCATCTAGGATGAATTGCATTATATGCGTGGTATTTTAAATCACTGTAGATAAAGAATTACTTGAATTATGATACAGAAATATTAAACACTCATTTTCATACATCTTTGGAACACAAAATCATTAGGAATCCTACTTTCACCAATAAGGATCCTCCCCAAAAATCAATAAGAATCCTCCTTTCACCAATAAGGATCCTCCCCAAAAATCAATATGAATCCTCCTTTCACCGATAAGGATCCTCCCAACGAATCATTAGGAATCCACCTTTCACCAAAAAAGGTTCCTCCCAAAAAATCAATAGGAATCCTCCTTTCACCAATAAGGATCCTCCCCAAAAATCAATATGAATCCTCCTTTCACCAATAAGGATCCTCCCCAAAAATCATTAGGAATCCACCTTTCACCAAAAAGGATCCTCCCCTAAAATCAATAGGAATCCTCCTTTCACCAATAAGGATCCTCCCCAAAAATCAAAAGGAATCCACCTTTCACCAAAAAGAATCCTCCCCAAGAATAAATAGGAATCCTCCTTTCACCAATAAGGATCCTCCCCAAAAATCAATAGGAATCCTCCTTTCACCAAAAAGGATCCTCCCCAATAATCGATAGGAATCCTCCTTTCACCAAAAAGGATCCTCCCCAAAAATCAAAAGGAATGCTCCTTTCACCAAAAAAGATCCTCCCCAAAAATCAATAGGAATCCTCCTTTCACCAATAAGGACCCTCCCCAAAAATCATTAGGAATCCTTCTTTCTTCAATAAGGATCCTCCCCAAAAATCATTAGGAATCCACCTTTCACCAAAAAGGATCCTCCCCAAAAATCATTAGGAATCCACCTTTCACCAAAAAGGATCCTCCCCAAAAATCAATATGAATCCTCCTTTCATCAATAAGGATCCTCCCCAAAAATCATTAGGAATCCTCCTTTCACCAATAAGGATCCTCCCCTAAAATCAACAGGAATCCTCCTTTCACCAATAAGGATCCTCCCCAAAAATCAAAAGGTAAATGCTCCTTTCACCAAAAAGGATCCTCTCCCAAAATCAAAAGGAATCCTCCTTTCACCAATAAGGACCCTACCCAAAAATCAATAGGAATCCTCCTTTCACCAATAAGGATCCTCCCCAAAAATCATTAGGAATCCTTCTTTCACCAATAAGGATCCTCCCCAAAAATCATTATAGGAATCCACCTTTCATCAAAAAGGATCCTCCCCAAAAGTCATTAGGAATCCTTCTTTCACCAAAAAGGATCCTCCCCAAAAATCATTATAGGAATCCTTCTTTCACCAATAAGGATCCTCCCCAAAAATCATTAGGAATCCTTCTTTCACCAATAAGGATCCTCCCCAAAAATCATTATAGGAATCCACCTTTCACCAAAAAGGATCCTCCCCAAAAATCATTAGGAATCCTTCTTTCACCAATAAGGATCCTCCCCAAAAATCATTATAGGAATCCACCTTTCACCAAAAAGGATCCCCCAAAAGTCATTAGGACTCCTTCTTTCACCAAAAAGGATCCTCCCCAAAAATCATTATAGGAATCCACCTTTCACCAAAAAGGATCCTCCCCAAAAATCAATAGGAATCCTTCTTTCACCAATAAGGATCCTCCCCAAAAATCATTACGAATCCTCCCCTAAAATCATTAGGAATCCTCCTATCACCAATAAGGATCCTCCCCAAAAATCATTAGGAATCCTCCCCTAAAATCATTAGGAATCCTCCTATCACCAATAAGGATCCTCCCCAATAATCATTAGGAATCCTCCCCAAAATCATTAGGAATCCTCCTTTCACCAATAAGGATCCTCCCCAAAAATCATTAGGAATCCTCCATTCACCAATAAGGATCCTCACCAAAAATCATTAGGAATCCTCCCCAAAAATCATAAGGAATCCTCCTTTCACCAATAAGGATCCTCCCCAAAAATCATTAGGAATCCTCCCCAAAAATCATTAGGAATCCTCCTTTCACCAATAAGGATCCTCCCCAATAATCATTAGGAATCCTCCCCAAAAATCATTAGGAATCCTCCTTTCACCAATAAGGATCCTCCCCAAAAATCATTAGGAATCCTCCCCAAAAATCATTAGGAATCCTCCTTTCACCAATAAGGATCCTCCCCAATAATCATTAGGAATCCTCCCCAAAAATCAATAGGAATCCTCCTTTCACCAATAAGGATCCTCCCCAAAAATCATTAGGAATCCTCCCCAAAAATCATTAGGAATCCTCCTTTCACCAATAAGGATCCTCCCCAATAATCATTAGGAATCCTCCCCAAAAATCATTAGGAATCCTCCTTTCACCAATAAGGATCCTCCCCAATAATCATTAGGAATCCTCCCCAAAAATCATTAGGAATCCTCCTTTCACCAATAAGGATCCTCACCAAAAATCATTAGGAATCCTCCATTCACCAATAAGGATCCTCACCAAAAATGATTAGGAATCGTCCTTTAACCAATAAAGATCCTCCCCAAAAATCATTAGGCCATGAATAACTTATATGGTGCAGTAACACTGTATGTTTTACCTTGACCTTTGAACCCCAAAATTAATATGAATCCTCCTTTTCCCATTTGTGGTAAGTTTCAACACTGTCGATCAAGAATTTTTTTTTAGTTACAGTGTGATAATGCGGCTTTCAACACACAACAAATTTGACCTCGACCTTTGGACCTCAGATTAGGCCATTACAATATATGTGCGAAGATTCATCCTTGTAGATCAAGATTGTTTGAGTTATGGTACACATATTATACTGTTTTCCATAGATGTCACATTTCACTGGTGTAAAGCAGATGCACACGTGCCATCATGGCCACAAGCGATGCCAATTCGTATGTTTTTACACCCTTCAATTATTTAAACGGTTGATGTTAGATCTGTATACTCAACGTGACAATATGTTCAGATTCAACTTCAGATCAAGAATTGATAATAACCCATATGATCATGACCAGAAGTCTCTGACGAGACTGTAGCTCTCCTGGTTGTTTTGTTTTCTTCACTCATTGACAAGTCAATAAGATACATACACATAAATATAAATTTCCATTTTTTTTAACCAAAGACCATAGGGAGCAGAGGCTCTAACAAAGTATAAGTAGCACAACAAAACAACATATCCATTAGACTGCAACTAGAATATCACTCATCCGACATATAGTATTTCAAAAGAGAATGTCACACCCATTTTCCAAGATCCTAGTGCCAGGGTCTACTAGCTAAAATGAACTATCAATGACGCAACAAGACTACATAGCTACATATTGCATAAAGAATTAACTCTCCATCACTAATAACTTTAGAAGAGTTGAAAGCACAATTATATAGAAAAAAATTACCACATCCATTTTCTAAGACCCTGGGGGTCAGGGGCTCAAAGAAAATATCAGGTGCACAACTAGACCACAGGCCAATCACATTACAAAAAGAATTAAGTCTCAAGCATTTATAGTGTCAGAGGAGTTGCGGGCAAAACATTACATACTGTTATATTGGAGAAAATGACCACACCCATTTACTAAGAGTAAGACCCTGGGGGTCAAGGGCTCAAACAAAATATTAGTTGCACAATTAGACAACAGACCCATCAAATTGCAAAAAGAATCAAGTCTCCATCATTTATAGTGTCACAGGAGTTGCGAGCACAAGATTACAGACTTATAAAGGAGAAAATGACCACACCCATTTCCTAAGACCCTGGGGGCCAGGGGCTCAAACAAAATGTCAAGTGCACAACTAGACCAGAAAAAATCATATTGCATAAAGAATTAAGTCTCCATCATTTATAGTGTCAGAAAAGTTGGGAGCACAAGATTACATAGAGTTATATTGGACAAAATGACCACACCCATTTTCTAAGACCCTGAGGGTCAGGGGCTCAAACAAAATGTCAGGTGCACAACTAGACCACAGACAAATCATATTGCAAAAATAATTAAGTCTCCATCATTTAAAGTGTCAGAGGAGTTGCGAGCACAAGATTACATAGACTTATATAGGACAAAATGACCACACCCATTTTCTAAGACCCTGGGGGTCAGGGGCTCAAACAAAATGTCAGGTGCACAACTAGACCACAGACAAATCATATTGCAAAAAGAATTAATTCTCCATCATTTATAGTGTCACAGGAGTTGCGAGCACAAGATTACATATTAGACTTATATAAGACAAAATGACCACACCCATTTTCTAAGATCCCGGGGGTCAGGGGCTCAAACAAAATATCAGGTGCACAACTAGACCACAGACAAATCATATTGCAAAAAGAATTAAGTCTCCATCATTTATAGTGTCAGAGGAGTTGCGAGCACAAGATAACATAGACTTATAAAGGAGAAAATGACCACACCCATTTCCTAAGACCCTGGGGGTCAAGGCCTGAAACCAAATTTCAGGTGCACAACTAGACCACATATCAAGTAGAATGCAAAAAGAATTAACTTTCTATCTCCTAGAGTTTCAGAGGAGTTGCGAGCACAAGAATTGTTTACGGACTGACGGACGGAAGCCGGACGAAGGGTGATGACATAAGCTCGACTGGTCAGAGACCAGTAGAGCTAAAAATAGAGTAAGAACACGATTTTTCACCCAAATCAAAATGACGATGATGTGGGTACTTGGCATTACTGGAAGTAGGTACCAAAAATTATTGCTAAAAAATGGTACCTACTTCCTTGTCATTTTCACAATCTCCACATGCACTGTATGTTTTACAATCAATTATGAGAATACATTATTTCCACAGAGGTGAGGTATCATCGCTTAGTCACAAACCCTTTCCTCAATACAAACCCTTTCTTCTATATGTCTATACATAAAACCTCAAGGACGGACACTCTCTTTGTACTCGATCGTGGCTTCCTCTTTTTTCCTTCCTACAGGCTAAACCACGGTCCTTATGATACCATTTTTGGTTTTGTTATCTCAAGATGAATGTATAAAACATATCCAAATTGAAAATTCATCCTAAAAGATGCACCTGTCGAATACAGATTGATAGAAGTGGAAGCCGCGATCGAGTACAAAAAAGTTATATAGCTATTACATAGGAAGTGTCCTCCCTTGGGGTTTTATATATATAGACATATAGAAGAAAGGGTTTGTAATGAGGAAAGGGTTTGTGACCAAGTGATGATACCTCATCCCTGTGATTATTTCCAGCATTTATCCATAAATTATCTTCACGTTGAGTTGACAAATCCAACATCCAAAAGCTTCATCACTCTAAGTTAAGAATTACACGCATTATGATGTAAAAACAAACTTTGTGTCAGTCTCAGTGGACCCACATGGTGAAAGCAGTAATATGGCTCCCTCGACTTCATTTACAGAGGTATAAAACTTTGGATGCCTACCCAGACAAGAATGCTTGGGGTTCAGTATGAAGTGGGTGATCAATGTGCAATTATAGGGTTGACAGACCCGTCACAGACAAAAGGTAAAAATATCTATTATGTTTTTGGACGGCAAAAATATACAAATTCGGAAACTTCAGTCGCTCACTTTTGGGTGTTTATCACAAAAATAGCTAAGACTCCAAGATCAAGGTCACCAGGAATACACAGTCATGTGAAATATAATCCCTTAACTCTTCATTAAAGTTATGCGTAAGGTTAAAGCTGTTGAAAAGTAGGTCAAACTCTCAGGTCAAGGTCAAAATGCTAAATCTTCAGTACCAATAGAAAACTTCAGTACCAATAGAAAAGCTTTATCACAAAGAGTGCACATGTGAAATATGAAAGTCCTTTCAATCTTGAATGTATCACAAATGCAGAGAAAAAAGAAAACTCAAAATACAGGTAAGATGTGAGAGATATTTATTCTCACGTTAACAGGACCAAGTTTATAATGAAGTCCGTTATAATGTTTGTCTACTTCAGCTTCTTCTTGGGGCGGATATTGTTGGTGTGTCCACACTTCCTCTTACGGCAGTTTGTGGCCCTGGGGTGGAGACGGGCGTAGCACCTGAAAGTAAATATCGTGTATGTCATAGCATCTCAGAGCTCAAGTCTGATATTCATAACAGTGTGTAGCTCTAATGGTTGAAAAATGAAAGAAAAATAAATATTTTCGGGTAAAGTATCTTATTTGCTATTATACAGCCACTTCACAGTTCCTCTTATTGTTTCTTTTCTCATATAAAAAGCTCAAAGGACTGCTTCAAACTTCTAAATCGCCGCCTCAAGTAAATCTTACCTTATCATTAGAAAACCTGTCTGTGTAAGAGTTATTCCTCTTTGAATTACCATCTATCCATCAGAATATACATGCAAAGTAAATTGTTTGTTCACACTTACTTTCTACAAATCATCTTGTCACAGTTGTATTTACTGGCCAAGATACGTAAACTGGGCTCGATGATCCCACCTCTCAACCTCAGTACCAAATGTAGAGTGGATTCTGAAAGGAATAGATTATACAATATACATCCATCTTATACCCCAAAGATATATCATGCATCAAGAACATAGGAATGTGCCCAAGGTCATCAGGGTCATGGTGTCCAAGGTGACTATGTCCAAGATCACTTTGTCCAAGGTCACTATGTACAAGGTCACTGTGTCCAAGACCATAAAACCAAATGAAACCTCAGTTAACAAGTAGTTGCATGAAACATCAAAATAATATTCTGAAAATATGAGAAATTCTGACGTCAAGTTTGCCAGGTCAAAGGTCATGTTTACAATGTGAAAGTAGGTCAGAGAAAGCTTCACAACGCAGACTAGGATGTTTTTCCTATATAGTATGTAACATGTAAGTGTATCTATGTCAGCGGAACCACAGTGCCAGTGCAGTTTAAACCATCAACCTTAAAACCATGGTGCCGACATATTCTTAATATTCTATCTACCAGTGCCTTATTTTTCTGAATGTTGTAGTCAGTATCTACCAGTGCCTTACCTTTCTGAATATTGTAGTCAGATAGAGTCCTTCCATCTTCAAGCTGCTTGCCAGCAAAAATCAACCTCTGTTGATCTGGGGGGATACCTGTTATGGAAAGAATAGACATTAACTACGGACCCATTATGTTACTCAGTACTTACTGTAATTCCTCAAGGTAAAACGCAGATTTTTTTTACATGTTTTCTAAGTGGTTATTATATATAATTATGTACTTTGTTTGTTTTTTACAGCATACCCACCATTACAAAACTATGAATTCTACATCCAGTTTGCAAACACTTATGGTTTTCCCATGTTTAAGGACATTCCCTACACTTTGTTTTAACAGTAATTTTGGAGTTACCTCTTTTAGTACAAAGTGCATCTATAAAGTGTTCTACAACAATACAATTGGAAATCCCTAGTGCACTCAGATACATGTATGGAAAATTTGCAATCTGATTTTTATGTTAAATTTTCCAAAAAGCATAAGTGACCTTGATGTGACCTTACCTTCTTTATCCTGTATTTTGGCCTTGACATTTTCTATAGTATCAGAGGGTTCCACCTCCAAGGTGATGGTCTTCCCGGTCAATGTCTTCACAAAGATCTGCATTTTGATCTGAAAAATACAAGAAAAGTTTTATGGTAAATTTTGTGATTTTCAATATGATGTTGTTTTAATTCTATCCATCCACTTTCTTGAATTTTCCTGTAAAGTTAATAAGTTACATTGTACATGAAATACTGGACAGCTGTTGTTCAGCAAAAAATCTGCAGATGTTCAGCATGAAATGGTACCTGTAGAGCATTTCCTGCATTTTCCCTATATATATATATTTTTTTTCATTTATTTTCTCGACTAATATCCCTTAAAGCAACATAATAGTAAACACAGTTATTATACAAAGTTACTTTTTTATCGCACCAAACAGTTCTTGCGAAAAATTTATGAAACCACTAGCCCGATATTCTTCAGCATTATACTATTTCATTTATTAGCCCCCCCCCCCCCCAAAAAAAAAAATTATATAGATATAAATTAGGGCCGAAATGGAAAGAGGCCAAAATGTGAAAAGGCTGATATGACTGGGGGCTGAACTGGAGAAGGTCTGAAATGACTGGCAACCTTTTTCGGGGACTCTAAATATGCATGGAACATGACAAGTGTTGTGGGATTACGATCCTCTGATAGGTTCAGAGTGTTAAATGACCGAGTTGTCAGGCTGACCTTTCAGCTCACTCAGTAACACTCCGGCATTCCAAGCCAATGACTACTGTTCGAATACCGGTCAGAGCACCAGCGCACATGTTTACTTCACAAATACCAATTAATCTGTTCATATACATTAAAATCTTTTCATGTAAAGTATTGTGCACTGACATGTTCAGTTCAGTTATAGATTCCGCCTCTACTAGGCATACCGTCCGAAGACGTAAGCTGTATGTTGGAATTTTGACCTATGCAACGGACCCACCCGAAGCAGTGAGAGTTCTTTTACATGCCTACTCGAGACATGGGACCCCCTTTTATAGTCCCTTCCGAAAGACTAGGCTGGGGTTACTTGGCTATATCAGGGCTCGAAATTCGCGGTCGTCCAATCGTCAAAAACAACCTACTTACCTGTGGGACGACCTACAATTGAGACCAATTCGTCCGACTGACGACCTATTTTGAATTTTTCAGACATTAAGGTATTCAGCCCGTAATACATTTTCAATAGGAATTATCAAAGATACAGATTTTCTTTTTCATCATATATAATACTTTATACACTAATTTTGCTCATATAAATAATGCCACTTGTCAACTAATGACCCATTCAATTACCTCCAAACATTCCCGATAATAAAATCATCGGTATTTGTCGGAAATGTATGCATAGTGTAACAATTTAACCGGAAGTAACTCTATTAGGGTGCGAGAACTTTAAATGTATGATTACCTCGATGAAATAATGAAAGCAGACTTCACGATCGGTTTAAAGTTTCCGTACGAACGTTTCAAAATCAATAGCATCATTTAAGACCAGATAAATTTACAGCATGGACCAGACATGCACGTTTCGGGTACTAAACCCTCGTCAGTGATCCTCAGTCTCTTAACAATGTAATACAATGTAATATGGCCAAATAATGTGAAAATTATCATGTCAAAAAATGTACCAAAAGACGTAGCAGAATGGCTGGGATATGATGCTATAGGACCCACGCTTTCGAAATTTCAAGAAATTTTGTAACAGAAAATTTCAAATGCGTTGAAGAGATAGACGATCAACCGAAGTTGATCGAACTTGGCTACATTTTGTACATGTGCCCTCGGGGACTCATGGTCCACCAGCAGTGACATTCACCAAGTAGTTCAAATGTTAAACGTCTTCAAATTCAATAGCATCATTTAAGAAGTTCTGTTATCAGCCCTAATTTTATAATCTTGTTGATTTCCTGCATGATAATTCGTTTTTTTTTTACAGTGATGTGGAAATTTATACAAGGTGTTGAACCTAAAAGGAAAACAAAAAGGGACCATGAAAGTCAATAGGAAACCAAGGTCGCTCAAAGAGTCCCTCCCAACCATAAATTGTAATTAAAACTTCGACCATAAAGAGGTTGATCAATCATAATGATTAAATTTTCTCATGTACACTCTTTTTAAGTTTATTCTGTTTCATGGTAAAGAAACTATAATTTTGAAATTTAAAATGTAGCAAACACACAGTCCAAAACAAATGAGGAATTTGTTGAAAAAAAAATGGGATTTATGTAAAATGTTCAAATTAGCGGAAATAAAGAATACCAGCTTAGTTTTTCAGTTTAATGATTTCGGGCAAGTAAAAATGGTTTCGGGCAACCTGATATTCAAAGCAGGTTGCCCGAATGACAACCAAAGGTTTTTCACGAGTTTCAAGGCCTGCTATATACAAGGTGTTGGCCCACAAGACATGGCGAGGCTCCAAGTTGGTAATCGTCCCTCCACCTGGCGCTAATCGGATGCGATGCTGGTCAGTCACATGCTTCACTGGGCACAAGTAGACGTACTATGCACTCTACCAACTGAGCTAAGCCACCCCTATATGTTGAAAGGGTGGTATCGCAATGTCTATCGGATAGTTATAAGACCGGCCCAGTAGCAGCCTGTCTTTATTTTCATGTTTGATATCTATAATTATCAATTTGCTCCATTTCATATTTCCAAAGAAAATTTATTAATAGCTTGATTTCCCATTCCCCGGACCTGAGACGTGTTCAAGATACGGGAGCGCTTGTCTTTACAAAAAGTACGATCGCACATAGTAACTGAACGCGGGCGAGTGCTCGCCTCGTCATCTAAGCAAAATAATATGGCGAACTCGAGTGACCGTCAAAAATTGAAAATTCAAAATACAAATTGAATGAAAATTTCAAAACAAAATACTCTCGATACACTCAATCATCTAAGTTGCATTAAATTTTTTAAAAAATGACGAAAATAATTTAGAGACATATAGTGTCAGGTTCTTTTGATGAAACTTTTGTCATTGCTACCTTTCTATATCGTCTTGTGTATTTTTTGTAGTATTTTCATCAATAAGATCAAGACTTTCCGTTTCATGACATTCGTCGCCATTTTGAAACAATTGATTACAGAGACGAACTACCTCCCAAGAGTGCACGCGAGTGCTATCCCGTCTGCGTCCGTTCAGAAGCTAGCGCGTGCGAATATTTGCGAGCGCTCTCTATCTTGAACACGCTACAGGCCAACGGGTCTCAAAATTAAGCTGTCAGAGGAAATTCAAAACTGCTTATTTCATAGGAATTTAGCGGGAAGGATTCAATACTCTAAAATTAATTAACACAGTTTAGCAAATGAAACTATGTTATATTCATTTTCAGTATAAATTGCTGATTAATATCAGTGATTAAGTGTAAACGAGGAAAAACACACGTGCAGTCTCCCACCTTTCACATAAAAAGGCCGAAAGAGGTCGCTTTAAGCGCAGTTGTTTTGACATAAAACTTATTCGTACTAGAAGCACTAAATGGACGAATATTTATGAAAGAAGAAAGAATTTTCAAAATCTTTTTAATTAATCTATTAGGCGTTTATTTTTCTTTGAATATCTTTAGGTACGGTACGTGCATCCATGACGTATATAAAATTTCACATACATCAATCACTTGATTAAAAACCATGTGGATGTTAATGGATCGAGGAGACCGGCAAATGCCCCCCCCCCCCAAAAAAACCAATTATTTGACAATTTACAAAATTTGGTAAAAGCCCCCCCCCCCCCCCTTCCAAAGGGCAAGTACCACGACAAGGACAAGAAAACTCAATCGCTCCTCAGTGTTCGTTGGAAGTCATCAATTTGAATTTTCGTTTTCAAATTAACCGGCGGTAGTTCTAAATTCACTGAATAAGTAAAGAGCACTTGAATTTATTACAAAAATCTATAAAAGAATACGATTATCATCAGTAGAGCTCTTTAATTCACACTTCAGTGGCGGATTTAGAGGGGGGCCCAGGGGGCCCGCCCCCCCCCCCTTTTTTCACCCAAAGTTATTGATTCAGAGTATTCTTTTTATGCTTATTCTCTTTACTTTTGGGGAAATTTTCGGCTCGCTTCGCTTGCCGCGCTAAATTTGTCATTACATGTAGTTGTCTAATTTTTCGTCTTCACTTTGTCTTCAACTTTCTTTGTCATCGTGTTTGAACGGATTCATATGTCATAAACATATACAAAATTCAAAATCAAATTAACACTTGAATAATTACCAAATGCTTCATTTTCATGGGCCGAGCTAACCAGGTTTGACAGGTGGATAGTGGGGTTGTAATGTCCTAATCTTCCAAACCTTCCCCAATTTGTCAAACAAAAATGGAGCATGGAAAATGAGAGACAGATTGTATTCTTATAACAAAAAGTAACCATCTATTCCAAAAATTTTACGGCTCGCTCCGCTCGCCAATATAGAATAAAGTTGTAGTTGTATATACATGTATGGTTGACTAAGTTTGAAAACAAATGAAAACTGCATATCTAAAAAAAAAAATTCCGGCTCACTACGCTCGCCAGTCTACCTATAAACTAAAGTAAATGAATCAACTCCCCTCCCCCTCCCCACCTCTTAATTAGATCATCAGTCTTGAGGTTCACGCTCTTCGACTCGACTTTTTTTTTTTTTTTTTTTTTTTGCTTGTCAGTTTTTACGTGAACAATTTTCTTCGAGCTGAAACCTTGGGCCCCCCTTTTCTGAAATCCTAGATCCGCCACTGTTCAAATAAATACAGTTAAACGTTTCTGTTTATAAGTCCTTGCTCAAATATACAATAGATTGAAATCGTCCACTTTGACCTCAAAAAAGGAACATAAAGTTTTATCCCATTCTTTCTGACATAATCATAAGAATCTGCTGTATATGTGACAAATTTCTGAAGAATGAAAATGAGTTGTTTACTTTGAATAAGATTTTGGTAACGAAAACTGATTATTTATCCGCGAACAAGGACTTGTAAACAGTTTATAAGTCCTTGTCCGCGAAAGGCCATAGTTGCAGCAGGTGCTCTCAGACGAACCACCAAATAACTAAATGGTGTGTAGCTCGATATACGTATTTCGGTCATCTAAAAGTTTGAATGAAAGGACCAAATGAATTACGATGGTAAGCGTCTACATGAAAAGTTACTCATCGAAACAGCAAACAACAAGAACGAAAGTCTGAAATGTAAACGTCTTCAAATTGAATAGCATCATTTAAGAACAAATAAATTGGCAACGTGGACCAGACATGCACGTTTCGGGTACTTAACCCTTATCAGTGATCCTAAATCTAAACAATGTAATACGCCAAAAAAGTATGAAAGTTACCATGTTGAAAAAGTGTGCCGAAAGACGAAAGTTGAGCCTACTCAAGCAGGGGCTGACAAATAGATTTTTCAGGTACTTGCCCAAGGACAGGTTGGACCAAGAAAATCACTTGCCCTACCACGAAAAATACTTCCCCTACCTCGATAAACAGGTTGGGGAAAGGTACCGATCGAGCTAATATACCTCGATCAATCTAATGTACCTCCATCGGGCTAATCAATCTGACTTACTTATTAAGATAAAAGTACTTTTTTCCTCCAAATCATATTTGAGTGCAAAATCGCACCAGCTTTTATATTAAGAAATAATATTTAAAAAGCAATTATGCCTGAAAACTTTTTAGATTTCGAGAAATCTCACCCAATATATTCAGAAAAATGGAGGTAAATTTTCTCAGTAACTATTCACTTTTCATGTATGTTTCTTTTGTAAACATAACTTCTTTTATAAAGAACTGATGCGATTTTGCTCAAAAGAATAATTTTGAGAATGTTTTAATTTTTTACTACGTATTTTCCCTGAAAATATTCAGATTGATTAGCCCAATCGAGGTATATTAGCCCAATCGAGGTATATTAGCTTGATCGGTACCTTTCCCCAACCTGATAAAGGCAAACAATTTTTTTTTTAAAGGAGCTGTTAAGATAAGGCGTAAAATCAGCCCTGAAAAGTGGAATTTTGAAAACTGAAATTTCAAGAACCTTTTTTGGTAAAATGTATACCTATACCGCATCCCATCAGAATATGAAGTTATTTTTTATCTGTTTTGCATAATATTGCTAATTTTTGGGTCAAAACTTATCCTTTTCTCATAGAAATCAATAGAAAACGGAAAAGTTTTATTGAACATTGTTCCCCCCGGATATACAGAAAGCCACTTTTACTGGAGATGTGTATCCGTGATACAAACTTTTTGGCAAAGTGGGGTTCTGTATCTCCGGGGGGAACACTACCCCAGAGACGAAAAACTAAAAATGGAAAGGGGGGTGCATTTTATAAGAATCGATCTTTTTGACCATTAAATATAACACATTTGACTATTTTTCCTCATTAATCCATCAAATATTGTGTACTCAATATGATTGAATGAAAGATACAAGAATTAGAAACGAAATAAGCAAGAGTGATGTTCATTTCTCCGTCAATGTGTATTTCGCGACAAAAGGCGTACATTGTAGCCATTGAATGAAGAATAAGACCGTATTTTAAGTTCCGGATTTCATTATTTACCGATTAAAGGAGGTAGATCGTTCGAAATCTATTGCTGATACACAATGTAGACATATTTGATGTCTTTTAGCTTATATTTATCCATTTTAGATAAAATATTCAGAAATTTATATGTTTTTTGTCGATATTATCGGATTTTCTATCCGAGCACCCCTACCTCTTTCGACCTTAATTTTACAACCTTAAGAGTTCCTTAACATGATGTAAAACATGTAAAAGGTCTGCAAATACATTCTATTTCAATAATTATTCATGTTTTTCTGTATACGATTCGCCATGCGGAAGAAATAAGTCACGAGATTCAGGGCTAAATACGGCCCTTATCTTAACAGCTCCTTACATACTGGTCGCACAGGTTGCAGACATAATATGACCCCATTTCCCCCTTTTTATTGTGAATTTAAGGTACTGAACTCGGCTGCTGCCGAATCAACCTTACCTCCTTACCTTGTCCTCGAGGTTGCTATGTAGGCCTTTCCTCTCTGACCCGTCTTAAATATCTTCCATCATTGCCCGCCTCCGGTCCATAGCAGTCGGCTTCGAATTTTAATTCAAAATTTTTCCAGTGAACATTCAACCGGCTTTTAAAACTATTTACACTTGTGACATTGACCACGTTTTCAGGGAGATTATTCCAGCAGTCTACAACTCTTTGAGTGAAACTATATTTACGGATGTTAGTTCGGCAGTGTTGCTTGTAGATTTTTTGGTTATGTCCCCGTGTTATTGTTGTGTTCCTTGGAAAGAGGCTATAACTGTCAACTTTATCTATGTTGTTCATAATTTTAAATGTTTCAACTAGGTCTGACCTTAACCTTCTGTATTGTAGTGTTGGAAGTCCTAAGTGTCTCAATCGATCTGTATATGTTAGATGGAAAATGGTTCGCACTAGTTGCTTGGCACGTCTTTGTACATTTTCAAGCAGAATGGCGTCCTTTTTGTAAATTACGGACCATATGTTGTTTCCATACTCCAAGTGTGGTCTGACCAGGCTTTTATACAGTGTTAGGAACAACCTGATGAAAAAAATCCAATTTCTGGAATAATTTAGCTGTTCTTATAATCAGGGCTCAATATTTGTCAATACTAGAATAAATAATGTACACGATCAGCGTAGCATAGTCGGCATAAAACATTTTGGTCCTCCATGAGGGTTGCCAGTCACTTCGACCTTTTTCCATTTCAACCTCGAGTCACTTCGACCTTTCGCAACTTCGACCTCAGACGTTTAGTCCCACTAAAATGCCACTTCGACCTCACAAAAAAGATGTTTCGACCTTCTCCATTTTAAATGTTCTGAACACTAAATGATCATAGATTGAAAAAGGCCGAAAAAATCAATATTATCGTTTTTCAGAAATCATCATTTATAACTTTATTTTTAAATATATGATCCATATAAACAAAAAAAGGGGGTCCTACACGTCTAAGACAATGCTTAAAGTTTTTAAATAAAGGGCCAAAATGTCTAATGTTCCGATGTTGAAAACAAACACGTCTAAGACAATGCTTAAAGTTTTTAAATAAAGGGCCGAAACGTCTAATGTTCCGATGTTGAAAAACAAACAAATATATACATGTAATTAATGGGCAGAAACGTCTGATGTCCAAGGTCGAAATGTCAGTTGCAGTTGGCCGAAATTGTAAAAGGTCGAAGTTGCAAGCCTCGTTCCCTGACCAGAAACGGTTCCGGGTCATTTCGCCCCTTTTCCCCTTCGCCCCGGGTCCATTCGCCCTGGGTCGTTTCGCCCCTAAGGTGGGTCGTTTCGCCCTTCTAGGTGGGTCGTTTTGCCCCTCCAGGGTGGGTCGTTTCGCCCCTCAAGATGGATAGTTTCATCTCTCATCGTGGGTCGTTTCGCCCTCTTTTTAAGAACAAGAACACTTTCTCTGAATGGTGGGTCGTTTCGCCCTTCTATTCTGAATAAGATTTTATGAATCGTCCCTCTATACGTAACTATTTATTTATTATTTTATCTATTTTATCTTTATGTCTTAATTTCTTTACCTATTTATTTCTTTTTTATCTATTTGAGTCGATTCGCCCCTCTATACGTAACATCTTTATTTATTTATTATTTTATCTAATTTTTTAGTACATCTTTTTTTTCCTTTTATTCTCATTTTTTCACCTACCTACATCTTTCTTTACTTGATTATTTCATTAATTTTTTATCTTTTTTTAATCTAATTTTGTTTTTTGTCTTTTATTCTCATTTGTTCACCTACGTATTTCTTTTTTCTATTTATTTCTTTGTTTTATCATCTATATATATATTCTTTTATTTTTCTTTTCTTTTCTTTTCATTTGTTCATCTACATGTTTCTTCATCCTATTTATATCACAGATCCTATGAAATTTCATATCTATGAAAGCAACAATAAGCCAAAAAAAGCCGTCAATAAACAAATATTAAGGTCACAACATAAGCCCAATATTATAGCGTAATTAAGTAATTATCAAATGAGGGCGAAACGACCCACCAATAACAACCATTAAAATAAGGGCGAAACGACTCATCATGCAGAGAGAGTATTCCTAAAAAGAGGGGCGAAACGACCCACCTTGAGGGGCGAAACGACTCACATTTGAGGGGCGAAACGACCCACCTTGAGGGGCGAAACCACCCACCTTGAGGGGCGAAACGACTCACATTTGAGGAGCGAAACCACCCACCTTGAGGGGCGAAACCACCCACCTTGAGGGGCGAATCAACCAGGGGCGAAGGGGAAAAGGGGCAAAACGACACGGGTGCGAAGGGGAAAAAGGGCGAAACGACCCGACGCCACCAGAAACCAGACCCCTGGGTGGGCTTTTCTTAGATTCCCACATGACAGCATATGGTTGATAGTTATAATCTCATCTCCCTGACTTTGGCATTTCTCCCTCGAGGGAGACCGAAATCTCCCTCTTTTTGGCCCAATCTCCCTCTTTCTCCATCTTTTGGTGTATTTACCAAAGGAAACCACTCTTAATAGCAACATTCAAAACATCTCATGAGAAATTGCATGACAAAATGTAAGAAAAGATGTATAGAACATATAGAATGCAATAAACTATTGATACATGTTTCAAAGTTTATAAAAGTTTTTGCATTGAAATGTCAGCACAATGAAATTATTTGAAAATGGTTTTGCACAGAATGTTGCGATTCATTAAAATGTAGCAAAATGGGTTCACGCGCAATCTCCCTCTTTTTCAAGTGCTAAGGAGGGAGTTATCGCCCTTTTTAAGATTTGAAAGTTGACACGTATGTGGATCATGAAACAGGAATTTTGTGCCGCTGTGAATTTCAGACCTATCCTTTGTGACTGAGTCATTTGAGTCAGGAATCTTTGTGCTATTGTGAGTTTCAGACCTCACCATTGTGACTCTCAGCATGCTCAGCTAGATGAGTCAGGAATCTTGAGCTGTTTTGAGTTTCAGACTTAACACTATAACTTTAGAAGAAATTGAATTTTAAAAATTGATTATTTCAGACCAAACTCAGATGTGACAGATGAGTGAGGAAGCTTTGTGCTGTTGTGAGTTTGAGGATGAAAAAGGGGAGAGAAGTCATATTTTGGCATGCTGCTGTAACTGTGAAGCTGTAGACCAAGCATGTGACAGGTAACCATGGTAATTATATACATGTACCTCCCATGATAAAAATAAATATAAAGTTAAACCAGCCTTAGCGACCCACTGTGTTAAGAGATTTCCTGTTTTAAGATACAAAATTTTTGAATTCCTAAGTATATAAACAACTGTCATGATAATTAACCTGTATTAAGAGAATACATGTCGACTTATGTAAACTTGATTTGATTTTCCCTTGAAGGGTCCCTTAAAACAGGTTTAATTGTAGTTTCAAAATTTACATTATTAGCCGAGTTGTAAATTTTGGCTCTTAATTTGATGTGACACGGGTGGTTGGGCAGGCGTCAACAATTGGTTTCTGGACTATAAGTCAAGTACGATACATGCTAGTGCAATGAAACTTCATACACTTACTCCCCATGAGTCAAGGATGACCCATATTGATTTTAGGGTCCAAAGGTCAAGGTCACAGGACTCAGATGATTGAAATTGGTTTTTGGACCATAAGTCAAGTACCATACATGCTAGAGCAATGAACTCCCCATGAGTCAAGGATGACCCCTATTGATTTTAGGGTCCAAAGGTGAAGGTCACAGGTCTCAGATGATTGAAATCAGTTTCCAGACCATAAGTCAAGTACCATACATGCTAGTGCAATGAAACTTCATACACTTACTCCCCATGAGTCAAGAATGACCCCGATTGATTTTGGGGTCAAAAGATCAAAGGTCACAGGACTCAGATGATTGAAATTGATTTCCGGACCATAAGTCAAGTATGATACATGCTAGAGCAATGAAACTTCATATACTTACTCCCCATGAGTCATTGATTACCCCTATTGATTTTGGGGTCAAAGGTCAAGTTCACAGGACTCCAATGATTGAAATTGGTTTCCTGAACATAAGTCAAGTACAATACATGCTAGAGGAATGAAACTTCATACACTTACTCCCCATGAGTCGAGGATGATCCCTAATGATTTTGGGGTCAAAAGGTCAAAGGTTAGGGTCACAGGACTCAGATGATTGAAATTGGTTTCCGGACCATATTAGAGTCTGTATTGCACCTATGATCATGAAACTTGCCAGAAATGTTTCTTATGAATCAAGGATGACCCCTATTGATTTTGAGGTCAAAAGTCAAAGGTCAAGGTCAGAGGACTTGGATGATTGAAAATGGTTTGCAGACCATATTTGAGCATTTATTGGACCTACTATCACGAAACTTGCCAGAAATGTTTCCCACAATCAAGGATGACCCCTATTGACTTTGAGGTCAAAAGGTCAAAGGTAAAGGTCACAGGAATCTGATTATTGAAAATGGTTTTCAGACCATATTCAAGAGGCTGTATTGCACCTATGATCATTAAACTTGCCAGAAATATTTCCCATGAATCAAGGAATCCTCCTATTGATTTTGATGTCAAATGGTCAATTTCATAGCTCGCAGATGATTGAAAATGGTTTCTTGACTATATTTGAGCATGTATTGCACATGATCATGAAACTTGCCAGAAATGTTTCCCATGTATCAAGGATGACCCCTATTGATTGTGAGATCAAAGGTCAAATTCATAGGACTCAGATAATTGAAAATCGTATCTGGATTATATATGAATGTGTATCAACCTGAAACGTTCAAGTAATGCCTCCCATCTGTTGAGACCATATATTTATAGTATACAATTCATGTATATTTTAAGTCTGAATATTCATACTTACATTCAAGTTTTGCAACTTGGCACTTTGCATCTTTGATGCATTTTAAGCTTATTCAAATTACTAGTACTATATTTTGCAAAAATCAGAAAGTAAAGAGTTTTCACCTGCAAGTCTGAATTTCTATTAAAGAGTTAAATGTGATCTGAATGCTAAGTTGATATTGGTATAATTTTCTTTGTAAAGAGATTCTATTGTAATTTTATTTTTAATCTTCATTTTAAGTTTCATTACCTGCAAAGGAATACCAGATGACATAGCGTGGCGTATCATCAAAACGTTTGAAGACAGATGCCGAATTCCAGGATTCCTGGGTGGTGGAGCCAAGAAACTCCCGATCGGCAGCACAGTGCCTGTTATAGCCATCCCTCTCTGTCTGACAATAGGCACTATTGGTCCAATCTTTACATGCCTTGTTCTGCTATCAATGCCAATCTGTATGCTGTACTTTTACGGACTATGGAGAAGGAATTCTACACGGCCTCGCACTCAGTTTTTCTTCGCCTGGGGAGTGGTGTCTGTTCTGATGATAGCTGTGTGTTTTCAACTGCTTGTTGTGCCAAAGGCAGAGAACATACTTTTTCCGAATATATTTCTATTAGGTGGACTATTTGCCATGTTTTACTATCTAAGAAAAGCAAGGAAAAGGTGAGTGAAGGTAGCTTGAAAACAAGACCTCCTTTTATGTTAAGTCCATATCGATACTCCCTGATTGTTATAAAAAGAAATAATGAGAATCACAGCTTTTAGAGCAATTTCACATGTTTTGAGAGATTTTCTGGAATAGGAATTTTTCAAATCGTCTCATAATGATAGAAATTTTATATAAACTATATTAAGAAGTGTACATGCAAGTTTTATGTATTGACTTGATTATTTATATAGCTATATTTGAATTATATTTTTCTACCAAACATTTTGGACTTATTAGTACTGTAATTTTAAAAGCCTCAGTTATGCTGATGTTTTCTTATTATTTCATAATCTACGATTACTCTTAAATTAATACCACTTTTATCCTCAGCAATTAATGCAATAGAAAATTGATGTGACATACATGTTTCATTTCTTATTTACAGGACAAGTGAAATCTATTCACCACAATTTTACACTGAATCTTTCAACAACAATGTATCTCTGGATATTGCAGTAAATCCAGGAGGAGATAACTCTCTTAGCAAGCCAACTAGTCTAGATGAATTAACAGCAGTTACTGTTCCTGAATCAGAAGTCACATGGCTAGACTCGAAGCCTATTATAGGTAAATACTTAATATACATCATTCAATAGGATCTAGATGCTAATTCTAACATGACTTGAGATTTTCTCCCTATATGTACTATAGAACTCGCCCGGTGTAGAGTCTCTAACAAACTTACAATTCGCTATGCTCCGCCCATGCACGTGCTATTGAGCTCGAGCAGAACACTATTGGTTTTAATAGTGTAAACCCTATAGCCTCGAAGCTGATTTGGCCCTGGTCAATTTTCTTTAAATAAAGAGTTAGAGGCTGATATCGCTAAAGTGTGTATGATGATTAAAATGAAGGCAAGTTTTAAGGTATCATTAGATTCTGTAAGATTTTTGTAAGATTTTCATGGGTTCTATTTTTGGATATGCATATAAAAATAAAACTGGAAGGAGTCACAACGTAGAGGTGATTTCCGGCGAGGGGCTCAGAATGGGGACGTGTGAAATTCGGTTCTTCGTGGTGTATTGGGGATTTCTCAAAAACGGAGCGGCAAATCCCTAAATAAATTTCATATATTATTTAGACAGATATTGCCTTCAAATCAGCATAATTTTTATTTCAAGAAAAAATTTGGAACAATGATCAAAATTGGACCAAAGTCCATCTGAATGACATGTCAAAATTTCCCTATTTTCACTTTCACTTTCGTTTTCAGAGTGACAATAGTATCGGAAAGGTATATATCATTTAGTACCAATGAAATCTACAGGAAATGATCTTTCTTTTGATATCTCACTTTCTATATAAGCCATTTCTATTTAGTCAGTAAATGACGTCAGCTTTTGGGTGAAGAACACTAGTTTTTAAGGTCAAAGGTTTATGCTATTGTAACCATTAGAATAGAAATAACAACTGGCTAGCTGTGATTTGTTATCCAGTAAAATTTCCCCCGTGTCGCATGAACCAATAAATTATCACCTCGCCGCTTCGTGGCACGGTGATAATTTCATTTGTTCATGCGACTCGGGGAAATATTGGACAACAAACCACAGCTAGCTAGTTGTTATTTCTTAATTAACCCATGACAAACAAAGCCAAAGCTGGAATCAGATTAACATTTATGCGTCAAGGACTGAGATTTACCATTTGCCTAGGGTGCATGTGTTATGGGGGTGTCAAGGACTGAGATTTACCCTTTGTCTAGGGTGCATGTGTTATGGGGGTGTCAAGGACTGAGATTTACCCTTTGCCTAGGGTGCATGTGTTATGGGTGTGTCAAGGACTGAGATTTACCCTTTGTCTAGGGTGCATGTGTTATGGGGGTGTCAAGGACTGAGATTTACCCTTTGTCTAGGGTGCATGTGTTATGGGGGCGTCAAGGACTGAGATTTACCCTTTGTCTAGGGTGCATGTGTTATGGGGGCGTCAAGGACTGAGATTTACCCTTTGTCTAGGGTGCATGTGTTATGGGGGCGTCAAGGACTGAGATTTACCCTTTGTCTAGGGTGCATGTGTTATGGGGGTGTCAAGGACTGAGATTTACCCTTTGTCTAGGGTGCATGTGTTATGGGGGTGTCAAGGACTGAGATTAACCCTTTGTCTAGGGTGCATGTGTTATGGGGGCGTCAAGGACTGAGATTTACCCTTTGTCTAGGGTGCATGTGTTATGGGGGTGTCAAGGACTGAGATTTACCCTTTGCCTAGGGTGCATGTGTTAAGGGGGTGTCAAGGACTGAGATTTACCCTTTGTCTAGGGTGCATGTATTATGGGGGTGTCAAGGACTGAGATTTACCCTTTGTCTAGGGTGCATGTGTTATGGGGGCATCAAGGACTGAGATTTATTCTTTGTCTAGGGTGCATGTGTTATGGGGGCATGAAGGACTGAGATTTACCCTTTGTCTAGGGTGCATGTGTTATGGGGGTGTCAAGGACTGAGATTTACCCTTTGTCTAGGGTGCATGTGTTATGGGGGTGTCAGGGACTGAGATTTACCCTTTGTCTAGGGTGCATGTGTTATGGGGGTGTCAAGGACTGAGATTTACCCTTTGCCTAGGGTGCATGTGTTATGGGGGCGTCAAGGACTGAGATTTACCCTTTGCCTAGGGTGCATGTGTTATGGGGGTGTCAAGGACTGAGATTTACCCTTTGCCTAGGGTGCATGTGTTATGGGGGTGTCAAGGACTGAGATTTACCCTTTGTCTAGGGTGCATGTGTTATGGGGGTGTCAAGGACTGAGATTTACCCTTTGTCTAGGGTGCATGTGTTATGGGGGCGTCAAGGACTGAGATTTACCCTTTGTCTAGGGTGCATGTGTTATGGGGGTGTCAAGGACTGAGATTTACCCTTTGTCTAGGGTGCATGTGTTATGGGGGCGTCAAGGACTGAGATTTACCCTTTGTCTAGGGTGCATGTGTTATGGGGGCGTCAAGGACTGAGATTTACCCTTTGCCTAGGGTGCATGTGTTATGGGGGTGTCAAGGACTGAGATTTACCCTTTGCCTAGGGTGCATGTGTTATGGGGGTGTCAAGGACTGAGATTTACCCTTTGTCTAGGGTGCATGTGTTATGGGGGTGTCAAGGACTGAGATTTACCCTTTGTCTAGGGTGCATGTGTTATGGGGGCGTCAAGGACTGAGATTTACCCTTTGTCTAGGGTGCATGTGTTATGGGGGTGTCAAGGACTGAGATTTACCCTTTGTCTAGGGTGCATGTGTTATGGGGGCGTCAAGGACTGAGATTTACCCTTTGTCTAGGGTGCATGTGTTATGGGGGCGTCAAGGACTGAGATTTACCCTTTGTCTAGGGTGCATGTGTTATGGGGGTGTCAAGGACTGAGATTTACCCTTTGTCTAGGGTGCATGTGTTATGGGGGTGTCAAGGACTGAGATTTACCCTTTGTCTAGGGTGCATGTGTTATGGGGGCGTCAAGGACTGAGATTTACCCTTTGTCTAGGGTGCATGTGTTATGGGGGTGTCAAGGACTGAGATTTACCCTTTGCCTAGGGTGCATGTGTTAAGGGGGTGTCAAGGACTGAGATTTACCCTTTGTCTAGGGTGCATGTGTTATGGGGGTGTCAAGGACTGAGATTTACCCTTTGTCTAGGGTGCATGTGTTATGGGGGCATCAAGGACTGAGATTTATTCTTTGTCTAGGGTGCATGTGTTATGGGGGCATGAAGGACTGAGATTTACCCTTTGTCTAGGGTGCATGTGTTATGGGGGTGTCAAGGACTGAGATTTACCCTTTGTCTAGGGTGCATGTGTTATGGGGGTGTCAGGGACTGAGATTTACCCTTTGTCTAGGGTGCATGTGTTATGGGGTGTCAAGGACTGAGATTTACCCTTTGCCTAGGGTGCATGTGTTATGGGGGCGTCAAGGACTGAGATTTACCCTTTGCCTAGGGTGCATGTGTTATGGGGGTGTCAAGGACTGAGATTTACCCTTTGCCTAGGGTGCATGTGTTATGGGGGTGTCAAGGACTGAGATTTACCCTTTGTCTAGGGTGCATGTGTTATGGGGGTGTCAAGGACTGAGATTTACCCTTTGTCTAGGGTGCATGTGTTATGGGGGTGTCAAGGACTGACATTTACCCTTTGCCTAGGGTGCATGTGTTACAGGGGGTGTCAAGGACTGAGATTTGCCCATTTTGGTCAGTGTTGGTGGGAAGGGAGTGTCCCTTTGCTCACCCTAAGTCAGCCATTGTTAACAAGATAACTGGCAATTTCATGAAGGGTCCACTGCATTCACAAAGAACACACACATTAGATCCTGTAATCTAAAGCTAATGTTCAATTTATTAAGTTTTATATTAAACTTAATAAATTGAACATCAGCTTTAGATTTTATAACCAAATTTTATTATCAAAGTACATGAACATGTAATAAAATGTTATAAATGTTATAGAGGAAGGGGTGGACAGGGTGAAAGGGAGGCGGCAGGAAGGGGCGGCAGGAAGGAGAAAAGGGGGGAGGGAGGAGGGAGGGAGGGGGGAAATGGGAGGGAGGGGTAAGGAAGGGGGTGGGAGAGGGGAGGTAGGGGAAGAGTGAAAAGGAGGGTGAGGGAGGTGGTGGTGGGAGGGGGGAGATAAGGGGATGGGAGGGGGGAGATAAGGGGATGGGAGGGGGGAGAGAAGTACCCCCCTCCCCCCCCCCCATCCCCTACCCTAGAGAAAAACAATTTATTTAGTCAGTTGTCTTTGAGTCTGAATTTCATGAATATATATATATATATTAAGGTAGTTCCATACTCGCAGAATACTCGCAGAATCCTCACAACAATTTTTCATTTCTTAGTATTATTTTGTAGAAAAATATTCCAGCTATTTGGACATGCAAAATTGATGTGATTTCATCATCTTGATTTGTCATTATATAGCTCAGAGTATGTACTTCACCGTGCTTAGTGTGCAGCATTTTGAAATATTCCTATAGATTTTGTTTTTCCAAATGATTTATACCATTTCAATTCAGGATTTTATGAAAATATCAGAAATTGAAAGAATCAATATAAATCATACTACGAATCTAGATTCCATGTACTATTTAAATATTTGAAAACCTATTAGAGCACTGTCTTACAAAAATTTTGAGAAAAATTAAAGCTAGGGACACACAAAAAGCAATATTCTGAGTGATTCCTCACAACAATTTCTTTAAAATGGATTTCATATTGATGGATTATTATATTGTGATACATGAATTCACCATCTAGTATCCATTCTATAGGCTATCTAGGAACCCTACCCCCTTAAATTTTCGATAAAATCATACAACTACAAGAGTTATAACTTTTTTTGGACAAGATCCATCATTCTTATTGATTTAAAAATGATTTTATTTTTAGCTCTACTGGTCGTAGACCAGTCGAGCTTATGCGATACCCCGTCGTCCGGCATCTGTCTGTCTGTCTGTCTGTCCGTCCGTCCGTCCGTAAACAATTCTTGTGCTCGCAACTCCTCTGAAATTATAAGAGATAGAAATGTAACTCTTTTTGCAATATGATGGGTCTGTGGTCTAGTTGTGCACCTGACATTTTGTTTGAGCCCCTGATCCCCAGGGTCCTAGAAAATGGGCGTGGTCATTTTCTACTATATAACTCTATGTAATCTTGTGCTCACAACTCCTCTGACACTATAAATGATGGAGACTTAATTCTTTTTGCAATATGATGGGTCTGTGGTCTAGTTGTGCACCTGATATTTTGTTTGAGCCCCTGACCCCCAGGGTCTTAGAAAATGGATGTGCCAGTGGTCATTTTCTCCAATATAACTCTATGTAATCTTGTGCTCACAACTCCTCTGACACTATAAATGATGGAGACTTAATTCTTTTTGCAATATGATGGGTCTGTGGTCTAGTTGTGCACCTGACATTTTGTTTGAGCCCCTGACCCCCAGGGTCCTAGAAAATGGGCGTGGTCATTTTCTACTATATAACTCTATGTAATCTCATGCTCACTACTCCTCTGACACTGTAAATGATGGAGACTTAATTTTTTTTGCAATATGATGGGTCTGTGGTCTAGTTGTGCACCTGATATTTTGTTTAAACCCTTGACCCCGGGGGTCTTAGAAAAAGGGTGTGGTCATTTTCTCCTATATTACCCTATGTAGTCTTGTGCTCACAACTCTTCTGACACTATAAGTGATGGAGACTCAATTCTTTTTGCAATATGATGGGTCTGTGGTCTAGTTGTGCACCTGATATTATGTTTGAGCCCCTGATCCCCAGGGTCTTTGAAAAAGGGTGTGGTCATTTTCTCCTATATAACTCTATGAAATCTTGTGCTCACAACTCCTCTGACACTATAAATGATGGAGACTTAATTCTTTTTGCAATATGATGGGTCCGTGGTCTAGTTGTGCACCTGACATTTTGTTTTAGCCCGTGACCCCCAGGGTCTTAGAAAATGGGCGTGGTCATTTTCTCCTATATAACTCTATGTAATCTTGTGCCCGCAACTCCTCTGACACTATAAATGATGGAGACTTAATTCTTTTTGCAATATAATGGATCTGTGGTCTAGTTATGCACCCGATATTTTGTTTGAGCCCCTGACCCCCAGGGTCTTAGAAAATGGGTGTGGTCATTTTCTCCTATGTAACTCTATGTAATTTTGTGCTCGCAACTCTTTTGACACTATAAATGATGGAGACTTAATTCTTTTTGCAGTATGATGGATGTGTGGTTAAGTTGTGCACCTGATATTTTGTATGAGCCCCTGACCCCCAGTGTCTTAGAAAATGGGTGTGGTCATTTTCTCGTATATAGTGCTCTCAACTCTGCTAAAGCTATTAATGATGGAAACTTAGTTGTTTATGCAATATAATGGATCTGTAGTCTTATTATGTCATTGATAGTTCATTTGAGCTAGCAGCCCCTGACCCCTAGGATCTTGGAAAATGGTTATGGCATTATTAGCTCACCTGAGCCATAGGCTCAAGTGAGCTATTGTCATAGTGTTGCGTCTGTCGTCCGTCGTCCGTCGTCGTCCGTCGTCGTCCGTCGTCGTCGTAAAATTTTCACATTTTCAACTTCTTCTCCAGAACGGCTGAAGGGATTTTGATGAAACTTGGTAGGTATGAAGTACTCATGGTCCCCTACAAGTGTTGTTGTTTTTCGTCCGGATCTGTCAACAGGTGGCGCCACCACAGCCAAAAGTAGGTCACGGGGGGTACCCTCCATTGACAAACTTCTTCTTCAGAACCGAAGCATGTATCGACAAACCGAAAGCATCAGGATGATCTAGAGAGATGTCTTAAGAAGTGTTGTTATTTTTGGTTCCACTTCGAAGTCAAATTTTTGACGCGTTTTTGACGTCTTTTCGGACTTAGTCAGAAATGCACATTTTTGCACTTTTTCTTTAAATAACTCAATAAGTGTATGATTTTACACACTCATTTACTACATATTTATCATATTTAACTTACTTAATGCTTTGATATGTATTTTATGCTTAAATTTTATTTTTTTGATTTTTTATGAATTTTTTTCTTCTTTTCTATAACCACTCTTCAGATTGTCATGACAATTTGTAGGTATAAGGTACTCATGCATGGTACCCTACAAGTGAAAGAATTTTGTCAAGATATCCACTTTTGGATTTTTAAGGAATATTTTTTAAGATTGTACATAGGTATAATGTAAAAAAAAATTGTTTTCTTACCAAAAATAGGAGAAAAATTCTCAAATCGCACCGGGTTATACACATTGATACTACTTTTGAATGAAGAAATTTTATTTGAATCACAAAAAAAAATGCCGTAAAGATTAAAAGTACACAACTTTTTTTTAATATTTTTTCAAAGCCATGCACCTGGTTCCGGACCGGAATTATACGAATTTTATGATCTGAGGACCCATTTTCACACGTATTCTTCCACACATGTAGATGTCTCACACACTTTAAACTATATTCAAAATTTTGTTTCATCTATCTAGTAAACAATCACGGGAAGACAATTCAAGATAAACATTGTGTGTATTTTCCACCAATTGTTGAAAATAATAAGAAAATAATCGGAACTATTTGACAGGACAATGACCTAGATATGCATTAATTCATCTTCGTCCCCAAGGCGCATCGTATTCCGCTAGGCGCTTCATTGCAATATAAACCGCAAAGTAGTACTGCGATATATTTCAGGAGATACAGTGCAAACGGAATAGATTTTAATACTTGGAACGCTTTCATAATGGTTATCATTCATTTACTTGGAACACTTGCATATACTTGTTATCATGTATAAAGTTTGCTCGAATTTCCTCTGTCTTAGACTCTCTTAGATGAAGTAATTTACGGACTGATTTCTTGAAGAAACGTCTAATGAGTAATCTCTTCCTCTGGATTTTGAGAATGCATAGGACATTTAATATCTGAAATTCTTGAAAATAAATAATTCCGTTCAGAGTTCCTGAAATCTTCCAATGAAATGTTGGACCACAGAAGCTGTTGTTTTAATAGAGAAAATAAATTATTATTCACAACCTTAAGCCACTGTGTTCGTCATCTTGTATGTATAATATTTCTAAGAGGAACACAGAGGCCTGAGGTTGTGAATAATAAAACATTTTCTCTCATAAAACGACAGGATCCTGTGTTAAGACATTTGGGAATTTTTATCTGTTCAAATAATAGATACATGATGAGTTTTTATCGGACCAAATAACTTCTTGTCGGCAAATCCAATGCAACCGATACATTTCATGAACTCTCTCCGCTAACAACTTGTCCGTGTAACAGACCTATGATGAGGTAAAACAATTAGTTAACAGTAAATAACGATGTCGTAGGTCTGCTAGTTGGACAAGCTTAACAATTATATGGGCCTTTTAATTTGTTTCAAACTGCGAAACCTTAGAGAAACCACTTGAGTTGTTGAACAGCGTATGCTGAAATGCGACGCTCCTTCTCGCGCCTGTTGAAATATGCATAGGCAAGAAGCGTCGCATTTCAGCATATTTACTGAAAATTATTTGTTCAAGTGGCTTCACTGGGTTATGAGGTTTGATACAACATACACTCCTTTTTATGCCCCCGGAATCAAAGATTCGGGGGCATATAGTTTTTGGCCTGTCCGTCTGTTTGTCTGTTTATCTGTTTGTCTGTTTGTCTGTCTGTTTGTCCGTAAAACTTTAACATTAGACATAACTTTTGAATGGGAAGTGATAGGGCTTTCATATTTCACATGTGTATTCCTTGTGACAAGACCTTTCCATTGATACCAAAATTTTTGACCTCGTGACCTTGACCTTGACCTTTGACCTACTTTTCAAAAACTTTAACATTGGGCATAACTTTTGAATGGGAAGTGATAGGGCTTTCATATTTCACATGTGTATTCCTTGTGACAAGACCTTTCCATTGATACCAAAATTTTTGACCTCGTGACCTTGACCTTGACCTTTGACCTACTTTTCAAAAACTTTAACATTGGGCATAACTTTTGAATGGGAAGTGATAGGGCTTTCATATTTCACATGTGTATTCCTTGTGACAAGACCTTTCCATTGATACCAAAATTTTTGACCTCGTGACCTTGACCTTGACCTTTGACCTACTTTTCAAAAACTTTAACATTGGGCATAACTTTTGAATGGGAAGTGATGGACTTTCATATTTCACATGTGTATTCCTTGTGACAAGACCTTTCCATTGGTACCAAAATTTTTGACCTCGTGACCTTGACCTTGACCTTTGACCTACTTTTCAAAAACTTTAACATTTGGCATAACTTTTGAATGGGAAGTGATAGGGCTTTCATATTTCACATGTGTATTCCTTGTGACAAGACCTTTCCATTGATACCAAAATTTTTGACCTCATGACCTTGACCTTGACCTTTGACCTACTTTTCAAAAACTTTAACATTGTGCATAACTTTTGTATGGGAAGTGATAGGGCTTTCATATTTCACATGTGTATTCCTTGTGACAAGACCTTTCCATTGATACCAAAATTTTTGACCTCATGACCTTGACCTTGACCTTTGACCTACTTTTCAAAAACTTTAACATTTGGCATTACTTTTGAATGGTAAGTGAAAGGGCTTTCATATTTCACATGTGTATTCCTTGTGAGAAGACCTTTCCATTGATACCAAAATTTTTGACCTCGTGACCTTGACCTTTGACCTTTTAACCCAGTGACCTCACATACATGTACTTAACAGAAAATAGTGTTCATACTAACAAAGATGCCACCGGGGGCATTCGTGTTTCACAAACACAGGCTTTATTTGGAAAACAAACTGGCACAATTCCTGCACAACTCACTTGAATTGATGAATATTGGATCAAAACGATTTTAACTGTACGTTTCATGTATTTGAGATGAAATCAATACTATTCAAAAGCATAATTCATAGATTTCAGTGAATAAAGGCAAAACCGAAAAATCTTGTATTTTTATGCCCCTGGAATAAAAGATTTGGGAGCATAAAGTTTTTGGCCTGTCCGTCTGTCTGTTTGTCTGTCTGTTTTCCGAAAAACTTTAACATTGGGCATAACTTTTGAATGGAAGCTGGTGATAGAGGTTTCATATTTCACATGTGTATTTACCAAAATTTTTGACCTCATGACCATAACCTTGACCTTTCACGTACTTCTCAAAAACTTTGACATTGGGCATAACTTTTGTATGGTTATAGTGATAGGGCTTTCATATTGTACATGTGTATTCCTTGTGACAAGATCTTTCCATTGATACCAATATTACGCTGACCCTGACCTCTCACATACTTAACAGAAAATGGCGTTTATACTAACAAAGATGCCGCCGGGGGCATTCTCGTTTCACAAACACAGGCTTTATAATTTCTGGCATGCTAGCTATCAATAATGAAAGGTTTTGTGTTCAATTTTAAATAAACTTAATTTGTGAAATCATTTCATTGTTTTTTTCTTTTTCTGCTGCACATTAATGTGGAATTTTACAATATGATTTGAGATGAACACAGGCTGTGTGTTGGAAACCCCTTTCCATTACCAGGTCATTATCTGTTTTAGTGGACAATATATAAATGAAAAGGTGCTATCGATAAAGATATTAAGTTGAATCATTGAAACGTAAAACTATCTTCAAGTAGGCTTATTTTGCCCCGCTTCACAAAATAAAATCTGTATACGACGGAAAAATTAGGAACTTCCATCATGAAATATGATATTAACAATTATGAAAAATAAAAGATTAAAACATTCCCGTTTAGGATGTATCATGTTTTTAATTATATACTAAAAAAGAAGTGAATTTTCCTTCAAATTCTTAGCACACACCTAACATTGAACATGAAAGGTTAAAGAGAGAGTAGGGATCAAATTAGAAAATAAGATTCGTCTTCTTTCCTTGTATATGCAATCATCAATCGATAGTCATATTGGATTGTTGTATTTTTTAGGGGGGAGGGGTAGATTTAATGTGATGTTATTAAATTTTCATGTTCACTGTCAGACATCATCTTTCAATTCATTACAACAACATTATGCATTTGCATTTTAGTTCTGTCTTTATCCGTCCATAAACTGGCATACGAAGGTGTTCAGGAACAAATATAACTTTGACATGTTTGAAAACACAATATTTTGTCATACATAATAAGTGATATTATTCTGGCTGTTCGCACTCAGTACCTTAAGTGCTTTGATTTTAAATCAGTAAAAAAGTTATTGTTTTGAAATGTGACTATTTTTTTCTTTTTTGTACTTTTAAAGGTTGTCTGAAAAAAACACTTCTCTGCATCCGGCAAAAATCTTTTTAGAAAGGTTGTGGACTAAAATCCTGGTACTGGCACTATCAGTATTCAATGTCAGTATGTCAATTAGAGCGTGCATGGGTATCAGGTGAGCGTTGTGCCCCCTGGGGCTCTTGTTTTTTGAAATCCTTTATCTCGGATATTAAAAATTATATGAGTGATATTCTAGTTGCAGTCTAATGGAGTTCTTATTTGGTTGTGCTACTTATAATTTGTTAGAGTGCCTGCTCGCTATGTAGTCTGGGATGTATCACTGGGTTGGGTGCACCCCCCCCCCCCCTTGATCCTCCAAAACTGGCCTAACTTTGTAGCATTTTTTGCGCTCTTTCAGATAAAAATTTGTCTCATGGAAATTTCCATTGCAAAAGTGGTGTTTTTGGGGAAAAACATGTTTTTTTAGTCAAAAATCACTGAAAATAGGAAAAAAATTATTACTTTTATATGGTTGATGTTTTTAAACATTGAAAAGTGTAAATATATAGTATTTTTGATGCTCTTTCAGATGAAATAAGTTGCAAGTTCCAATTTCTATTTTTACTGTGTGTTTTGGGGTAAAAAAGTCGAATTTTTGCCAAAATTCACAGAAATTTGAGGAAATTTTAATTCATTTCTGCTTCTCAGCTCCTCAATATTGCATATGATTGTTCAATGATGATTTAGAAAACATCTTAAAGTCTCCTCTTTCAAATGACATATATTTTATATTCTTATTTTTTTGCAAAATCCTCGAAATTAATTATTTTATACAGAAACCTGTATTTTCAATCAGAAATCTCAGATTTCTGTATATTTATTTAAAGAACCCTTATTTGTTATAAAAGCAATGATTGAAAGCTATTTTCTAGTGTACCTTTTCACACTCTATCAGATTATATATGTTTTACTAACATTTCATTCAAAATCAACTTGTTTTTTGGGGAAAAACATATTTTTTCATTTAAAAATAGCTTATTTCTGGAGAATATTTATTGAATCTATAGAAGTTCTTGAAATGATAGCAGAAATGTATTTTGAACTGTAATTATTTAGGTTCACTTATAAATTACATGTATGAAACATAAAAGGTATATTTTCTACTTAATTTTGGGGCAAAATGCCTGTTTTTTGTCTAGAAATTACAGATTTCTGGAAAAATTTTATTAATTCATTTTCTTTGCTAAAACTATACATTTAAAGCTATTATCATTATAGAAAGTAATCATCTTGTCAGATGATTTTGAAATTAAATGTAATAATAAATTAAAACCATCATTTTTGGGTAAAATATGCATTTTTATGCAAAAACCACTTATTTTGAGAAAATAAGTACTAGCTCTTTTAATTTGCCTAAATTGATATGTTTTAGCTTTGATATTATGCTGTTTCTTATTATAAATGGATAGAAATGTTATTTGATAACTGAAATTTAATTTATATCTTATTTTGGGGCAAAAAACCTTATTTATGTGAAAAATTCACTTATTTCTGTTAATATTTTTAAAAATTTATATTTCTTATTTAATCAACACTGGAGAGGTTTCATATAATTGGATGGCATAAATGTGATCAAGTTTAATGAGTTAGAAGAGATTTCTTTGATTATCTTGCTATTTTGGGTGGAAGATCTCGATTTTTATTTAAAAATCGCTAATTTCTGGAAAATCCTTATTACTATGAAATCAGACGTTATTATTTATATTCAAAAGAGTTCCTGGGTATATCATAGCTTGTTCTTGTAAGTCATATGCATTTGAAATATCCTCTGTTAATTCAATTGGTATTTTGGGGCAAAAAACCTAATTTATGTGCAAAATTCACTTATTTCTGTGAAAAATGTTTTAAATCTATACTTTTTATTCAATCAAAGCTGGAGAGGTTTCATATAATTGGATGGCATAAAAGTGATCAAGTTTAATGAGTTAGAAGAGATTTCTTTGACAATCTTGCTTTTTGGGGTGAAAAATCTCCATTTTTATTTAAAAACCGAAACAGAAATAAGTGAATTTTGCACATAAATTAGGTTTTTTGCCCCAAAATACCAATTGAATTAACAGAGGATATTTCAAATGCATATGACTTACAAGAACAAGCTATGATATACCCAGGAACTCTTTTGAATATAAATAATAACGTCTGATTTCATAGTAATAAGGATTTTCCAGAAATTAGCGATTTTTAAATAAAAATCGAGATTTTCCACCCAAAATAGCAAGATAATCAAAGAAATCTCTTCTAACTCATTAAACTTGATCACATTTATGCCATCCAATTATATGAAACCTCTCCAGTGTTGATTAAATAAGAAATATAAATTTTTAAAAATATTAACAGAAATAAGTGAATTTTTCACATAAACAAGGTTTTTTGCCCCAAAATAAGATATAAATTAAATTTCAGTTATCAAATAACATTACTATCCATTTATAATAAGAAACAGCATAATATCAAAGCTAAAACATATCAATTTAGGCAAATTAAAAGAGCTAGTACTTATTTTCTCAAAATAAGTGGTTTTTGCATAAAAATGCATATTTTACCCAAAAATGATGGTTTTAATTAATTATTACATTTAATTTCACAATCATCTGACAAGATGATTACGTTCTATAATGATAATAGCTTTAAATGTAAAGTTTTAGCAAAGAAAATGAATTAATAAAATTTTTCCAGAAATCTGTAATTTCTAGACAAAAAACAGGCATTTTGCCCCAAAATTAAGTAGAAAATATACCTTTTATGTTTCATACATGTAATTTATAAGTGAACCTAAATAATTACAGTTCAAAATACATTTCTGCTATCATTTCAAGAACTTCTATAGATTCAATAAATATTCTCCAGATATAAGCTATTTTTAAATGAAAAGATATGTTTTTCCCAAAAAAACAAGTTGATTTTGAACGATATGTTAGTAAAACATATATAATCTGATAGAGTGTGAAAAGGTACACTAGAAAATAGCTTTCAATCATTGCTTTTATAACAAATAAGGGTTCTTTAAATAAATATACAGAAATCTGAGATTTCTGATTGAAAATACAGGTTTCTGTATAAAATAATTAATTTCGAGGATTTTGCAAAAAAATAAGAATATAAAATATATGTCATTTGAAAGAGGAGACTTTAAAGATGTTTTTTAAATCATCATTGAACAATCATATGCAATATTGAGGAGCTGAGAAGCAGAAATGAATTAAAATTTCCTCAAATTTCTGTGAATTTTGGCAAAAATTCGACTTTTTTACCCCAAAACACACAGTAAAAATAGAAATTGGAACTTGCAACTTATTTCATCTGAAAGAGCATCAAAAATACTATATATTTACACTTTTCAATGATTAAAAAATCAACCATATAAAAGTTATAATTTTTTCCTATTTTCAGTGATTTTTGACTAAAAAAACATGTTTTTCCCCAAAAACACCACTTTTGCAATGGAAATTTCCATGAGACAAATTTTTATCTGAAAGAGCGCAAAAAATGCTACAAAGTTAGGCCGGTTTTGGAGGATCAAGAGGGGGGGTGCACCCAACCCAGTGATACATCCCAGACTAATGGTCTTTGGTTTAAAATAAAATGGAAATTGTTATTTACGGATATGTATCTTATTCACTTGTCAATGAGTGAATTAAATAAAACAACCAGGAGAGCTACAGTCTCATCAGAGACTTCTGGTATAGATATGACATCATTTTCTCAATGGATACCAAATATACATGTACATGCTCTAAAACACAACTGGCTTTATCATACATTATCAAAAATATCTGCAATCTCAAAACTTGTGTCGAATTTTCAAGCATTTTCACACAAATAAAGATTTGTTATTTGTGTCTTTTTGGAGAAAAAATCACTTAAATTGAAGTTTTTAATAAACTTCAGTCTCCTTCAAAGGAATTATTCTCATTTCTACTTCTGAAACCGAAAATCTATCAACTGACCATAATCAGGTTTTCTATTATGTTACGTATGACGTCATACGAGTATGGACCTACTTTAAGATATACTTTTCAGTTTTAATATTTACTATTCTCTTTATTTTTTTTTTCAGATGGTAAACTATCTACATGGTGCCCTTATTGTAAAATAAAAAAGCCATTCAGATCTGGTCATTGTAACATATGTAAATCCTGTATTTCAGTGAGAGACCATCACTGTGTTTGGTAAGTTAACATTTTTTCCCCAGTTAAACATGATTTAATTCAATATGTATACAAACATTTTTTCCCCACTTTAAAGTGGAATTCTGCTTTTCAGATTGCAAGAAATTTTGAATTTGCCCTCTTACTGTCTAAATTTCTTTTCTCTAAGGTCTCTGCTTTCATTATGAATTGCCATTTTATACCTATTTCAGATTTTATTGTTGTTGACTAGACATGCTAGAATCGTGTCAACATACTCCACATTGCAAAGGCAGGAAGTATCCAATTTTTTATGATGAAGGTTAAAGGTCAAGGTCATATTTACTTGCAAACTAAACCATTAGCCTCAGTATCCTCAAACTTACCACAAAGGATCAAAAGGAAGGTCCCTATTGATAATCAAAATCCAAGGTCAAGGACAGTATCATAAAATAAAAGTTATGAGGGTTAATATACTGTAAACAGTCTATTATTCGCAAGCATTTTATTTTTCAAGTTTTGGGTGGTCCTTTGATTTGTGAAAATAAAATGCTGCAAATATGTCCCAACACATATCTTTATGCGATGTCGTGAAAATAAAACGTTGGGAACCAGTCACCTCACTCCTGATCTCAAAATTAAGATGCCACGAATAAAAAACGGTTTACAGAAGTGCTGTTTGTGGTAGTCTTATTGCATATAAATCATTTGTAAGATAATCTATCTCATTTAGTCTTTTCTGAATTTCTTCTTAGGATAGACACATGTGTTGGATCCAAAAATCATCGTCCATTTCTAGCAGCCATGACACTGTTTGTTATATTTGGTTACTATGGCAGCCATGTCACCTTGAATACTATCTGTATTTCAATCAATGATTGGATACCTTACCAGTGCAGTATAAGAGACCTATATCTAGATTTTAGGTGAGATGTTTTGTGAAAAAGTACTCAAACAAAAAAAGAAAACATTTTCAGATTTTTAATAAAATTTTGAAAGCAAAATTAAGGTTGGAGAATCTCCATGCTATAACATATTGCAATATATTGCAATACAAATTTGACCCGAAATACTCAGCCCTAATTATGACTTCACTTTTTATGCCCCCGTAATCGAAGATTCGGGGGCATATAGTTTTTTGTCTGTCCGTCTGTCTGTTAGTCTGTTTGTCCGCAAAAACTTTAACCTTGGCCATAACTTTTGAATGGTAAGTGATAGGGCTTTCATGTTTCACATGTGTATTCCTTGTGACAAGACCTTTCCATGGATACCAAATTTTTTTACCTTGTGACCTTGACCTTGGATTTTGACCTACTTTTGAAAAACTTTAACCTTGGCCATAACTTTCGAATGATAAGTGATAGGGCTTTCATATTTCACATGTGTATTTCTTGTGACAAGTCCTTTCCATGGATAGCAAAATTTTTGACCTTGTGACCTTGACCTCGGAGTTTGACCTACTTTTGAAAATCTTTAACCTTGGCAATAACTTTTGAATGGTAAGTAATAGGGCTTTCATATTTCACATGTGTATTCCTTGTGACAAGACCTTTCCATGGATAGCAAAAGTTTTTACCTTGTGACCTTGACCTTGACCTTTGACTTACTTTTTAAAAACTTTAACCTTGGGCATAACTTTGGAATGGTAAGTGATAGGGCTTTCATATTTCACATGTGTATGCTTGTGACAGGACCTTTCCATGTATACCAAATTTTTGACCTTATGACCTTCACCTTGGAATATGACCTACTTTCGAGAATATAAACTTTAGCCATGACTTTTGAATGGTAAATAATAGGCCTATCAGATTTCACATATGACTTTCTTGTGGCAAGACCTTTCTATGGATACCAAATTTGACCTTGTGACCTTGACCTCAAAATGTGAACTACTTTTTTTACCTTGTGACCTTGACCTTGGAGTTTGACCTACTTTTGAAAAACTTTAACCTTTGGCAAAACTTTAGAATGTTAAGTGATAGGGCTTTCATATTTCACATGTGTATTCCTTGAGACAAGACCTTTCCATGGATACCCAAATTTTTAGCTCTACTGGTCTAAGACCAGTTGAGCTTATGCGATTGCCCTGTGTCCGGCGTCCGTCCGTCCGTCTGTCTGTTAAACATTTCTTGTGGTTTCCAGTCCTCTAGAACTGTTGGTGATGGAAAGTTAATTTTTTTTGCAGCATGATTGGTCTATGGTCTTGTTGTGCACCTGATATTTTGTTTGAGCCCCTGACCCCCAGGGTCTTAGAAAATGGGTGTGGTCATTTTCTCTTATTTAATTCTATGTAATCTTGTGATCACCCTTTGTCAGAAAGTATAAATGATAGAAAGTTCATTCTTTTTGAAACATGATTGGGATATGGTTTAGTTATGCACCTGATATTTTGTTTAAGCCCCTGACCCCCAGGGTCCTAGAAAATGGGTGTGGTCATTTTCTCCTATATAACTCTATGTAATCTTGTGGTCACCATTTCTCAGAAAGTATAAATGATAGAAAGTTAATTCTTTTTGCAATATTGAAGGTCTATGATCTAGGTGTGCACCTGATATTTCATCTGAGCCCCTGACCCCTGGGGTCTTAGGAAACGGGTGTGGTCATTTCTCCTATATAACTCTACGCAATCTTGTGGTCATCATTTCTCAGAAAGTATAAATAATAGAAAGTTAATTCTTTTTGCTATGTTGTATGTCTATGATTGAGTTAAGCACAAGATATTTTGTTAGAGTCCCTGACCCCCAGGGTCTCAGAAAATGGGTGTGGTCATTTCCTCTTATATAACCCTATGTAATCTTGTGGTCACAATTTCTCAGAAAAAGTGCAAATGATAAAAAGTCAATTCTTTTTGCAATGTTCAAGGTCTATGATCTAGTTGTGCACCTGAAGTTTTGTTTGAGCCCCTGACCCTAGGATCTTAGACATTGGATGTGGTCACTTTCTTCTTTATCATGATATATAACTCCATATATATTATAGATCTATGATCAAGCTGTACACAAGATATTTTGTTTGAGCCCCTGACCCCATGGTCTTAGAAAGTGGGTGTGGTCATTTTCTCCTATATAACTCTATGTAATCTTGTGGTCACCATTTAATTCTCAGAAAGTATAAATGATAGAAAGTTAATTCTTTTTGCATCATGATTGGTCTATGGTCTAGTTGTGCACCTGATATTTTGTTTGAGCCCCTGACCCCCAGGGTCTTAGGAAATGGATGTGGTCAATTTCTCCTATATACATGTATATAACTTACTGTAATTTTGTGATCATCTTTTCTCAGAAACTATAAAGGATACAAAGTCAATTCTTTTTGCAACATGAGGGGTCTATGGTCTAGTTGTGTACACGTACCTGATGTTTCGTGTGAGATTCAGACCCCAAGGGTCTTGGAAAATGGGTGTGGTCATTTTCTACTAGATGTGCATTCTTGTGATAACCAATTCTTAGAGTGCATAATTGATAGAGTATGAATTCTTTTTGCATATTAATACAAATGTAAAGAGTATGTGGTTTGATTATCCACTTGATAATTAGTTTTAGCCCCTGACCTCCAGGGTCTTGGAAAATGGATGTGGTCATTTTCTGATATACAACTCTATGTAATCTTCTGAACACCTATGACTGAAAAAACATTTTTGCATTATGTTCAGACTTACGCTTAATGTTACACTTGCACATCTGATATACTTTTTTAGCCCCTTACTCTTTGGTCTTAGAAAATAGTTGTGTCATTTAGTTATGTATTTAACTAAACAACCAGGAGAGCTTCAGTCTCGTCAGAGACTTCTAGTTTGACCTTGTGACCTTGGAGTTTGACCTACTTTTGAAAAACTTTAACCTTGGGCAAAACTTTAGAATGGTAAATTATAGGGCTTTCATATTTCACATGTGCATTCCTTGTAACAAGACCCTTCCATGGATACCAAATTTTTTTACCTTGTGACCTTGACCTTGGAGTTTGACCTACTTTTGAAAAATTTTAACCTTTGGCAAAACTTTAGAATGGTAAGTGATAGGGCTTTCATATTTCACATGTGCATTCCTTGTAACAAGACCCTTCCATGGATACCAAATTTTTTTACCTTGTAACCTTGACCGTGGAGTTTGACCTACTTTTGAAAAACTTTAACCTTGGGCATAACTTTTAAATGGTAAGTGATAGGGCTTTAATATTTCAAATGTGTATTCCTTGTGACAAGACCTTTCCATGGATACCAAAATTGTTGACCTTGTGACCTTGACTGTGGAGTTTGACCTTATTTTGAAACTTTAAACTTTAGCCATAACTTTTTAATGGTAAGTGATAGGGCTTTCATATTTCACATATGAATTCCATGTGGCAAGATTTTCCATGTATACTAAATTTGACCTTTTGACTGTGACCTCAAATGTGAAACTACTTTTCATCTGTTTTACTGACAAAGATGCCAACGGGGGCATTCATGTTTCACAAACACAGGTTTTTTCTTTCTCTTTCAGTTCAGCCCTGTGTTTTGTGTCCGTCATGTACACCTTACTATGTACCAGTATTATGTCTATGGGTCTCCTACAACAGTGTATATTCATCAGTCAAAATGTCACCTCTCAGGAATTCCACGTGGCTACCAAACGAAGATGGTTAAAGTACGGGTTTATAGCTAAGAATAATCAGAGCAACACAAGCTTTCTAAAAAATTGGATGAACTTTCTTTTCACTGAGAGAAGAATGAACTATGGCTTAGAGAAATTATGATGTTAGCTTGTTTTATACTAAATCTGTTTTATATTTATATAAAATCTTCAAAATCTATTTAAAATTTACTGTGTTTTTTTGTTGTTGGAACTCACAACCGTTGGAATAAGATGTCCATCGAGAGAAAACTGCTTGGAGCAGCAACTTTAAACTTGACATGGTGATAGACCATGGTGAGACGAATCAAACTCAGCAACAAATTTTACCTATTGACCTTGACCTATGAGTTTGACCTACTTAAAAAAAGTAAACCTGGGCTATATCTCATGAACTATAGCAGTGTATAGAGGATATGGCTTTGATATTTCACATGCAGAATCCTCATAACCAGACCTTGCATTTGATATCATGACTTTTGACCTAGTGGCCTTGACCATGGGGTTTGATCTACCTTTAAAAAACTTTAACCTGGGCTATATCTCACATATTTTAAGGAGTAGGGTTTTGATATCTAACAAGTAGATTCCTCATGATTCTGACGAATTTCGATGGTTATGCTGTCTACCTTTGATCCTTCTTATTAGTCCCCTACCGGCTCACCCCGTTTGTCCGTCTGTCCATCACACTTTAGTTTTCCAGACTTTTTTCGCTGTCGTTGCAGATATTGATCTCATTTTTGGTATGTGACTTTATCTCAATGTGATACAGATCAAGTTCGAGTTTGGTTCCGATTGACCTATTTTTACAAGAGTTATGGCCCCTGGACTTAGCAAATTCCATGATATTCTCAGTTTTCCAGTCTTTTATTCGCTGTCATTGCAGATATTGAAATCATTTTTAACTCACCTCGACGAAGTTGAGTGAGGTTATGCTATACCCCCGCACGTCGGCGTCCGTGTCTGCGTCCCCGTCCGGTGAAGAAGTTTGGGGTAGTTCAGTATTTGGCAAAGTACTGATGCTACAGTAACCAAACTTGCACAAGTGATTCATCTTTGGATGCTGAGGTGAACCCATGCATCAGATGCTGCATCTGACCTACATTTTCCACTTGATTGACTTGGTTAAGAAGTTTGGGGTAGCTCAGAGTGGCTTGGTTAAGAAGTTTGGGGTAGCTCAGTATCTGACAAAGAACTGATGCTACAGTAACCAAACTTGCACAAGTGATTCATCTTTGGATATCCAGATGGACCCATGCATCGGATGCAGCATCTGACCTACATTTTCCGCTTGAGTGACTTGGTTAAGATGTTTGGGGTAGCTCAGTATCTGACAAAGTACTGATGCTACAGTAACCAAACTTGCACAAGTGTATCATCTTTGGATGCCCAGATGGACCCATGCATCAGATGCAGCATCTGACCACTTGAGTAATTTTGCTTTTAAATGCCAATATTGAGCAAAGTATAAGTGCTACATGTACCAAACTTGCATATTGGATGTACTTTTGATCAAACTTTCATAAAATGACCTTGACCTACTTTTTCTGCTTGAGTGATTTTGTCTTTAAAAGCCAATATTGAGCAAAGTTTAAGTGCTACATGTACCAAACTTGCATATTGGATGTATCTTTGATCAAACTTTCATAGAATGACTTTGACCTACTTTTTCCACTGTTATAATTTTGCCTTTTTAAAAGCCAATATACATGTACTAAGAAATATGTTTGAATTGAATTTTGCTGCCACGAGGTGAGCTTCTTAATCTGTGATTACCTATGTTTGATATGTGAGTTCTCAATTTGACACAGTTCAAGTTCGAGTTTGGTTCCGATTGACCTATTTTTACAAGAGTTATGACCCCTGGACTTAGCAAATTTCATGAAAATCTCAGTTTTCCAGACTTTTTCGCTGTCGTTGCAGATATTGAAATCATTTTTGGTATGTGAGTTTATCTCTATGTGATACAGATCAAGTTCGAGTTTGGTTCCGATTGACCTAGTTTTATGGCCCCTAGACTTAGCAAATTTCATGAAATTTTCAGTTTTCCGGACTTTTCTCGGCTGTTGTAGATTTTGAAATATTTTTTTATATGTGATTACATCTCAGTGTTATACAGATCAAGTTCGAGTTTGGGTTCAGATTGACCCATTTTTACAAGTGTTTTGGCCCCTGGACTTAGCAAATTTAATGAAATTCTCAGTTTTCCGGACTTTTCTTACATGGTATTGCAGATATTGAAATCATTTTTGGTATGTAAATATATATCAGTGTGATACAAATCAAGTTCGTGTTTCAATTTTATTGACCCATTCCTAAAGGAGTTATGGCCCCTGCGCTTAGAAAATTTCATGAACTTCTCAGTTTCCAGTCTTTTCGTGCCTGTTCTTGTAGATATTGAGCTGATTTTTTGTATGCAGATACATTATAGTCTGATTAAGAAAAAGTTGAAGTTGGGTTTGATTTATTTGTTCTTACAAATGGTATGGCCTCATAGCAAATTTCATTAAATTTTCCTGTTTTCCAGACCTTTTTCTAAAACACATATTGAACTTATTTTAATGATGGATTCATCTTTCGGTGTAAGTACAGGTCAAGGCAGAGTTGAAGGACATGGGTTAATGCCGGTAGGGGACTTATATCTCTTGCGATTCATAATTTTTTTTTGTCAATCATGTCACCATAATATGCAGGTCTGTTGCTTGTATGTGTCCGAATTTCAAAAGAAGTTGTCAGTAATTTATGTAAAATTTCCATAAAGTTTTTACTAATTTGTGAAAGCGAAAACCTTGACCTTAAAGTTTCTTCATAATTTCTACTGTGAAAATCCAAAACATCAGTTATGCTCTAGCATATCGGATGAGCTGTGAAATGTAGATACCGTATGACGGTAATCTAGGAACATCACCGCCAAGCCAGGGAAAATTTACTATGTTGAATCCAAAATCATCCGTTGCTTCCAAAATAATTAATTATAAACAAAATTTAAAATGTCTAGATGTACACGGCCTTTCACAAAACCCCATATAACGCACATGTTCATCCTCTGATTTCATCTACCAACCGTCTGGTCATGTGGTTACTGACATTAATATCGTCGGTAACAATAAACTTAGGAACCTTCTCAGTAAAGGTCCAAAGTACAGGGTGACCCGTTCCTTCACATGGCGGGAAAACTTTGAAATAATTATGGATGCATGTGAGGAGTACGCCAGACGGTGGGCAAAAAAAAGGAGGATGTAGAACTAGACACACTCTCCGAATGGATGAAATCCACCGGAGAATTACTTAAAAGAAGAATAGGACATCTTCGGCATTCAACTAACAATAGACACGAGTCAATTTTACATTACCCTGTTGTTACCAAAGAACTTTATGACCTCCATGAAAAATATATCATTGTTCTTGTTGACAAAGCGACGAACAATATTACTTTTGCTTGCAAGTCATGCTATTTCAAATGCATGAGAGAGGAACTTCGGTTACATTCAGCACCTGGAAATCCAACGTACACACAAATTGATCTGTATCTGAAATACTTGACAATCACAAATCTGTTCTTGAGTCCTTCGGTATTCACAGTGATGACTCTGATTTTGAAGTACCTTTATTTATTGGATTCCAAAAATGCACAAACACTCTTACAAAAGCACCGGTTCATCGCTTGTTCGTCCAGGTGCTCCACAAAACCTCTATCCATTTTGCTTGCGAAAATATTCATACTGCGAGACAGAAATAGAATCAGATGTGGATCATGAAGAATTTCTAATTTCAATCATAGCTTAAAGTCTTTCGACTTCTCCACGTTCTACACTACCATCCCTCACCAAAAGCTTAAAAACAGACTTGCCAATATTATTCGCAAGACCTTTCTTTATAAAAAATTGTAATAGGGGATACAAATACCTCGTGATAGGGCGAGAGGATACTTATTTCGTTAAGGAACACTCTGATTCAAACAAAAAGTATACCGAAGACGATATGCATGAGTTTTTTGATTGACAACATTTTTTGTTGTGTTTGGAGGAACCGTATTTCAGCAAATATCCGGCATTCCCATGGGTACCAATAGCGCCCCACTGATTGCGGACTTATTCTTATATTTTCTTACGAAGCTGACTTCATCCAGACCTTGCTCTCGACTGAACGAAAGTACATTGCATCTCAGTTCAATTTTACCTTCACATACATAGATGACGTGTTGACCATCAATAATCAGAACTTTAAGGATCATCTACATGAAATCTATCCTCATGAACTATAAGGATCAAGGAAACAACACAGAGTGACAGATCCGCTTCGTACTTGGATATACTTCTATTTTTCGACGCAAATTGCCACTTAAACACCTCGCTGTATGACAAGCGTGACGATTTCAGCTTCCACATAACCAACTTACCTTTCATGGGTAGCAACATTTCCTCTTTTCCTGCTTATGGCGTTTTGGTTTCTCAGCTGATACGGTACGCCAGGACATGTTCCAAATATAAAGATTTCATCATTAGAGCCAGATGGCTTGCATGTAAGCTACTTGTTCAGGATTATATTACGCAACGACTGAAATCATCATTGAGAAAGTTCTTCGGTCGCTACGGGGATATAATAAAAGCATATCAGATCCCCCTTTCAAGAATGATCAGCGTTGTGATTTAATGGCTGTCATCATCACCAAACAAGACATACTTACCTGATATGTACATCAAAATGTATATCGAGACAATCACCGAATTTAACAGGTTTCCATGGAACTGCTGCGACGGGTGTTGCATGCAATCAGGAGACTCTGACTCTCCCCGGGTACCTGGTCTCCAACCAGGTTGCAACCGTTACGATGGGAATTCTCACGATTTGGCTTGCCTTCTCGACTTTGAGACTAAATAACTGATAGGTACTTCTTGAATGAATCTCTCCATTAACAATTTTGATATTTAGGTCCAAAAACGGTGTTTCTGTGTTTGTAACGTTTGCCTTATATAGAGTAAATTCCTGTGGATAAATAACATTTTTATACTTTTCAAAAACAGGATTGTCGATAGTAAGAATATCATTCAGTCACCTAGAAGCAACACCATTACGCAGGTTGCGCAGAAAAAATAATCGTGTCCAGAATTTGTTAATTTCGGTGTTCAGGTTGGTTTAAAGGAAAAATATCTTCCAATTTGTAGGATACACTCTCATATCGGGAGTCCACTTCTTTTCATGTGGTGGAGGTTTTTGTTTGTTTGCTTTGGTTTCTGTTTTATTCTGATTTTGTATGCCTTCGGTTTCTGATTTTTTGAATGATCGATTTTGTGCTGTATACAGGGATATGGTCATTATCCATATTTGTCATGTAACTGCCGGCTTAGGCAATGTGTACCTTGCATGGCAGATTTAATAGGGGTGAATAACTTGGACAAAACTTGGTGAGGTTCAAAAGAACCTTGTACGTTTTTTTTTCTTACATTGTATACTGCTTAGTGCATACATGTACTTTTAAAATTCATCTAATAAAATTGCTTCATTTTGACGCGATGATGTGATAATTCACAACCATTATCGTTGTAAATAATCTGCTACATAATTTACACGTAGGAGTTGCATAATCACGAGTAAATTCATGTGCGAATCCAGCGAACGATGCAAGAAGAAGCTTCAACGATTGTTTGATCCTCGATCGTTCCGTACCAAAAAAGTACATAGTGATAAAGGCATCCAAACCATTCGGTCATGATTATAGAACCCAATGCTGAGCTGAATTGTAAAATGTTACAAAATTCAGTGAACCGTGTGAAGTTGGAATTTTTAACAAAGTGAAAATATAATACAAAGTCATTAAAATTAAATCTCTACAAAAGTGGAAAATCAGATGTATGTTCTAGAATAGTAATATTACACGTCTTTAAATTCATATTATCATTAAAAAGCTGGTAAGCAGCATGGATAAAAAATGCACGTTTCGGGTACTTAACCTCGCTTAGTGATCCTCAATCTAAACAATGAAATATGGCCAAAGACTGTGAAATGTTAAATGTCTTCAAATCAATAGCATCATTTAAGAACAGATAAATTTGCAGCATGGACCAGACATGCACGTTTCGGGTACTTTCCCCTCGCCATTGATTTTCAATTTAAACAATCGAGTATGGACAAATAGTGTGAAAGTTAATTATTATGTCCAAAAAAACCGAAAGACGCAGCAGGATGGGTGGGATATGATGCTACAGGTCCAACAGTTTTTGAAATTTCAAGAAATTTTGAAAAAAGAAATTTATGAATGCGTTGAAGAAACGATAAATCGAAGTTGGTCGAACTTGGTTACATGTGCCCCCGAAGACTCCTGGTCCTCCAGCAGTGACACTCACCAAGTGGTACAAATGTTTTTAAAACGTCTTCAAATTCAAAAAGTAGCATGATTTAAGAACAGATAAATTTCGAGCATGGACCAGACATGCACGTCTCGGATACCTAACCCTCATCAGTGATCATCAATCTAAACAATGTAATATGACCAAAAAGTGTGAAAGTATTTTGTATAAACATGTTCCGAAAGACGTAGCAGCTAGGATTTGTGGTATATGATGCTACATGACCCACAGTTTTGAAATTTTAAGAAATTTTGATAAAAGAATTTTTTAATGTTTTGAAGATAGTTGGTCAGGACCCCTATTTCCGAATTTTCGAACCTCGGAATGATTACTATTCCTAAGTGAGACCATGTGCCCAAGGAGAGTCATCGTTTCCTTATTGCATGCAGCATACAATATATAAAGATTTTCATTTTTCAGATTTAAAAATCATTTTAAGAATATAAATTCACAATACTTTGGATTTTTCTGCTTCGAAATCTGGCATTTATCTAAAAAGGGTATTTATGGTAAACCGAATTTGAAACATATTATTTGAATAAAAATAGGCAATTTGAATATTTATATGGAAAATGAATGTTGTTGATGGTTATTGAGAAATATTTTTTCTACTTCTTTTTTTTTGTAGAATTATCATTAATTTTTCATCAGGCACCACGTGTTTAATAATTGATATGATTTCTGAATTTTGATAGTGGCAAATGCAAAAATCAGTATATTTAGCATTCCGGAAACTAAATCTGATTCTGGATCCGCCCCTGTTCCAAGCCGAAACAAACAACACGTACCATATCCTCTCCGTTTATTAATGAGAACAATAATTGCCCTGGAAATTCCTTTTCCGATACATATCAATAACGTTCTCTGTAACTGATTGCCCATTCAGTTTTGTTAATGACATGTACGTAAATAGTAAACGTATAAATTTGCGGGAAGACAAAGTTGAATAAGCAATAAGCAGGTTACACACTTTGAATACAAGCAATGTTTGAAAGGTAGGAAATTCATTCATGTATAAAAAAGAAAAAGAAGTAAAATTGGGTTTTTTTATGTCTTTTATTACAGTTTTTTTTTCAATTTCATGATAGCATGTAAATGAATTATTGTCACATTGCAAATAGATGTTAAACGTCTTAAAATTCAATAGCATCATTTAAAACCTGATAAATTTACAGCATGGACCAGACATGCACGTTTCGGGTACTAAACCCTCGTCAGTGATCCTCAGTCTTGATATCTAGGAATCTCATTGGTTGTATAGCCGTAATTATAAGACTATGTTACCCGTCCGCAGCCGTAAATGCGGAACATTCTGACGTTACGGAAAACTTATTATTTCTTGACGTCTTAGCCGTGCATTTCCCGTTAAAACGTTCAAAAGTTTTGAATTTTTCTCTCGCTTCAGATTTTCGGCTAAGATGAATTTCATTCGTGGTTTATTCCTTTTACAATCCATCAACAAATAAAAAAGTTAATTTTACTGTTGATAACATTTCGAAATGACTATTTATAAGTGATTTGCAGTATGACAAAAATGTTATTACAGTTCCAGAAAAGTAATATCAGACCATATTACCAGTCTGGAACCCTAATAAGTTATATTATTGTCCGTTACTATTTTGTTAACATTGAACCCTCATGTATCCCGTCTGTCTGTCCGTCAAAACTTCGTATCTGATAGATCAGTTAGTTTAAAAGATTATAAGAAAGGAGGGGATCTCCAACAATACCTAGTTGCAGCACCAACAGCAAAACACCAAAACACCCACTGCAAAAACACAAAGCAGACACGCACAGAAAGAGACGCAAATGGTACAGGGAAACGATAAATCACATAGAAACATCAAACACAAATGACTACACATAAACCAACGATACCACTTTTCCGATTACGTCTCGAAGAACAACTGTGGTTTAAAATGACCTCCTCAATGTCTCAATGTAAAGAATCTCAACAGTACTCACAATTGAACACAGAATTGAGCATCGACGGACCCCTAGCAAGCTAGAGGTGGGACCAGGTGCCCGGGAGGAATACAAACAGCATGGCGCAGGGGCCAAGAAACACACCGATGGATATGTACATGGATATTGAAACAGAAAACGTACGAAATACGGTGGAGGTTTTTGTTTGTTTGCTTTGGTTCCTGTTTTATCCTGATTTTGTATGTCTTTGGTTTCTGATTTTCTGAATTATCGATTTTGTCCTGAATACAGGGATATGATCATTATCAATATTTGGCATACAGTCCGTGCTCTGCTGGCTGTAGCGAGCCTATGCATGTTATCCCTCTAGGAGTCCGACAGAGATTAAAAGAGGACAGGTTGTCGGGGTCCCGTCTTCTCTAAAGAGGTTTGGACAGTCAGTCAGAGTGCAATTCTTAAGAATGCGTTAGATTGGTCCAGTACCACACCTAGTATCCGTCTGGTGACCGAAGGATCATAATCGGTATCAGAGGAAATGATTCTAACACAATTTTGATAGTAATTCTATCTTTCTTTGATCCTTCCTATTTTGTTAATTATGTCACCATAAAATGCAGGTTAAGAAATACCCAACGTAATAACTCTGTTGCTTGTATGCGTCAGAATTTCGATAAAAGTTAAATTAAAATTTCCAGTCAAAGTCATATAGTGTTGTTGGTGATCCCCTCATTTAGTGTCCTCTGATATTCCATCTTTTCGATTATTACAGGACTATGTTCGATTTGTGAATGACGTCACAATTACTTTTTTTTATTGATACAAATACACACTGAACCATACTGTTAAGAACATAGGATAATACATCAAAATATATCAAAATTCTCAACCCTTTGCAATACCGTTTTCCATAATTCTTTATCAATTTTTGTTTTCTTTAACATCAATAATAAATTTATTTGTTCTATAACCAAAAGCTGAAATTTATGAAAGGTCGCTAAAATAGTATTACTTTTCTTTGATATTTCATTTCGTTTCTTTCTAACCATATATTCTATTTAGCAAAAAGCAGAATCAAGTTAAAGACATCATAGTATTTTGAGCTTTGTTGAAAACCAAACATAACACAATGCATATTGGAAAAATCATATCTTTCATCTATCCTAAATTGTTGGGCAATATTTCTTAACAAGGAAAGGACATGATTCAAAAATTCTTTCGATTTTATACATGTAAAAAACAAATGTATAATATCTTCATTTTCAGAACAAAAGTGACACTTTCCAGTTGACAAATTCATTTTAGATAATCTAACTTCTGTGTAAACAATACGATGTATAATTTTCCATTGTTATAATCTAATTTTCTGAAGAATGAAGGAACATTTATGCGTAAGGGACCAAATGTTTCTCCAATCAAGATCCTTATTGGTTTTCTCTTCCCAATAAATTTGACATTTCGCAATTTTATTTTTTAAAAATATTTTCTTGATTATACTTACTTTAAATTTGTTAATAATTTTCTTTTGTTTTAATGTATAAAATGAAAATTCTCTCTCATTCCCAAACTCGTTTCTTCCTTATAAAGTCTCATACATAACTCAAAATGTTTTAATGCTGATTTCATTGCATTCCATTCAGAAATCCAATTTCTTCGATTGATCAAGTTCGTGAAAATTTCTTCAACTGATAATAATCTAGACTTATCTGCCACATATAAATCTTTTATTCTTTTCAAGTTACTTTTACTAAAATTTGATAGGAAAACTGGCTTCCTGTTAAATGACACATTTTTATTTCCCATTATAAGTTGATTATACATATTTTCTTTAGAGGTTGGTGGAATTTCTGCAATAAACTTAGTCCATGTTTTGACTGCATTTAAATAAAAGTCTGACATATGTAAAAAAATTTAAACCTGTGGTATCTGTACATTTACAAAGAAAAAAGGGTTCGTCGAATTCCTGGTAAAATTTTTGGAGCCATTTTCTCCCTATTATGTTCCATGCCTCTTTTTCAGAGTGCATTATTTTAAGAATAAAGTTTATTTGTTTCGTTCTGAAGGTCATCTCCACGTCTATCATATTCATTCCCCCTTTTTCTCTATCAAGCATAACTACATTTTTTTTTTCGATTTGATTGGTTTTACCACCCCAGAAGAAATTCCAAATAAGTGTATTGATTTCTTTCATATAGATAACTGGGATCCCATTACACTCTATTTCAAAGCTAATAACTGACAGAATAAGAGATTTTATTATTAAAGCTTTCCCTTCTAGAGACAGGTTTCGCGATTTCTAAACATGGATGCAATTCTTGATTCTAGTAATTTTTTCCATCCATATTTCTTTAGTATTTATTCTATAGCCATGTTCTATTCCTAGTGTTTTTACCGATGTATTTGTCCATTAAATTTCTTTAAACTGAGGTTGCTTTCCATTTACCAATATATAAACCTATTGTTTTGTTCATATTAACTTTAGAGCCGGACGCTTTTTCAAATATAGAAAGAATTTTAAAAGCTTCTTTTATTGAATTTTCTGTTCTTAGTAACAACTGTGTGTCATCTGCAAAAATATTCAATTTTGTCTCATTAAATTCATCGTCAGGCAAAGATATGCCTTTGACATCTTGACACGTCACAATTACTTGACGTCAGATACCTGCACAAATGGGAAGTAACTCTGTACTTTCAAAAGACAGCATCTGCTATAGTTCAAATTGAAATTCTAATTAATTCATGTCGTTATGAAATTCATCAACATGTCATATCATATGTTGAATACATATGTTGTTTTTGAATTTGCTGTGCATAGAGGGTAATTTTTAAGTTGCAGTAATTAGTTTCTCCACCGATTTCTTATAACTGATTTACATTGAAACTAAAATATATCTCGATGTATTGATTGGTCATAGATGTCCATGTTATTTACTAAATGCTTTAACCAATAAGAGATAACAAATTGTGGTCAATTATCAAGTTATTATTATATAGATTAACCAACCATTAGCAACAAGCAATAAGGAATTCTCACTTTATTGTGTTAGAAGTACGTACACAATATGGATGGGTATTAGGCGCGGATCTAGAGGGTGGAGGGTCAAAGTCGGTCGAGAATTTAGCCTTATATCTTTCTTAGGAAATCATACGTAGAAATAGGACAAGCAATCAGCGTTTTTTGGCAGACTCTCAGTATTCTTTATTCGGTTATTTCGAAGACCAGAGTTACTTCCCTTTTGGGGCGGTATATATATCTCACTAATATGACATCATCAAAGTCTATGGGAACAGTCCCTAAACTCTGGGAAACGACGGTAGAAAATCGTCGTTACCATACCATGTTCATGACGTCATAATGGTTTTACGTCAGATACCGTCTCCAATGGAAAATAACTCTTTATTCTGCAAAGACTTAATATCCCGAAGAAAGTCGATCAAGGTCTCTTGAATAAATAACAGTAATAAGTTTCGTAATCCACTACACGTCACTGGAAGTCAAAGAAACTACAGAGACAAATAATTCATCCTATTTGGACATAATGCTGTCCTTTGACACTGATGGTCCCATGAACACCTCACTCTATGACAAATGTGACGACTTCAGTTTCAGCATCACAAACTTCCATTTTCTGAGTAGCAACATCCCCCTTCATCGCCTTCTTATGGCGTGTTCATAACCAAATTGATACGTTATTCAAATGCAAGTAGCAAATATACGGATTTTTTTCTAAGAGCTAGGTTTTCTGAGAGCTACGTTTGTGATCGACTAACATCGTCACTGAGGAAGTTCCTCGGTCGGTACGGGGAACTCGTTATAGATGTACACTATGATGTCACATTGTCCAGAATGGTGAATGATATATTGTCATAGACCATTTGAACCATCCAACCACAGACTACATTTCTATCTTCCGAAATGAAAGTAACCGGATGTGATATTTCTGCCAAATTGAAGCGACGGGTGTAGCATGCAAGCAGGAGATGTAAACGTCTTCAAATTGAATAGCATCATAGATGCTGACTCTCCCTAGGTACTTGGTGTCACTCCTTATTGGGAATTCGCTTCTTTTCATGTAGTGGAGGTTTTTGTGTGCTTGCGTTGGTTCCTGTTTTATCCAGATTTCGTATGCCTTTGGTTTGTGATTTTCTGAATTATCGATTTTGTACTGTGTATTGCAATATGGTCATTGTCCATATTTGTCATTCGTTATCGACAGTTTAATCCCTGCGAGACCACGTAACCTTAAATCTACTGTCAATCAGACGCGTCATTAACAAAAATGACTAATCAGAGTCCTCATATCGATTTAAACTATTTTCTTCATTTCCTCAATGGCTTAAGAGTGCATTGCCCTGTCCTATCATCGTATCATGGTATGAAGGGGTTAAAGTATTTATTAAGATACGTATGAAAATGACCGTACATTATATACATCACAAGCGCGGATCTAGAGGAGGAAGGGTTAGGGGTTCAACAGTAAAGCTGATTTTTCCTGCCATTTACTCATGATTTTTTCCTTTCAAATTGGACCCCACCCAAACCCCTGAACAAATCTAGATCCACCTATGCATAATGTGTGTCCAATCTTAACGACTTTTGCAAAGTATGAGTAAGAGGTCAAAGAGTAGTTACAGAGTACAGGGGGCCATATTTAGATATTACTTAAGGTCATGTAACGATGAAACAGGGCAAATGTAGGCATTGTGTGACGTCAATGGAAAAGATCTAGCTCCAGTATACTGATTCTATGCTAATTAGTGATTCAACGATCTTATATCACACAGCTACTCACACCTTCCTTTCAGAATGACAAGTTTTGCTTTACTGTGAATATTTCAGAAAAAAAACAACAAAACACACATTGAAATTTAATCAAAGTGAAATCACAGTATTGGATACCTTTTTGCATCAATTTCATTGTAGATGATTCAGACAATGTGTACAGGCACAGAACAGCCCACAAACAATCATTGAACCAAATCTAAAAAGTCAAAAACCGGTAAGTAACACTTTAATATTGTTGCATGTTGTCTTTGTATAAATTCCTATACTTTCTATATACCCTATGTTTTCCTTTGTCGTAATTGTATCAGCACTCGGTCGGTATTTTTCTTTGAAGGAAATATTTATCTTTGTGTCCGTATTCGTTTATCACTATATGAGAAATTATCACGCTTCGTACTGATTTAAGCCAATGACGTCGCAGTATTACGATCACGTGATGTCCTACCTTGACGCTGAAGTAGGTTACTAAATTTTTAAACGTCAAAAATTGCAATGAAAATGTTACAAAATAGTTCTCGGCATGCTAAGAAAAGAGAAGGGATCTCCAACAAGACCCTATTGCAGCACCAACAGCAAAACACCAAAACACCCGATGCAAAAACACGAGCATAGAGACGTACGACATGTAAACATCAAACACAAAAGACTAAACATAAACCGACGAGACCAGTGGGCAACCGGTGCCGACTTTGGACGACCATTTGCAACGCAGGGAGCAAATGATGTGGTTATCCTGGATTACGTGCGCACAACCCTCTCACTTCTCAAATTACCCAGAGGTCTCGAAGAACGTACAATTGTGGTGTAAAACAACCTCCTCACTGTAAGATGACATCATACAAACAAGACCACAAAATGTAGAGGCCCCAGCAACACAGATGAATATGTAAATGGATATAAAAAGAGGGTTTCCGTAATACAGACCGTGCTCTGCCGGCTGTAGCGAGCTCATGTATGTAATCACCCAGGGAGTCCGACTGACATTCAGAGAGGACAGGTGGTCGGGCCCTGTCTTCTCTAAAGAGGTTTGGACAGGGCCCGTCACAGAGTCCCTTCGTCACAGTCTGTCAGAGTGCAAGTCTCAAGGATGCGCTGGTACAAGACTGTAGATTGGTCAAGTACCAAGCCTAGTGTCCGTCTGGTGACATTAGGATCATATCCACGGTATAAAAGGCGTTTGATGACTCTGACGTATTTTCGATTGTTATGCTGCCTACCTTTGATCCTTCTAATTTTGTTTATCATATCATCATAAAAGACATGTTGTGTAATACCCAAAGTAATGTACTCTGTTGCGTGTATAGATCCGATTTTTAAAAGAAATTGACTGTAATTTTTGTAAAATGTCCAGAAAGTCTTAACTATTTTATGAAAGCGGAAACCTTGACCTAAAAGTTTTTTTGGAAATTTGTAATTTTCTACTATGAAAATCCAAAATATCAGTACATTCTCTAGCGTGCCGGATGAGCTGTGATATGTAAATGCCGCATGACGGTGATCTTGGAACTTCACCGTCAAGCCAGGGGAAATTTACTATGTTGAATCCAAAATCATCCCTGTCCAATTTCTGTTATCAAATTTTCTTGAAATTTCGAAAACGTGGGTCCTGTAGCATCATATCCCACCCATTCTGCTTCGTCTTTCGGTACATTTTTGGACGTACCTTTCATACTCTTTTGTCATATTACTTTGTTGAGATTGAGCCTCATGGGTTAAGTACCCGAAACGAAATACAGAAAAATGTCTTTGAAAGAGGAATTTATAAATAAATCCATATTAATCCCTTTCAGGAAGCAGACAGTTACAACTGACGTTATGGGCAAGGCGTTTCGCTTCCTGATGCTTTTGGTATTAATGACGACAGTCTCAATGGGGATGGAAAAGGTGAAAATCTGCATTAAAAGATGTGTATGGAACTTAAAAGAGTGTCGGCGTTATCATTGTAGAGGATCAATCAACCCCTTCCTCTGTAGGCACGTGTGTTACGGACGATGTAAAAACTGCTTCTTGGTGTGTAAGGAAAATTTTCTGTTAAGACTTCATAGAAAAAATAACTCTCAATGATTAATTGTGTTTTATTGCTTTGGAAAACTACATTATCAAATAAAGATGTAATAATAAAGAGTACATAATTATGTGCTTGATATTTAAAAGTTATGATTTGAAAATGTGAAAGAGATCAAGGTGAATAGATACTAGCATACGAAGATTATTTAATCTAGAACTGAGAACTGATATTGATTGATGGGGGGGGGGGGGGGGGGCTTTTACATAATGTTGTTAAAACTTGTTATCCTACCCATTTTCACCGTATGGAAATAAAATATATTGAAACTAGTAAAAGTAGTTATGAATTGGTTTGTTTAAATATATTTACCTAAAATTAATTAAAGACTCTTTAATGAATATCTGTCTACGTCATGTTCATAACACTGTAGGTATAGATATGCGTAGAGCGATATCAGAAATATCAAAATGATTCATTATTTTATGTAAAGAAAAACGAATGGTTTCAATTCTGTTCCATATTGTCAACATGTATAAAGATCAAATGGTCGACGTGTGCGTAAGTTCTGTGACTCTAGATGACCAACTAACATTAAGAAAGGTCGTTTTGTCAGGTCTGAACATGGTGAAGAAGGGCTCATCATAGAATGCCATCTTCATGGTGGGTCAGAATGGAACCTTCCCAGAAATAATGTGTGCAATACTGTAGTCGGTTTCATAATTATACAATGTGTTGTAAAGACTATTAGCGGTACGACACAGGGGTGATGTATAATAGCTTTGTAACTTTCTCTCGGTGCAAAACCTCTCCTCCACAAACGTATAATAAAATCCCAAGGGTGGACACTCTTTCTGTACACGATAGTGACCTTTCACTTCTAACAATCTGTATTCGACAAGTTTAAGGATGTTTTTGTTACATGGATTTCCTTTATCGATGTATTAATCCATGGGCTATAAGATCAGAATTTGGACGGAAAGCTAGGGAGGCTTGATTCTTTAAGACGAAAATATCCGCCCATGGGCTTTTATTATAGCTTTGTAGAAGAAAGGACTACAGATAAATGGGTTTGATATCTCACCCTTGTGACTGACGATTACTCACATGCATACATGTAATTATTAAGATAATGTCGAAGGGTTCCAACTCTATACCTTCTTAAGGAAAATTCCAAAACAATTTCCATGCACCAGACACGTGGTTCGAATATCAAATTCTCATCAGTGATGCTTCTAGCAGAGCCACCAAAAATAAAATCAGTAGCGCCCTCTTTATTTTTTTTTGAATTTAGATTTGTACATTTACATTACAGAGAGTGCGCGGCTCCAAATTTCCTGTAGGGTCGATTCAGTAGCATTTCCAAATATGTCTATGTTCAAAAGCATTAGATTCGAATTCAATGTAATGTGTCGACATAGAATGAAGGTTGTCATATTCAATAAGGAACACTCCTCCGTTAAATACATGTACTTCTACATACTTTTCTGTTTCTATGTCAACAACAACCAGACATGTGTTCAAGATATAAGTGCGCTCGTCTTTACTGAACACGGGCGACATCGCGCGTCGTTGTCTGAGCGAACCAATATGGCGAACACGAGTGGCATTAACAATTCAAAATTCAAAATACAAATTAAATGAAAATTTCAAAACAAATATTGCCGAAACACTCAAATATAAAAGTTACTTTAATTTTTTTAAGAATGAGTAAATTAATTACAATACATAGTGTCGGGTCCTTGTCATGAGACTTGCGTCATCCTTACCTTTTTATGTCGCTCGTTGGTTTCATTTGGGAAAATTATTAGAACTCTTTTTGCTGTATTTTCATCAATGAGATCAATACTTTCCATTTAATGATATTCGTCGCCATTTGGAAACAATAGATAACAGCCGTAAACTAACTCTATTCATTTTGAAGACGTTTAACATCTAGAGAGTTCACTCGAATGCTAAAGCCGGGCTTCCACTGTCGCGAATGCAGAGGCGATAGAGCTACGATTAGGTGATTTTGTTTAATCGTAGCGCATTCTCCTCTCAATCGCGGGCATTCTCGTCTCATCGTGTCACTATCGTGTCTTGTTCTCCTGCATTCTCCTATGTTCGCGTCACCGACGCGAATGCTTCAAACTGTTTAAAACATTCGCGTCTGAATTCTTATTCGCCTCACACTCGCGGCACACGCGCAGCGCATTCACCTTGCATTCTCATCCATTCGCAGCGCGTTCTCCTCACATTCGCGTGCATTCTTGTTCCCAAGGTGAAGGAGAATGAGCCACGATAGAGCCACGATAGAGCCCCGATAGAGCCCCGACAACAAAGAATCTGACACGATAATGATGCGAATGCGCCGAGAAGTGACGCGACTGAAAATAATCAACGCGAATCAGCCACGATCTTGACACGATATTGCCACGATAGTACTACATACACACACGACAATGACAATAATAATTATCTCAGAGTTGATGTAAAAGTGTGCGGATCAATATTTTGAAAACTTTGACAATGTATTTCAAAAGAAAATAACATGGAAAGAGGTCAAAGTCAACAAAGGGTATTGATGCTATTGGATATGTCAAATGATTTTGATTTTTCTCATATCACATTCTTGTCATGATCGCAGCGCTGTCGGGTTAAAGTCGTGTCTCAATCTCCTGCATTCGCCTCTCATTCGCCTCAGTGTCTTTTTATCGTGGCACATTCGTGTCGCATTCTTCTCTATTCTTATCACTCTCGCCTCACTATCGTGGCGGAGGCGTAGCATATTCTTGTTGCATTCGCAGCGCTATCGTGTGCCTATCGCGCCAAGAAATACTTCATAAGAACAGACAAGAATGTGACACGATTGTGCATTCGCCTCTGATCGTAGCTCATTCTCCTCTACATTCACGACAGTGGAAGCCCGGCTTAACGAGCGCCATCCCTTTTGCATTCGCTCATAAACTAGCGCTCGAGACGTCTGCGAACGCTCTGTATCTTAATCAGGTTTCAGGTTAGCGTGTTTACAAAAGAACCCATGCTTTTCCTATGACATTTTTCGGATATCTATTGGTTCGTAATATTATAACGGTGACTGCCATCTCCTCTATCTTCAATTATTGGAGAAATCTCTAAGATGACGACGTTACAGTGATCACATCGGAACACACACACACATGGTGCTGAGCCAAACTAGTTGTTTCTAAAAGAAAAGGGGGATCTCCAATCAGACTAGGTTGCAGTAATCGAAACAAGGCACCAAAAAACACCTGATGCGAAAACACAGAGTGGACAAATGAGTTAAAGAAGATCCTGACGACAATCTCAACAGCACTCACTATAGAGCACCAAATTGAGCATCTACGGACCCCTAGCAAGCTAAAGGTGGAGCCAGGTGCCCAGGAGGAGTAAACATCCCCTGTTTGGCTAGCCGCATCCGCCGTCGATGTTTGCAATCGAAAATGAAACAATATCCACAAAACATGAACTGTCTGAGGTTATGTTTATATAGAAGGTGCTATGGACAACAAGCATAGCAAGAGACGTGAAAGAGACATACGACATACATAGTGCTGGCTCATCCTGGGCACCTGGTTTCACTCCCATATTTGGAGTTCGCTTCTTTTTATGTGGTGGAGGTTTCTGTTTGTTTGCTTTGGTTCCTGTTTTGCCCTGGTTCTATATGCCTTCGGTTTGTGATTTTCTGAATTGTCGATTTTGTGCTGTGCGTTGGGGTGTGGTCGTTGTACATGTTTGTCAAAGAAACATGAAACACAAAAGAATACACATAAACAAATGAGACAAATGGGCCAGTCGGTGCTGACTTAGGACGACCATCAACTAAGTACCATATCTACAAACAGTTGGACACAACTAGAACATTCACATCAAACCGACCAACAAACACTGTAAAACACCACGAAATATTAAAGACACCACATGCAAAGAGAGGAGGAGACCAATGTGTACTTGAAAAGAAGGGAGGAGATCTCCAACAAGACCCCGTTGCAGCATCAACAGCAAAACACCAAAACACCCGATGCAAAAACACAAAAGACGAGTACAGCACGAGACGGAAAAGAGACACACGACATGTAAACATCAAACACAAAAGACTACACATATACCGACGAGACCAATGGGTAACCGGTGCCGACTTTGAAAGAGACTTTTGACGTCCGTCTACTGTATTGATAGCAAATGCTGTATCTATCTGGAGTAGTAATTTGTGTCTACAACCACTAACAGAATTGCACAAAACTATTTTACGGGTGACTTATATGTAATTATTATACAAACATATCGTCATGCATTCAAATTCGTTCAACGAAACCCATGGCCTCTCTTGTTCTGACCAATTCTACGTCATCTTTTCATACATTATACCCTATCAACACATAGCATGAATGTCCATTTATCCAATTTCAATGGCCTATTACATTCTATAACAATACTAACACTGATCCTAAGTACCTTGCGCCGCATAAAAACAAGACAGTTGTCAAGTATAACAAAAGAATGTATGTCATTAATACAAAAGAAATACACAAAGAAGTATTGATAGGTACGTATTTTATGGATTTTGTCATGTGATTGTAGACACACAAGTACTTATTACTATCCGAATAACGTGGTACCCTTCCAGTTATTAAGATAAAAGAAAGTTTCTTGTTGTAAAATGTAAATCGTATATACTGACAGGTAAAATTGCAAAAGGTAGTCAATCGCATGGGCTCTTAGTGTCACAAAATGTTGTATGAGGAAACCAAAACTGGCTTGCGAAAAACAGTTCGTGTTCTGCTGGCTGAAGCCACTAATCCGGGAAGTCTGATCAAGTTTCCGATAGGACAAAGGATATATAACCTTGTCTTCTCTGTCGAGATTTGGTCAGGGCCCGTCATGAAGTCCCGTCGTCATTAGGGGACAGTATGCAACGATGCTGCTACAAAATTGAAGATGCCTGTAATCGATCTATTAAGATCTTTTGATGATTTAAGTTATTGATCATATCCTCTTTTAAAAGCAAATTTACCTGAAGGATACACCGTCCGAACAACATGTCACTACGGAGTCTCTCTCGTCGCCAAAATCGGCGTCACGTTATCAAGTTATTGGAATTCTTATGAGTTCTAATTGTGCGCCTCTGGTTGCAGATTTGTTTTTATACACATACGAAAAAGAATTCATGCAAAATCTGCAAAACTCAAAAAAAAATTAATGACGGAAAAATTCAAACAAAGATATGCGACAAAAAAGAAGACTTTGGCTTAAACATAGTTTATTTTCCTTGGCTTGATGGCGATGTTCCAAGATTGCCTTCGTAAGGCATTTACATCTCTCAGCTCGTCAGGTACGCTAGAGTTTGCTCCCATGTTTCGGACTTCCATGACAAATATATACAAATAGAAAAATACTTATCAGTCAAGGATTTAGATATCTTAAACTTGTAAAATCTTTATGGAAATTCTACAATAACTATTCTGAACTTCTTTTAAAATTTGGGACGATTCCGGCATCAGAGTATGTATCATTGGGAATTTCATGCCTTCATTTTACGGTGACCTTACAAACAAAATCAGAAGGATAAAAAGCAGATCAAATTTCATTTAAAAAAGAGTAAGAAAATAGTCGGTCGCCTGCTTTACCGAGGATATGATCCTAAAGTAATCGCAAAAACACTGGGCATGGTACTGGACCAATCTTCAGTTTTGTCCCAGTGTCTTTACCAACGTTGCACACTAGTCAACTGTGACGAGACGACGGGACTCCATGATGGGTCTTGTTTACATCTCGTCAGAGAAGACTTGGTCTAGATTTTCTGTCATTTCCGAAAGTTGGTTAGACTTCTCAGGTGATTGACATTGAGCTCGCTTCAGCAAGCAGAGCACAGACTGTAATACGCATGCCATAGAACTTTTTAGATCCATTTACATAGAATCTGTGTTACAAAAACCACTGGGTTTAACTATCTTGTTTTTGATGTCACCTAACAGTGAGAAGTTTTATGTTCATACAATAATTGTGTGTATATGGAATCCTTCTGTGTATCCAGATAAGTGGAAGGGTTGTGTACACGTAAATCGGATAAACTCCCCATTTGCTAAAAGCAGATGGCCATCCAACGTCGGCGCCGGGTGCACATTGGTCTCCTTCCATAAATGTGTTGTCATCAATGTTTAATGTTTCTATACGTCTCTTACGATTGATTTGTATGATGTTCTAGTGAATGTTGTTGTGTCTTTTTGCGATTTGGAATTTGTATGATGCCATTTATGATTAGTTAAAGAAGATGAGTCACTATCTTGTGGGTTTGTTTCGCTGGGTGAATGCAGGGTGGTCATGCTGGAGATCATCCCCTTTCTTCTATGACGTCACGAAAACGCTTTTAAATTGCATCGGCGCTCTTATTTATTTGATGCTGACTAACCTTCGTCCTGAAACATGAACTAGTATTTTAGAAATTGTGTTCTTCCTCTTAATTTAGAATGAAAGAATAAAAGTGAAAAATTCAAATTTGATAGATATACCTTTTTAGAAAATCCATATATTTCTGTTTCTGTGATAATTAATTGAATATTAGCCAATCATAGACTGACGCGCATTCATTCAATCTGAGCAACAATTTTGGGTAGCCAAAAACGGGACAAACTCGTTTTAAATCTTTGCTATATTCATAGATTTCAAAACCCTAAAAAGCGAAAATCAAATAATGTGTATCGGTTTCATAAAGTGACGTGTCATTTGTGAAGTGCTTACCGTTGTATTATGTGCATATTCCGAAATGTTTGCTCCATATCTCCATTGTTTCTAGTCAAAATTAAAACAAATCTTTACGGGCTTTAAGCTGGCCGTGCAATTATCACACCCTGTTCTGCCAAGCTTTGGTGTTTAAAAAAGTGTAAACATCACAAATAAAAACTATTGTTTGATTCTCCCTTATCAGTTTAACTGTAAGTGTTGCCCCATCAACATACAACTCACACGAATCTCTCTCTCTCTCTCTCTCTCTCTCTCTCTCTCATATACCAAACAAACACGTGGGTCCTGCAGCATAACATCCCACACATCTTTCTATGTCTTTCAGTATATTTTTTGATAAAGTGACTTTCATACTTTTTGGCCATATTACAGTCATTCTCGATTTTACTACCACATTTTGAAAAATCCCTGTCGCTATACTTCCTCGTATTTGTAGCGAAATATGATAAAACTCTTATGTGATCTTTATGATTATTTTGAAACGATACATATTTAAATAATTTTGTGAAATAATAATAGCTTTCCTTGCATTGACATCCGTGACATACGTCGTTTTTTTAAGTACTCACAATTATTCGAATATTCATGAATACCCATTGAATTCTTTCTAACATTTGTCCAAAAAAGGTGATTTACACCAACGAATATTGGTATTCATAACAATCGTGAAGGTCATTCGGTCTTTTTTAACATCCGTTACCATTGGGCTGACTTTCTGTTATTCTTCTTTCAGCAATATAATTCCTGTTTCCTGCTAAAAACGATGTTGATATTTACATCTGGTATCCATTAATTCCTATAAGGAAGGCCTAAACACATTTCAACATTTATTCCTTAGGTATATTAAGATTCCAATAACCGATCCTCTTATTATAAAAGGAAAAAAAAATGCACCATGTATTAAGTTTTGAAAATGATGTTCATCAGACAATGTAGACTCCTGTTTACATACATCACTTGATATGGCTATGAACTGTATAAAAATACAAATTTAGGCAAGAAATTCCTCTTTTATATATTTCTAGAGCATTTGATATCACTCTCCAGAAGAATTACCCTCCGTTACCGGGTGTAGGGTACCTCTTTTCAATGGTACATTTAGAATTATAGGAAAATGTGGTGTGTAAAAGAATTAATCAATTTAGAAATTTCGATCATAATACCTTTGAAAGAAGAGTTTTTCTTTGACTGGATGGACTTTATTTTTGAACATTTTATAAAGTGAAGTGGAGTCATAAAATCGAGAATGACTGATTACCTTGTTTAGATTGAGTTTCACTTTCGAAGGTTAATTACCCAGCCATCTGGCTACGTCTTTCGGTATGACATATGTAATTTTCACAGATTTTGGCATATTACATTGTTTAGATTGAGGATCACTGACAAGGGTTAAATACTCGAAACATACATGTCTGGTCCACGCTGCAAATTTATCTGTTCTTATATGATGCTATTGAATTTGAAGAGTCCGTTTAAACATGAAGATAAACTTTTGACCGGTCCGGGAATTGAACTGTTGAACACCTTTCGTAGTTTGCAAACCTAGCCAATAGGTCATCATTACGGATAGAAATCTCAATCCTTTGATACCAATATAGAGATCATTGACATCATTTGACACGGCAAAGATGCAAGTATTCAAATGTCTGTGTCACTTCCTGAACGTAGTGCTTGCCACAAACCTTCTGCCGTATTGTAATGGAAGTAAAAACAGAAGAACAAATGAAAAATGGCGGCAATTGCGCAATATATCCAAATTGATAAGATCTGTGGAAATATTGTTGCTTACTTCATTTTCTCTGATAAAAAGGAGTCAATATAACAGTTAAGTTAGAAGTTAAGGTAGAAGTAAAATATTATGACGTCACACAATGATTAACTGTGAAGTAAAAGGAGGTGGGAGCATGAGCATTTCTTAATCTTTTTTTAAGAACGTATACTTACGTATATTTATACTTAACCCTAAAGTAGAAAGTAAGCTTATAACCCTAACCCTACCCAATCGACCCTACAATAAATTTAGAGCCGCGCACTCTCTGTTAAGTAAATGCAGAAATTTAAATTCTAAAAAGGGCGCTAGTGAAATGGATTTGGGCGGCTTATGAAAAACACTTTGGCTGGAAGCATACTGATGAGAAGGTAATATTCGAAAAATGCGTCTGGTGCATGAAAATTGGTTTGAAATTCTTCAAGAAAGTATAGAGTTTGAACACTTCCGTCTTATTAGATTCATAAAACACAAGAAGGGGGCGAATCTCCAACCGGAAACCAACATAACACCCAATGCAAAAACACAAAGAAGCCCAGCACAGCAAGAAACGAAAAAGATACATAGGACATATAAACATTAAACACAAAAACATTTTTTACACTTAAACCAACAAACCGATGTATAAGCGGTGTCGACCAAGGACGGCCATCTGCTACACAAGTAGCAAATGGTGTGGTTATCAGGATTACGTGCGAACAACCCTACCACTTTTCTGCTTACCAAAAGGTATCCAAGGTATTTTTTTCTATTTTGTATGTCATATTATATGTATCATCTAGTCGCTAGCAGTCTAGGCCTAAAATTTGAACATTATTATACAAATATGGACTTGGTCGAAGTCGTTATGCAATTATAATGAGCCGATGACATTTGTAATATCGACCACGGCAAAGTCCTTATTTATTGTATTATATAACGACTCATATGAATTTATATCATTAAAATGATCATTCAAAGCAATGTGCATGTGCATGTCTGGTCCATGTTGTAAATTTATCAGGTTTTAAATGATGCTATTGAATTTAAAGACGTTTAACATTTGAACTACTTGGTGAGTGTCACTGCTGGTGGACCAAGAGTCCCCGAGGGCACATGTAGCCAAGTTCGATCAACTTCGGTAGATTGTCTGTCTCTTCAACGCATGTGAAATTTTGTCACAAAATTTCTTGAAATTTCTAAAACGTGGGTCCTGTAGCATCATATCCCACCCATTCTGCTACGTCTTTTGGTACATTTTTGGACATAATAATTTTCATACTTTTTGGCCATATTAGATTGCTTAGACTGAGGATCACTGACGAGGGTTTAGTACCCGAAACGTGCATGTCTTGTCCATGCTGTAAATTTATCAGGTTTTAAATGATGCTATTGAATTAAAAGACGTTTAACATTTGAACTACTTGGTGAGTGTCCCTGCTGGTGGACCAAGAGTCCCCGAGGGCACATGTAGCCAAGTTCGATCAACTTCGGTAGATTGTCTGTCTCTTCAACGCATGTGAAATTTTGTTACAAAATTTCTTGAAATTTCTAAAACGTGGGTCCTGTAGCATCATATCCCACCCATTCTGCTACGTCTTTTGGTACATTTTTGGACATAATAATTTTCATACTTTTTGGCCATATTACATTGTTTAGACTGAGGATCACTGACGAGGGTTTAGTACCCGAAACGTGCATGTCTTGTCCATGCTGTAAATTTATCAGGTTTTAAATGATGCTATTGAATTTAAAGACGTTTAACATTTAATAGCAGTTCTTTGTAAGCATTTACACTTTTATATAGAGGGCATGGCACGCATGATCTCAGATTTCAATGAAGTTTGGCACAAATGTTCATTCAAATGTTGTTTTTTTTTCCTCACCCAGAGTACTTCTTTCACCTCTTAAATTTAAATCCCGTAGACGTATTACACCTACTTCTCCATCTGCAGGCTCTACATTTAACAACAAACATAGAGGGTTCTCAGCAGTTTCTACGTGCAAAGGGAAAAGATGCGGTATGTGTCCGCTCATCAATTGCAATTCCACAATTAAATCAAGTGTTTACGGCAGACTTTTAAAATTGAGATTGAAAACGACATCGATTGATCGTACCAAGATGTAATTTATGTTATAACATGAAACGCTACGGGATGTGGCGCCCAATATGTTGGAGAAACAGGTCAGGCCTTAAAATCTCGTTTTAGAAGTCATTCGTATCAGATAAGAAACTCACATCACAAAAAACAAAGAAATTTCCTTTATAATCACTTCGTTAAATACAATCATTCCATTTCGGATATAACTATTACACCGGTTCAGTCTTTTTCTAAACTTAAAAATCTTAGTAAAACGGAAACGACTACAAGCTGAACTTGCCTGGATCACAAAACTCCAAACTGCGTACCTCCTTGGTTTAAACGATCAAATTAAACGGAAGCATAGGTCTCACGGAAGACGACGAAACCGAAAACTCAGAATAAGATCTAGATTACACCGTACCCTCAACGATCTTCTGATCATTGCACGCAACGGCGGCTGACATGAACTGCTTCATGCTCTCTCATCAGTTCCAGCAGTTCAATTGAAATCTATCTTGGATGAAGCACTGGTTGCATTCTTAAGAAATACTGATTGATTCAGATTTAATATCATTGTTGCATTTGCACAGAATTAACTTTATCCAGTTGTTAAAAACATCCCACCTAAAAAAAGATTCATAAAAATTCCATTTATTAACAAAGGATTCGATCTTCTTAACATCTCTAATATTTTTCGGGATCATCGTGTACAAAGTGCTATTCCTCAATATTTTGAAAATTTAGAACTTCCTCTTATTTGTTACAAATATAAGAGACCTATTCGAAATTTTGTTTTTAACTACAACAAAGTTACATCAGATCCTAAAATACTTGAATCATGTCCTGCTCAACATCTGAATATCTATATAAACCAGCTGGTCATATTATTACAGGTGACTTTTCAATTATCCAAGACAAGCAGCTCCGTGGTCTTCTCAAAAAAGGACCTAAGCATAGAATCCCATCCAAGATAGATTTTATTAAATGTCGCGAAGTACTAAAGGAAGCCTTAGATAACTATACCAAACGATAGTGTAAATCGGAAGGAGTCGAATCGCATTCTCTGAATGACTGGAAAAACCTCATTTTGGACATTACTGACATTCGAATAGACAACTTCCACAAAAATCCTCATCTTTTTGAAAATCCAAGTTCTAGATCTGAAAGATATTTTAAATCCAAATTACGTAATTTACATGAAAAATTTGTCTTCGCTCCTGCAGATAAAGCAGCCAACAACACCATAATCATATGAAAACTTTACTATATATCTACTTTAGTTTCGGAACTTTCGTCTACAAGTACTTATATTAAAAGCAATGAAAGTTTCCCCAACATTTTGAGCAAACATAACAGTGAAATTTCTTCATTCAACATCTCTATTTCTAAATTGGATCTTCCTACAATATACTGCATACCAAAACTGCACAAATCTCCTTACAAATTTAGATACATTGCTAATTCTAGCAACTGCTCAACTACAAGTTTGTCTAAACATCTGACGTCAGCCCTCACGGCGGTAAAGGAACACGTTGCAAAATATTGTGAAACTGTTCTTAACAGGAATGATGTAAATTTATTTTGGTCTATAACAAATTCCGGGGATGTGATTGACAAGATAAAATCTAGAAATTTTCAAGCCAATACGATTGCTTCATACGATTTTTCAAATATGTACACCACGCTTCCTCACGACAAGATCAATGATCAATTGTCCAAACTCATTAAATGGTGCTATAATCGAGAGGGGAAAACTTATATTTGTACATCTGAATCAAAGGGTTTCTTCTCCGCTACAGAATACAAATCATACAAATCATGGACATGTAGCGACCTGTGTAGTGCCTTGTCCTTCCTCTTGGACAACATTTATGTAAGATTTGGTGAGAATTTCTACAAGCAGGTTGTAGGGATTCCTATGGGTACAAATTGTGCGCCTCTCGTTGCAGATTTATTTTTATACACATAAAAAAAGAATTTATTCAAAATCTTCAAAAGCAAAGAAAACATGATGATGTGAAATGCTTCATTGGCACTTCTAGGTACCTGGATGATATTCTGACTATCGATAATCCTGTTTTTGAAAAGTATAAAGATGTTATTTATCCACAAGAATTGACTCTAAACAAGGCAAACTTTACAGACACTGAAACACCATTTTTGGACCTAAATATCAAAATTGTCAATGGGGAAATTCATATAAGTATATATGACAAACGAGATGATTTTGGATTCAACATAGTAAATTTCCCCTGGCTTGACGGTGATGTCCCTAGATTACCGTCATACGGTATCTACATTTCACAGCTCATCCGGTATGCTAGAGCATGTACTGATGTTTTGGATTTTCATAATAGAAATCTACAAATTACAAAGAAACTTTTAGGTCAAGGTTTTCGCTTTCACAAACTAGTAAAGACTTTCTGGAAATTTTACAAAAATTATGATCAACTTCTTTTGAAATTCGGACCCATACAAGCAACGGAGTATATTACTTTAGGTATTTCACAACCTGCATTTTATGGTGACATAATTAACAAAATAAGATGGATCAAAGGTTAACAGCATATGTATCGAAAATGCGTCAGAGTCATCAAACGCCTTCTATACCGTGGATATGATCCTAATGTCACCAGACGGACACTAAGCTTAGTACTTGACCAATATACAGTCTTGTACGAGCGCATTCTTAAGACTTGCACTCTGACTGACTGTGACGACGGGACTCCATGACGGGCCCTGTCTAAACCTCCTTAGAGAAGACAGGGCCCCGACCACCTGTCCTCTCTGAATGTCAGTCGGACTCCTCGGGTGATAACATATATGAGCTCGCTACAGCCGGCAGAGCACGGACTGTATTACGCACGTCCTCTTTTTATATCCATTTACATATTCATCTGTGTTGCTTGGACCCCTGTGTTTTACGGTCTTGTTTGTGTGTGGTCATCTAACAGTGAGGAGGTTGTTTTACACCATAATTGTGCGTTCTTCGAGACCTCTGGCAAATCGGAATAGTGGGAGGGTTGTGCGCACGTAATCCAGGATAACCACAACGTCTGCTATTTACTTGGCAGATGGCCGTCCTTAGTCGGCACCGGTTGCCCATTGGTCTCGTTGGTTTATGTGTAGTCTTTTATGTTTCATGTTTCTATGTTGTGAGTTGGTGTTCCTTGTCCCTTTTGCGTCTCTTTCTGTGGGTGTCTATTCTGTGTTTTTTGCATGGGTGTTTTGGGATTTTGCTGTGGGTGCTGCAACCTGGTGTTGTTGGAGATCCCCTCCTTTCTTTAATATTGAAACATAACTCGAGAAAAAAAACATCCGTGTCTGAATAACCAACTTGGTTGCCATGGAAACGACGGCAGCCATATTGAATGGATATCCTACTCAATTTGTAAGCAAAATATTTAATAAAGAATTCAACAATTATTTAAAATTTAACAAGGCTAATTCACTTATTGCATATAGGTGCAAAGTTGACGATGTAAGCAATCGTTACGTTGCTGCAGTTTATCGTGGTTGGTGCTGGCGGTACGTAAGCAGCAGTCATTCGCATATTTGCATACAGCGAATCAAGTCCATCATCGAAATGGTTGAATTGTGGCTCTGCTGTGGTTAACTTAAGTTAACAAATATTGATCCAGAAAAAGCTATGTTCATAGCGTAAACGTCTTCAAATTGAATAGCATCATTTAAGAACAGATAAATTGGCAACGTGGACCAGACATGCACGTTTCGGGTATTTAACCCTCGTCAGTGATCCTCAAATCTAAACAATGTAATATGCCATAAAAGTATGAAAAGTTACTATGTCGAAAAAGCGTATCGAAAGATGTAGAGGGATGGGTTGGATATGATGTTGATTTTTAATGATTCATTTCCATGTTGAATAATGTTATATTCATATTTCTATCATAGTAACTATCCACATAAAGACAACGTTTTTTTCTGTGCGTTTTATCAAATCTCTTTCGATCCATGGGTTTGACAGTTATTGTTTCGATTTTTCTCCTGACTCCTATATAGACATAACCTCAGACAGTGCATGTATTTTAGATATTGATTTCATGATTGTGCGTGAACATCGACGTCGGATGCGGTCAGTCAAAGAGGGGATGTTTACTCCTCCTGAACACCTGATCCCACCTCTAGCTTGCTAGGGGTCCTTCTATGCTCAGTTTTGTGCTCTATTGTAGGTGCTGTTAAGATTATCGTCAGGCTCTTTTTTAACTCATTGAAATAAGAATGTGTAGTTTGGGTTTAGTCATCTGGTGAATTTCACGAAGCGTCTCATAAGACACCTATCAATCTTTGACAAGAAAAATAAATTATACATGGGTTCTTTTTCACTATACAGAAAATTAAGTAGATGAAACTATATCCATGAATGCATCTTTAAAACATGCAAAATACATTATAACTATAGCACCTAACCTTTTATTTCATACACTCTTGCCTCAGCACTGCAACTGTCATCCTGACGGGTTTTTTGTTTGTTCATCCCGAATTATCTCCACAAACATGAAACCCTCGGCATCTTGCCTGACTGCAAAGTCTGACCTCTTAGGATTGTCACGGCTCTCCGACCGAAGTGTATCATAATGTATCATAATGTCAACAAAAACCTTTTGGAAGAAAACAAAATAGAAAATTGTCATTTGACTCGATAATTTTGTCTTAAGAGGTAAAATTCGATACTTGACAAATTTTATCCACTTTTGATATTTACTTCATACCCTTTACTGCAAAATTATTGCACAATCTGACCTTTTTGGTAATGATACAGCTTCAACATGTCAGCATCCGAAATAGAAAATGATTGGAGATGCTTGTGTTTTCCTGTCTTTTCATTTTCATTGTAACTCCTGAGTAGAAGAGTACACAGAATAAAGCATTGTTAATAGTGTGTAGGCCTATAAATTGTGCTTCAAATCTTTGTGAACAATTCTGTCATATTTCTGTGTTTATGTGTAGTCCTTTGTGTTTGATGTTTCTGTATTGTGCGTTGGCGTTACTTGTCCCTTATATGTCTCTTTCTGTGCTTGTCTGCTTTGTGTTTTTGCAATTAGTTTTTTGGGGTTTTGCTGTGGGTGCTGCAACCTGGTGTTGTTGGAGATCCCCTCCTTTGATTTCAATTTTATTCAGAGAGCTAGGCGTCTTTCAGATAAGCTTCTCAATCACGGATACGTTTGTGACCGACTAACATCGTCACTGAGGAAGTTCTACGGTTGATATCGGGAACTTGTCATACACTATGATATCCCACTCTCCATTGTGGTAAATGATATTCTGTCATAGACCATTTGAACCATCAAACCAAAGATTATACTTTATATCCTCCAAAATGGAAGTAACCGGATGTGACAATTCTACCGAATTGAAGCGACGGTTGTTACATGCCAGCAGGAAATGCTGACCTTTCCTGGGCACCTGGTCTAACTCCCATTTCGGGAGTTCGCTTCTCTTCATGTGGTGGAGGGTTTTTTTTTTTGCTTTGGTTCCTGTTTTATCCTGATTTTGTATGCCTTTGGTTTATGATTTTCTGAATAATCGATTTTGTGCTGTGTATAGGGATATGGTCATTATCACTATTTGTCATATGTGAATCACGAGTAGATGCAGAAATAGATAGCCACCTTAATTGTTTTAACCAATGAATTGCATTATAGTCTCGACTTCGACAAAGTTTATGACTCATTTATTTTAGCTAAGGTAGGTTTAAGGAAGTGATTTCAGAAAAAAATCTACTGACTCATTTACTTTAGCAAAAGTAGGTTTAAGGAAGTGATTTCAGTAAAATGATAAACGTCTTCAAATTCTATAGCATCATTGAAGAACAGATGAATTTTCAGCATGGACCAGACATGTACGTTTCGGGTACTAAACCCTCGTCAGTGATCCTCAATCTAAAACTACTTCATGATATCATGAAGCTTACAAATATTTAAATTTCAAATAAAAATGTTTTTGTGATTTAGCGATATCGTATTAATATCATCACCTCTTTGATTAAATGACATCGCAAAATAGAAACCCAAAACAAGAAAAAACATTGATCGAAAACTTCTTCGTGCAAGTAATACCGTATAACCAGAATTTTTCGCGTGTATCATATTTCGCGATTTTGTGGTAAAATAGGGTGTCTCTATTTTCGCTAGAACGTTTTTTCTCGATTCCTAAATAACAAACAAATATGATGTTACTATTTTGTACCTTTCGTTATTGAAGTTTTCGTTATTGCTATCGTGAGAACATACTCAGTACACTTCTCTCTACGTCTAATAAGGAAAATGAACAATGACACTTGTACAATATGAAGAAATGTAAAGTATATATACCAATTTATGGTGAACCTTATCAAACATAATTTTTCACGAATATAATTATTCGCGATTCTAAATCACTCAAGAATATAGCGAAAATTTCTGGTTAGTTAAGCATTGGTTCTACGGCTGCAATATGCTTCAATTCAAGAGCACGCTGGTAATTCACATAAAGCGCCTTGGTTTGATTAAGCGCTTTAGTCATTCCATATATTGATTTTCTCAACGATCTCATAATGATATTTACATTTGTCTTGGTTTTGAAGAAATAATATGTCGTAATTGAATCAACTATTATTAGCCATGGTTGTTGATACACCATACGATACATGCGAAATTATCTAATCATCGTAAGGATTAATTCATCAAAAAATTTAATGACTGGAATAAAAATTAAATATACCAGGGAAATGTCCCTTTTTAATGTAATGAATTAGTTTTATTGTATTAATATAAAAAGAAAATGTTTCAGTATTTTGTCTAATATTTTCTTGTCAATTCTAGCATGTAAACTTTTTTTAACATTATTTGAATAGATAGGCGCGCTGAAAAAGAATAAAGCGACATACGACTCTAAAACAAAAAACATTAAATCGACATATGACAAATATGGATAATGACCATATCCCTGTCTACAGTACAAAATCGATAATTCAGAAAATCAGAAACCGAAGGCATACAAAATCAGGACAAAACAGGAACCAAAGCAAACAAAAACAAAAACCTCCACCATATGAAAAGAAGCGAACTCCCGATATGAGAGTGAGACTAGCAAAAGTGTAGTATTTTTCTTTGAGAGAAGTAGGCACGCTAAATGGACAATGCATTGTAGTTGTATTTAATCAGAAATATTCACAATTCATTTAAAATTCTAAAATGATACCTTTAACCTACTGTTACGTTGTTTCACCCGTTGGAATTTGAACAAGTTCCTTTTAGACAGTTCATATACGTATGAAATATAAGAACGATACCAAAATTGGACTTCTTTTCAATAAATTTATCCATGGTAAAAAATTGAGAGCACCAGTCATTCTTTTTATATATGTAATAACTCCTCAACAGTGGTGCTTGAACAATTAAGCTAACTGATATTTATAAATTGTCATGCTTTTGTTACTGGCGGACTTAGAGGGTGGGGGCATGGGATCCGGGTCCTCCCCTTCCGTTTTCACCCATAGTTATTGATTTAGAATACTCTTTTTATGCTTTATCTCTTTCCTTTTGGGAAAATTTTCGGCTCGCCTCGCTCGCCACAGTTTATTTTGCATTAGATGTCTATTTTTTTCATTTTCACTTTATCTTCAACTTTCTTTGGCATCGTGTTTGAACGGATCCACAATTCATAAAAATATACAAAATACAAATTCAAATTAACACTTGAATAATTACCAAATGCTTCATTTTCATGGGCCGATCTAACCAGGTTAGACAGGTGGACAAAAAAGTGCATGGAAAATGATAGAGAGATTGTATTCTTATGACAAAATGTAACCATCTATTCCCAAAAGTTTACTGCTCGCTCCGCTCGCCAATATAAAATAATGTTGTATATTTACGTATGGATGGCTGGATTTTATAAAAGATTAAAACGTCATATCTAAAAATTTTCGGCTCGCTACACAGAAAATGTATCAAGAAACTCTTGTACATCTTGTACGAATTGAAAGAAAAGGGAATGATCTCTACTTGACCACTCTACATTCACCCAGCGAAACTAACCCACAAGAAAGTGACATATAAATGACATCATACAAACTCCAAATCGCAAAAAAAAGATACAACAATATTCACTAGATTATCATACAAATTAATCGTATCAGACGTACAGAAACATTTAACATTGATGACAACACATAAAAGGAAGAAGACCGATGTGCAACCGGCGCTGACTTTGGATTGCCATCTGGTTTTAGTAAAGGGTGTGGTTATCCGGATTACGTGCGCACAACCCTCCCACTTATCCGGATACACAGAGGTCTCCATAGACACACAGTTGTTGTATAAACATAAGACGTCTCACAACAAGATAGTTAAACGCAGCGGCCTCTTGTAACACAGATTCTATGTAAATGGATAAAAAAATCAGTCTGTGCTCTGCTGGCTGAGGCGAGCTCAAGATCAATCACCCGAGAAGTCTGACCAACTTTCGGATAAAAAAGAAAATCAAGACAAGGTCTTCTCTGGCGAGATTTCAACAAGGTACATCATGGAGTCCCGTCGTCAAGGTTGATTAATGTGCAACGTAAGGAAAGACACTCAGTCTGGTACAAAATTGTAGATTGGCCCAGTACCATTGTCAATATTGAAATATATGTGATCCATTAGAATAGGAGTCAGTGTGTCGTATTCAGGAGAGTGAGAATTTGGAAGAATTGCCAGAGTTTTAAAGCGGTGTGTATTATGGATGTAGACATTCATCTGGTTTTAAATGATGATATCGAATTTGAAGACATTTAATATTCTATAGTACCAATTTTGTTGTAGTAGACACGTGTTTCGGATTATTTAATCCTCGTCAGTAGTACTTCATGCCAAACAGTTTAAATAATGCCAAGTGAATTTTTCTGGCGCCATCTACAATACAGAGCATGCCCAGTGTTTTGTGATGACTTAAGGATCATATCCTCGGTAAAGCAGGCGACCGACTATTTTCTTACATTTTTGGTTGAAGTTTGATCTGCCTTTGATCCTTCTGATTTTGTTTATAAGGTCACCATAAAATGAAGGCAATGAAATTCCTAATGATACATACTCTGATGCCGGAGTTGCCCAAATTTTGAAAGAAGTTCAGAACAGTTATTGTAGACTTTCCGAAAAGTACAAGTTTATAATATCTTAGAGCTGATAGAAGTAAATGCCGTGCGATGGCAATCAAGCCAAGGAAAATAAACTATGTTGAAGTCAAAGTCTTTTCTTTTGTAGCATATCTTTCTTTCAATTTATCCGTTATTAATTTTGATATCAAGATAAAAAATGGTGTAGCTTTATCATTTGTATTTGCTTTGTTCAATGTTAACACTGGATGATAAATTTGATTTTTGTAATTGTCAAAATATCATCAAGATACCTAGAGGTGCCGTTGAAACATTTCAAGTCGTCAAATTTCTTGAGTTTTTAGCAGATTTTGCATGAATTCTTTTTCGTATGTGTATAAAACAAATCTGCAACGAGAGGCGCAGAATTAGTACCAATAGGAATTCCAATAACTTGCCGGTATAGAGTTTCACAAAATCTTACAGAGATGTTGTCTAAAAGAAAGGACAAGGCCTTGCACAACTCAGATCGATTCCCTGATTTGTGCGATTTGTATTCTACTGAGGAAGAGAATCCTTTTGTGTCAGAAATATATAAATTTTTCACCCTCTCGATCAAAACACAATTTGATAAGTTTTGATAAACGATCTTTTATGTTATCATGAGGGAGCGTAGTGTACATGTTAGAGAAGTCGTAAGATGAGATAGATTCGGTTTTAAAATTAAATGATTTGAATTTGTCGATCGCATCACCAGAATACTTTATTGACCAAAAATAATTGATTTCGCTATTATTGAATGCTTAATTTTTCGATACATTAGCCGTTATTACCGCTAACGCTGCTTTCAAATTCCTGGATAATGATGACAAATATGGATAATGACCATATCCCTGTATACAGCACAAAATCGATAATTCAAAAATCAGAAACCGAAGGCATACAAAATCAGGACAAAACAGGAACCAAAGCAAACAAACAAAAACCTCCACCATATGAAAAGAAGCGAACTCCCGACATGGGAGTGAGACACTAGTAGTGCAATTGCTCGAGTTAGCAGTAGTAGTGCAATTGCTCGAGTTAGCAATAAATCGAAATGTGTAAGGAGAGTTGTGAAGTTTTGGCACACAGTTAATAGATGGTACGTCTGATTTCGAAAAAGAGAGTTGAAATGAAGAAATTTCATCCAGATGTTTTTGTAAAATGGAAGGGATAGGTTCATTACTTTTTACATAAGTGTTGGTGGTAGAAAGTTTCGAAAGTAAAACTAATATGTCATAGCGCTTTCAAATGATTATAGTGTTCTTTGCTGCCTTGTCTGCGGGAGCGAAGATATACTTACTGTGCAAATCCTGAAGTTTAGATTTATAAAATTTAGCCGATTTTGACCATGCATCCAAATGAAAATGAGGATTTTTTGAAAATTGTCAATCGGATATTTATAATGTCTAAAATATGGCTTTTCAAGTCATTGAGAGAGTGTGGTTCGACTCCTTCTAACTTACACCATTTTCGTATGTAAACTTCTAATGCCTCATTTAGCACTTCCAGACATTTAATGGAATCTATCTTGGAAGAAATTCTATACTTTGGTCCCTTCTTTAGAAGACTACAAAGCCTCGAGTCTTGAATGATGGACAGGTCTCCAGTGATGATAATTATTACTTTGGGTATTTCATAACCTGTATTTATTGTGACATAAATAACAAGATAAGAAGGATCAATGATAGACAAGTCAGTGAACATAACTATCGAAAATGCGTCAGAATTATCAAACGCCTTTTATACCGTGGATAATATGATCATAATGTCACCAGACGGACACTATGCATGGTACCTGACCAATCTACGATTTTTTACCAGCGCAATATTAAAACTTGCACTCTGACTGACTGTGACGACGGGACTCCATGACGGGCCCTGTGCAAACCTCTTTAGAGAGGACATGGCCCCGACCACCTGTCCTCTCTGAATGTCAGTCGGACTCCTCGGGTGATAAAATACATGAGCTCGCGCGTATTACGTACGCCCTCTTTTTTATCCATTTACATATCATCTGTGTTGCTTGGTCCCCTGTGTTTTGCGGTCTTGTTTGTGCGGGTGCGGCTAGCCAACAGGGGATGCTTTCTTCTCCCGGGCACCTGGTCCCACCTCTAGCTTGCTAGGGGTCCGTCGATGCTTAATTTTGTGCTCTATTGTGATTGCTGTTGGGATTATCGTCAGGATCTTCTTTAACTCATTGGGGTTTTGCTGTTTGGTGCTGCAGTCTGGTGTTGTTGGAGATCCCCTCCTTAGTTTGCTCTGCACAATCTTACATGCTGAATCGATACATATGATATAATAGGGGAATAGACAGTAAAGCAGTTATCCCGAGATATAGACGATACACGATTACATATTATGATGAATGATACATGATAATCTATTATGATGAATCTGGCCACATCGTCTTCAGTATCTTATTGAGCGTATCTTAATACAATATCTGTAAACGTGTGTATTTTTCAACAGAGACCAAGATAGTTTTCATTCCGTTGGTTTACATTTACGATTAATGATCGTCAGAAAATGTCACCTGACTCTGGGTGCGTGATGAGAATGTTTTATACCTTTAAGAATTGGTTTTGCTTGGGGAAAAGATCGCGATTACCCTTATTTCATGCAATTCGTGAAAATAACCACCAAACTAACATTTTCATAATCATGATATCATCGTATTGATTTCTTTATCTAAAATGATGATCTACAGCACTCCTTTCTTTTATTGGTGTCAGTAACTTAAAAAAAGAAGTATAAAATCATCATAAATTGATATTTAAATCTGGTAAAAATCTCAGTCACGTCGAATTTAGTTGATAAATCGTGACAGAACAAAAATTGTTCGTGTTCGTCACACTTTGAAACTTACAAAAAAGAGGGCGCTGGCTACCAAAATGAATTATGGTGGGTATGCTGGAAGCATCACTGATGAGATTTTAATATTCGAAACACGTGTCTGGTGCAGAAAAATTGGTTTGAAATTTTCTTCAAGGAGGTACAGAGTTGGAACACTTCCGTATTATAAGATGAATCTTTGACATGAACTAGATGCATAAAACACTGTGTTTTTTAATGCTGAAAATGAGAGAACTGTCAATGTTGATATATGTGTTTTATTATAAAACGTTAGTGCACCGCATGTACATTTCAACGAGTTATGGCGCATAAGTGATGGTTGAATACCTATCTTAAATCAAGATTTTTGATGTTTTCGTATGTTTATTATGGATAATTGACCCTTCCGATTGCGGGAAAAAAATGCAAAATTTCGTGACGTCACAATGATTTTACCTCGGACAAACAAGCTTGGAACCTCGGTCAAACATCGAAATTGCATTGTGACGTCATGGAATTTCTAAATTTTTTCCCGCGTTCGGAAGGGTCAATAACTCAACAGATGATGAAAATATTTCGCTTTTTTGTTAATATGCCTTTAAAGTAATATAAAAAATACGGAATGGTGCATTAGTCATTTTTGTATTTATGCATCGATAATTTGCAAAGTATTCAGAATGAAATGAAAAGAAATCTTAAATTCGTTTTTTATGTTAATATTTGTACAATAAATCAAAAATTATCTATGAAAACCTGTCCTTCCCCTTAACGTAACATTAAGTATAATTCAAACTTCAATCTACTCTTTCTGAAGATTTTTTATCCTTTCTTATTGTTGCCGCATCCATAAACAACTCACAATGTTATCTCTCTTCCTGTCATAGATTACCAAAATGGGATATGTATTTCCGACCGGTCTGGGAATTAAACCAGTCGAAGACCTTTTGTTATCTAGGATCCTTTGGCAACCGGCTACGATTATGTACAGAGCTGGAAAGAAGTAATTAATACATTTCTAAACATCAAGTCACGGGGAACGTTTTAACTGCTCCACACTGCAACATGAAATAAGTGTTTATTATGACAATAACTCTAAACCTTCCTGAAGAAAATTTCAAACTTATTTTTCTGCACCAGACACGTGTTTCAAATATTAAATTCTCATCATTGATGCTTTTAGTAGAGCCGCCATAATTCATACTAGTAGCGCCCTCTTCTTTCATTTTTTTTAATTTAAATTTGTACATTTGCTTTACAGAGAGTGTGCGTCTCCGATTTTCCTGTAGGGTCGATTCAGTAGCATATCCAAATACAATCTATGTTCCAAATAGCATTGCATGGATGGTGCTAAGATGTTAACCTCCTTTAATTTCGATATTTTTGAAAGGAATGGCAAGTTGCCGAAATAGCCAAATAATATATATGATGTCAAATCGATAAAGGCCGAGCCAAAACGAAGTTTCTTTCGTGCGAAAGAGCTGGAAAGAAGTAATTAATGCATTCTTGTACCACCCTTTTCTTTCATTTTAGGAATTTCAATTTGTACATTTGCTTTACAGAAAGTACATGTGCCTCGGGAACTTCTGGAAGTTTCTATAATCGATATACAAAGAGCTCTATTAAGACAAATAGTCCATGCTTAATAAGTAGCTGGCGATAATGGTCGACCACTCAGTCTGGTCGGTTCATGTGTGGTCGATATCTTAACCAGCGTTCGTGCTACCGTCTTTTCTTGAATTTCCCTTTTTTGTATACTGAATTTAGAGTATTCTATATGCTGCCAAGACTTGTATTAGTGTTAAGTTTGACCTATATATCAATCTGTATACGCACTTTAATCTATTTTTTTTTAGTTTAAACATATTTTATTGCATTAAAAAGCAAATGGATTGGAAACAAGTTTTCAAACTTACGAGTTCCTCTCCAATAACAGAAAGAATTAAACAATTGCATGCAATGTGACGACAGAATAACACAAAATGATTTGATAAACAATACAAAATGAAAATGAATATGATGAACAAAAATATGGACAAGGCATACATTGAAAAATGAGGCTAAATACAGGTGGAAACATGAAATGTATGGTACATGAATAATATGATCAAAACAACTGTGGATATTAAAGACAGAAATACATGTAGGCTATAACAAGTTACAGATGGAAAATCGAGATGTTTGATAGATCTTTTAATAAGATAAAAATACTGCTTTTTTCAAATAAAAAAAAATGTATGTGGACTGAGTGTTAGTATGAACATATAGGGTTGAAAAATATCAATCAACAAAACATGACAAATTCAGGCAAATAAATGAATGAGTGAATTTATGACAATGAATGAGCAAGAAAGTAAATGGATGAATGAACGTATTAAACAAACGGATGAATGAATTCACGATAATGAATGAATAAGCAAAAAGAATGAATGAATATAAACAAATAAATGAATGAATGATTGAATAAATACATGAATGAATGAATGAATGAATGAATAAATGAATAAATATATGAATGAATGAATGAATGAATGAATCAGAATTTAAATGATTGAACAGTGAAAAGGAGATGTGCAACTGGACAGGTCTTGCTTGGTCAATATGTTTGACAGGCTATATATATATATATATAAAGAATGTAAATCATAACTCGAATCTTTTACTGTTAGAGATGAATCGTTGGACTTTTTGTGCTAATATCTCGTTGTTTTCTTTTGAAGTATTACTACAACCATACAGAATAGTGTCAATATTATAAGGGATACCAAGCTCGCAAAATGAGTGTATAAGACTATTTCTAGACGATCTGTATTTGTTGCAGTGAAGAAAAAAATGATTAACGTCCTCTTTATAATAACCACAATTACATTGCATAGTAGGTGATAGGTTAACACGGAATAGGTCAAAGTTTAATCTGCTACAGCGATGGCGAAGTTGAGTATGTACTATATTTTCCTTTCTTTTACCAAATTCAATGAAAGTCGAAACTTTATTAATACTATTTGAATTTTCTCGAATTTTTCTCTTAAATTTACCGATTGTATCAGAATTCCTTATATCATCAGATAGAGAATTCCATTTTAAGCAAGCAGAGGGAAAGAAAGAATTTTTATATACGTTAAGTCGTGTGCGCGGCAAGCGAATATTAGAGTTATTTCGTAAGTTATATGGAGTTTCTTCGCTAATATTTGCTGGTAATAGATCCAATAGATATTGTGGAGCAAGTCCGCTTTGAATTTTATATAAAAGTATTAACTTCCTGTGTTCTCTTCTATTTTTTAAAGTATCAAGACCAGTTTCATTGAATATTAACTTGAGTGGTTCAGCTATTTGACTGCTTATTTCTTTCAGTAGAGTATGATTAAAAGTATCAGGTCCTGCTGCTTTGTTTGATTCAACAGTTTTAATAATATCAATTATTTCATCATTTGTTATAGAAACATCAGAGAGTGTATTATTCGTTTTTTTATTAAAAGGAGGCAATTCATGATTTTCATCGCGCAAGTCTGTCACGCTACAAAAATATTCATTAAATGTTTCGCATTTCTCTTCATCAGTAAAAACAATTTTGTCATTGTAATAAAGAGGAGGGAAATTCAAAGATGGTTTTGAACCCCTAAGTAATTGTCTCACCATTTGCCAGTATTTACGAGGGTTAGACGATTTACAGTCATCAAGAGAGTCATTTAAGGACGTAAAATAATTTTCTTTAAGTGTCTTTTTTAAATTATTAACTTTGTTTCGTTGAGCTTTAAATTTATGTAGATCAGTTGATCTCTGTGTTGATCGATAGGTTTTACGAAGGCGATCTCTGAGCCTGATTTGTCGTCTGAGATCCGAATTAAACCATGCTTTGTCACCTGGCCGAATTATAACAGTTTTTCTGGGAATGTATTTTACACATAAATCCATAAGTATTCGATTAAATTGGAGAACGCATACATTTACATCAGATAATTGAAGTTTTTCTTCCCATTCAATGGAGACGAGTTCTGCTCTAAAAGAATCAAAATCAGCTTGCTTATATAACCACACTTCTCTTTTATATTTATGAGGTATAGGAGTTTCGAAATTCAATATAAGATACGTACCATGGTGATCACTAATATGGGGAGGGAATTCTGTTACACCAGATTCTAAAACTAGCAAGGAATCGGAGATAAGAATGGGATCTATACATGTACTTGAAAGAGAGCTTACCCTTGTTGGTTCTTCAATTAGATTCTTTAAGTTAAAAAGTTGTACTAAAGTACTTAGTCTAGGAGATAGAGTTTTAAGAAAATCAACATTCCAATCACCATTTAATATTACATATGGAGTCTCATCGAAGGCGCTAGATATTGCATTTTCCAATCTATCCCAATATTCAATTGTAGCATGACCGGGTGGTCGATATATAGTACCCAAGATTATGTTCATGTTAGGTAGCTGAATTTGTGACCAAATTGTTTCATCATTTACATTTTCTAGGTCTAGTCGCCTTTTCACTAAAAGCCCCTGTTTGAAGTAAACCAATAGCCCCCCACCATGGTTTGATCGATCTCGTCTGAAGGGTGGATCATAATTTTCAATTTGTATGTCTACCAAATCAATTAAATTATCGAGATGAGTTTCAGTAAAACACAAAACATCAGCATCAACTAAGTCTTCTAGTTCTTGCAACTTATGACGTATACTTCTGACGTTAAGGTGGAAAATAGAAAATCCCTCATTTATCTTTGTAGACGGACCTGGATTTTCAGCAATATCATTTGCCAATAAAATTAGTTCAATAAGAAATAAGTAAAACTGCAAGTTATTGACCTCTTTTTTCAAGAACAGTAATGATTTTTGCATGATTTGTGTAAATGTCTTTAAGAGCCACTCTAGTGGATGTGATACCCTTTTCACAAAAACATATGAGCAAAGAATCGGTTGCATGGTTGTATAAAATAATCCAATAGAACATCTATATGAAGATAAATCATTACCCATGGTCAAAAGGAATCGAGTATATCGTGACCATGTAAATCAAACACGAATTGACCAAAGCTGTGCATTGTGCAATAAAGGAAGGGGGGAAAGAGCATATAAATGAGAGTTTATTTACATAAAAGTAATTCATGACAAATTGGGTTGTTTTGTGAGAAATTCAAAGCGATTATTCGGGTTTGCAAACGAGTTTATCAAAGTAACATTTTCTTCAGCATGTATTTTCAAGAGATTCTAATGGATGCATAAAATTGTATGATAAGAGTTACGTCTATGACTTTATGTATATATGCACTAATTCAAATATATGATTGTCAGTGTCAGATTGGTACATGTGTACAATAGAGGAACTAACCTCCAAATCTACGGTCTATGTCCTCCATGGTCTTCAGTAGTATTTTGGGCCCAGTGTCAGTTTCACGAGCAAATACACGTCCATCAAATGTCCAATATTGAGACAATGAACCTGAGCGTCGCAACTGGCTTAAACGCTTTACCATGTTGTAGCGAGTACGAGTCAAATCTTCTACGATGTAACGTTTTTGGGAGTCATTTTTCAATTTAGATTTGGCAACATACACTTTGTGACGAACACGATATGAGGTAAAACGGGCGATGATCTGGCAGCGGCCTTTATCGGGTGTTCCTACAACATGGGAGCGACCGATTTGATCAAGTGTGACTGGGATGCCCAAGTCCTTGTTACACATGTTCAATACTATTTTGTCAGTGTCAAGGTCACCTGGCGTAGAAGGAGAGGATCCGTCATCAAGAACATACGGTATGTTTGAGAATCTTAGACATGTTCTCCTACTATACTGTTCTTGTTCTTCGACCCTTTTTTCAAGGCTAGTTATACGTTTGGACAAGTCTAAGATAGTGGCGTCTCGACTTTTAATTTCGGTTTTTAAGGACTTGGTTACGTTGGAAACAGCAATGTCAACTTCATCTTTGATGGTTTTAGCCATAGCATTCCTGACTCCTTGCAAGATCTGATCGGTTAGGTCTTCAAGAACCTTGGCCTCTTTCAAAGTACTGAGGACAGCATCACGCAATGCGTTATTGTCAATGAACACCTCACCGTCACCATCGCCATCAGTAGCATCTTCATTAGCATAATTAGCCTTTTTAGATGGAGGTTTGTTTGGCGTAGATGATAAACGCTTAGTCTTTCTGGAGGACGGGGTGCTGGTGCATTGCTCTGATTCATTCAAGCTTGTAGATTTACCAGAGGCGTTACCGTTGCTCATGATTAGTTAATGATTAGTTCAATTTCCGAGCAATGCAGACTTAATTAATCCTGACCACGAGGCATGAAATACTGGTCTCTAGCTTTAATATGGCAACATAAAGCTATGAAAACTTGTCACTCAATGGAAAACACAAATACAAATTAAAATCCCTCAAGATATGCATAAAGTTATCAGTTTTGATGGACAAAGCAAGTAAAAGCCATCTTTTGACTTGATGTAAATCCTTGTCACAAAAAGTATATATCAGAAAAGGCTAAAAATCCCATAAATCGCAAAAAGTTGAGAGCCCTTCAGAACATGACTGTTCTGTGTCACGCATGCGCAAAAGTGATCTATTCTATTAACTCAACAACCGTAATATGAGTAGGTTTCAGGAAGTGGTTGCCGTAAACACTACTCCTAGATATCAAGATGCTTAAAAATAGTCTTCAAAATTCACACAGAATTTTTTTTTTCTGTTTTTAACGATAGAAATATTCATATTATCACAACTTTGATGAAATGGCATCGCAAAAAAAAGACACAAAAATAAAGAAACATTCCACTCAAATAACATTGCTTTAGTGTATCATTGTTTCTATGGATGTATAATGCTAACGACCAAGAGAAGAGGTGCTACAATTTTTACTTCGATCACGTTGGTGTGTGCAGAGGCGTAGAGTAATCCGAATTAGTTGTTAATAGGTTAAAACATAGAATATGCTCATACCTTACAAGCGTAAATGTAGAAATTGCTGCCATGGAGATGTTCGGCTGTTCAAGCCATTGATTTTGAGAAATATTCCATTTTTGAATGAAGAAAAAATAGCATTTGGGGAAAATAAAAATCAAATAATTGGAGTTCTGACAGGCATTTCCTACAGTTTATTTTATGGATTCATTCTATGCTAGTGGTTTCAGAAAAAAATACCATTAAAGACGTACTTAGACGTTCTCCCTTTTTTTTTTAGTCTCAAAGTCGAGAAGGCAAAGAATAAATCTAGTAAACATTACACTCATTTCTTTTCATCAGTACTAATTATGATCTACTTAATTAAAAAAAAACACAATTTGAAATTATATTAAATAAAAGCAAAATATTGAGGCATCAGAAAATCAATACCATTTCGAACTTCAGGAAATATCGTAAGAAAGTGGCACTTGACGTTTCTGAAACTTCTAACATTTTAAAACTTTGCTCTGGACAATTTTTATATGCTGAATCGATAATATAATATAATATAATATAATATATTAATATAATATAATATAATATAATATAATATAATATAATATAATATAATATAATATAATATAATATAATATAATATAATATAATATAATATAATAGGGGAATAGACGGTAAAACAAATATCCCCGAGTTATAGACGCTATATGATTATTTATCATTATGATTCTGGCGACATCGTCTTCAGTATCATATTGAACGTATCTTAATATAGTCTACAAACGTGAGTATTATTCAACAGCTGGTTTACTTTTACGATTAAAGGACGTCTGAAAATGTCACCTGTCTCTGGGTACATCATGTACATATGCTATTAAGGCTAATTTTACTATGTCTGAAAATTACTGTATAGTACAACTTTATGGCCAAAAATCGTTGGAGGGTAGGCGCAAGGAGCTTCATTCTAAACATGTCCGAAAAAAAGTATGCCGAAACCCAGCTAAGGACAGAGCTATGCAATGAGGGAGATAACCCTTAGTTTTAGAAAAATTATCTCTTTTGTCATATACACTCGTATAAATATCTCTTTTACAATTTAGATATTTAGGTCCAAAAGGGCGTTTCTGTTTATGTATCGTTTACTCATTGTCAATTCTTGTGGATAAATAACATTCTTATCTAAAGAAAAACAGGGTTGTCGATATTGAGAATATCATCCAGGCACCTGGAAGTACAATTGAAACATTTAAAATCATCGTGTTTTCTTTCCTTTTTAAGATTTTGCATAAATTTATTTTCATAAGTGTATAAATCTGCAACAAAAGGCGCACAAGTAGTACCCATAGGGATGCCTATAACCTGTTTGTAGAGATTCTCATAACCTTTCTGGCAATTTTACGGAAATTCTTGTCAGCTTCTTTTGAAATTCGGGTCCATACGAGCAACATAGTATATTATTTAGGGTATTTCACAACATGCCCCTTATAATGACAATAGGAATGATCAAAGCAGACAGAATTATCATCGAAATTGCGGCAGACTCATCAAACGCATTTTGATACCTTGAATATGATCCAGTTGTCACAAGACGGACATTTTGTTTGGTACTTGACCAATCTATTTAAATATTTCTTGTATCAAAACATTCTTGAGAATTGCTGTGACTGCAGGTCTCCATGACGGGCCATGTCCAAGCCTCTTTAGAGAAGACTGGACCCCGACCACCTGTCCTCTCTGAATTTCAGTCGGACTCCTCGGGTGATAAAATACATGAGCTCGCGCCGGCAGAGCACGGATTGTATAACGTACGCCCTTTTTTTATCCATTTACATATTCATCTGTGTTGCTTGGGCCCCTGTGTTTTGCGGTCTTGTTTGTGTGTTTTGGGGTTTTGCTGTTGGGTGTTGCAGTCTGGTGTTGTTGGAGATCCCCTCCTTAGTTTGCTCTGCAAAATCTTATATGCTGAATCGATGCATATAATATAATAGGGGAATAGACGGTAAAGCAGATATCCCGAGAAATAGACGATACACGATTACATATTATGACGAATGATACTTGATAATCTATTACGATGAATCTGGCCACATCGTCTTCAGTATCTTATTGAGCGTATCTTAATACAATATTTGTAAACGTGTGTATTATTCAACACAAACCAAGATAGTTTCATTCCGTTGGTTTACATTTACGATTAACGATCGTCAGAAAATGTCACCTAACTCTGGGTGCGTGATGAGAATGTTTTATACTTTCAACAAGAATTGGTTTTGCTTGGGGAAAAGGTCGCGATTACCCTTATTTCATGCAATTCGTGAAAATAACCACCAAGCTAACATTTTCATAATAATGATATCATCGTATTGATTTCTTTATCTAAAATGCCAATATACTTTGTTGTTTATATTTGAGATAAAGCGTGCGAATGAACTATAAATTGTATTAGATGAAACGAACTTTTGAACTTTGAAAGGGGAAGAAATAGTATTTATGGATACTTTTGAGGATCAAGTGCTCGACTTTACGTTCGATGATCTACAGCACTCCTTTCTTTTATTGGTGTCAGTAACTTAAAAAAGGAAGTATAAAATCATCATAAATTGATATTTAAGTCTGGAAAAAATCTCAGTCACATTGAATTTAATTGGTAAATCGTGACAGAACAAAAATCGTTCGTGTTCGTCACACTTTGAAACTTACAAAAAAGAGGGCGCTGGTTACCATAATGAATTATGGTGGGTCCGCCGGAAGCATCACTGATGAGATTTGAACATTCGAAACACGTGTTTGGTGCAGAAAATTTGGTTTCAAATTTTCTTCAAGAAGGTACAGAGTTGGAACACTTCCGTATTATTAGATGAATCTTTGACATGAGCTAGATGCATAAAACACTGTTTTTTTTTTTTGAATGCTGAAAATGAGAGAACTGTCAATGTTGATATATGTGTTCTATTATAAAACGTTAGTGCACCGCATGTACATTTCAACGAATTATGGCGCATAAGTGATGGTTGAATACCTATCTTTAATCAAGATTTTTGATGTTTTCGTATGTATATAATGGATAATTGACCCTTCCGATTGCGGGAAAAAAATGCAAAATTTCGTGACGTCACAATGATTTTACCTCGGACAAACAAGCTTGGAACCTCGGTCAAACATCGAAATTGCATTGTGACGTCATGGAATTTCTAAATTTTTTCCCGCGTTCGGAAGGGTCAATAACTCAACAGATGATGAAAATATATTCGGTTTTTTGTTAATATGCCTTTAAAGTAATATAAAAAATACGGAATGGTGCATTAGTCATTTTTGTATTTATGCATCGATAATTTGCAAAGTATTCAGATTGAAATGAAAAGAAATCTTAAATTCGTTTTTTATGTTAATATTTGTACAATAAATCAAAAAATTATCTATGAAAACCTGTCCTTCCCTTTAACGTAACATTAAGTATAATTCAAACTTCAATCTACTCTTTCTGAAGATTTTTTGTCCTTTCTTATTGTTGCCGCATCCATAAACAACTCACAATGTTATCTCTCTTCCTGTCATAGATGACCAAAATGGGAGGAGATGTATTTCCGACCAGTTGAAGACCTTTTGTTATCTAGTATCCTTTGGCGACCGGCTACGATTATGTACAGAGATGGAAAGAAGTAATTAATACACTTCTAAACATCAAGTAATGGGGAACGATTTAACTGATCCACACTGCAACATGAAATAAGTGTTTATTATGACAATAACTCTAAACCTTCCTGAAGAAAATTTCAAACTTATTTTTCTGCACCAGACACGTGTTTCGAATATTAAATTCTCATCATTGATGCTTTTAGTGGAGCCGCCATAATTCATACTAGTAGAGCCCTCTTCTTTCATTTTTATTAATTTAAATATTGTCCATATTTGTCATTTGTACTGTGTATTGGTCATTCTCCATATTTGTTATTTGTACTGTGTATTGGTCATTGTCCATATTTGTTATTTGTTCTGTGTATTGGTCATTGTCCATATTTGTCATTTGCACTGTGTATTGTTCATTGTCCATATTTGTCATTTGTACTGTGTATTGTTCATTGTCCTTATTTGTCATTTGTACTATACATTGGTCATTGTCCATATTTGTCATTTGTACTGTGTATTGGTCATTGTCCATATTTGTCATTGTCCATATTTGTCATTTGTACTGTGTATTGGTCATTGTCCATATTTGTCATTTGTACTGTGTTTTTGTCGTTGTCCATATTTTTCATTTGTACTGTGTATTGGTCAATGGCCATATTTGTCATTTGTACTGTGTATTGGTCATTCTCCATATTTGTTATTTGTACTGTGTATTGGACATTCTCCATATTTGTTTTTTGTACTGTGTATTGGTCATTGTCCATATTTGTTATTTGTTCTGTGTATTGGTCATTCTCCATATTTGTCATCGAACGCCCTTTTGGTTCTATATTTAATGTAACTATTTTGTTCTATATTGAATGTCTGGTCCATGTTGCCAATTTATCTGTTCTTAAATGATACTATTCAAGAACACTTTTATTTTCATGTTACCTTACAATTTTTTTTATTTATGTACACTGATGATAGCAGCTGACCATGGTTATTGAGACTAGATGTCCAAGACTAGCGAGAATATACCATTATTTTCACCAAAACGAAAAAAGAACTTAGTGTCCCAACGCTGCTTATAAAGAACCCCCCCCCCCCCCCCCCAAATACTTGATATAAGACATGCTTGTTTTTGATATCACCTCATCGAATTTAAATTCAAATTTTGAAGATAATTTGTTTTTCATTGTGTCGCTTGCGAAGCATAGCGACACTTAGGGATCACTGTGTCCGTTGTCCGTCTGTCTTTCACACTTGGATGTCACACCCTATATAAAAGTGTCGCTATGTTTCGCGGGCGACACATGCATTCCTTGGAATGATTTTGTTACAGATAGATCAAGCAAACGAACAATAAATCTAATTCCATACATTTAATAAAATATTGACTTGTAAACGGTAAACCAGATAGGACTCTTGGGGATTTTTGAGGATACAGCGTGATATTTTCGGTTCGATGCTTTACAGCAATCTCTTCGGTTTCGAAGAATGTACAATTGTGGTGTAAAACAACCTCCTCACTGTCAGATGACAACACAAAAACCGCAAAACGCAGAGGCCCAAGCAACACAGATGAGTATGTAAATGGATATAAAAAGAGGGCGTAAGTAATACAATCCGTGCTCTGTCGGCTGTAGCGAGCTCATATATGTTTTCATCCGAGGAATTTCGTGACCCAGGCAAGTTCAACTTGTAGTCGGCATTTTTTAATTTCCGTTTTACTTAGATTTTCAAGTGTAGGAAAAGACTGAATCGGTGTAATAGTTATATTTGAAATGGAATGGTTTTACTTAACGAAGTGATTATAAAGTTAATTTCTTTGTTGTTTGTGATATGAGTTTCTTATCTGATACGAATGACATCTAAAACGAGATTTTAAGGCCGGACCGGTTTCTCCAACATATTGGGCGCCACATCCCCTAGCGTTTCATGTTATAAGATAAATTTTGGGAGTTCGCTTCTCTTCATGTGGTGAAAGTTTTGCTATGTTTGCTTAGGTTTTTGTTTTGTCCTGGTTTTGTATGCCTTCGGTTTATGAATTTTCTGAATTGTCGATTTTGTGCTGTGTATTGTGATATGGTCATTGTCCATATTTGTCATTTCTTCAACGCATTCTAAAATTTTTGTTATCAAAATTTCTTGAAATTTCTAAAACGTGGGTCCTGTAGCATCATATCCCACCCATCCAGCTACGTCTTTCGGTACGCTCTTTCGACATAATAACTTTCATACTTTTTTGGCATATTACATTGTTAAGATTTGGGGATCACTGACGAGGGTTAAGTACCCGAAACGTGCATGTCTGGTCCATGCTGCCAATTTATCTGTTCTTAAATGATGCTATTCAATTTGAAGACTTTAACAATCAGACACAGTCAATATTCATTTAAGTAGCGTCCTCTGGTTTTATTTGTTTATTTTTAATCTTAATTTGTTCAATTACTTCGCAGAGAGTGCGCGGCTTTAAATTTCCTGTAGGATCGATTCCATAGAAAAGATATATAAATTCGATGACCATAATAGCGTTGGGGGGATAGTACTCAGATAATAACCTCCTGTAATTTCGATGTTATTTTTGTATAAATGACAAGTTTCGAATAGAAAAATAATATACATGATGTCAAATTCAAACTACTACGCCAACAAGAAGCCGAAGACAACGACATGTCAAAACGGCATGAATTGTTCGGTTCATAAGAAAGGACCAAATTGTTGATTTGGGTTTGCCTTTTAATTAAAAATCTACATGTAGGAAGAACACTGAACGCTTTAATTCTGGGGTGATCAATTCAATACACGCATTTTAGCCCTTATTTTCTTTATTTCTCAAGTAGAGCATTATACATAACGAACTCATCACCTATATAAACATATACTTGATAGTGTCTGTTAAAATTGTCTGCGTTTAATACATGTATTACATGACAATCTATTTTGTTATTTAAGTTTTAAACTTAAGTCCACTGTGACCTTGACCTTTGACCCTTGACCTTGAAAATCGATAGTGTCCATTCTCTTCACATCAGAAACATTTGTGGAAGGCTTGGTGTTTCTATGATGATTGCTTGTTTAAGTCCATTGTGATCTTGACCTTTGACCCTTGACCTTGAGAAACAATAGGGTTCATCGTTTCACCATGGGGAACATTTGTGGAGTGTTTGATGTTTTTATGATGATTGCCATATCGTCTATGCTGTTCACAAGAACTTTAAGCTTAAGCCTAAGTCAATTTTGACCTTGACCTTTGATTCTTGACCTTGAAAATCAATAGGATTCATCCTTTCTTCATGGGAAACATGTGTGGCAGGTTTGATATTTCTATGATGATACCTTTTTATTCTAGGATGTTCACAAGAATCCGGAAACACACACCTTAACACCTTAACAAACAAAGAAAAGGGAATGATCTCCAGCATGACCACCCTGCATTCACCCAGCGAAACAAATCCAAAAGAAGAAGACATATATATGACATCATACAAACTCCAAATCGCAAAAAACACACAACAATACTCACTAGAACATCATACAAAACAATTGTAACAGACGTACAGAAACATTAAACATTGATGACAACATACAAAAGGAAGGAAATCAATGTGCGCTGCATGACTTTGGACGGTCATCTGCATTTAGCAAATGGTGTGGTTATCCGGATCAGATTACGTGCGCACAACCCTCCCATTCATATGGATGCACGGTAGCGATGCTATATCCCCAAAGCAACAGAGTTAGAATTGGATTTTTTTCAATTTTCAAGGGGCATGACTCGGCATAAAAATAAGCGATATGTCTAATATTCGGGTTTAGTACCCGAAACGTGCATGTCTGGTCCATGCTGTAAATTTATCAGGTTTTGAATGAAGCTATTGAATTAAAAGACGTTTAACATTCGAAGCTGACCTGCATTTCGTGTTATAGCTATTGGAATGTTATTCAATCTGTTTAAATGAAAGTTCTAAAGATTTTGCCTTGCCTTTTCGACTGAATATCTGCTGAAAACTTACCTGTTCTTAAATGATGCTATTGAATTTGAAGACTTTTGACATTGATAACATTTCTGTTTCATGATTACCTTAGATAGAAATATATTTAACATAATTAACATATCTGTATACTCCCAAAGTTTTGAGAGGAGGTACACATTATGGGATATTGGAGTATTTCACTGATTGATTGCATTTTATTGTGCAAAATGATTTTTGCAGAGACAAAGTCTATCACCCATATTTCCCGATCGTTGCCTTCCTCTCAGAATATAATGTCCTATATGGTTTTAAGTTTGAGCTTGCAATATACATGCTGGGTACAGTTCAGTACATTGAATTGCTTCTTAATGAGTTAAAGAAGATCCTGACGACAATCCCAACAGCACTCACAATAGAGCACAAAATTAAGCATCGATGGATCCCTAGCAAGCTAGAGGTGGGACCAGGTGCCCGGGAGGAGTAAGCATCCCCTGTTGGCTAGCCGCACCCGCCGTCGATGTTTAAGCACGAAACTGAAAACAATATATAAAATTCATGCACTGTCCTACGTCGTGTCTATATAGAAAGTGCTATGGCGACAATGTCAGGGAAATATATTCAAAACACTTACTGTCAAACCCTTCGCGGGGAACTTTTTTACGAGCTCCACACGGCAAAGGGCATAAGTGTGACACAAATGAGTTAAAGAAGATCCTGACGACAATCCCAACAGCACTCACAATAGAGCACAAAATTAAGCATCGACGGATCCCTAGCAAGCTAGAGGTGGGACCAGGTGCCCGGGAGGAGTAAGCATCCCCTGTTGGCTAGCCGCACCCGCCATCGATGTTTAAGCACGAAAAAAGGACGGTTGCACAGAACTCACGTGGAGCATTGGTCGGTAAGGAGCAGTGGCCACATTTTACATTGTAAATGTCCTAAAGGTTGATATATTGAAACTGACCCTGATTATTTCCTTAGCAAAGTACAGCGCCAGGACGGTACCATTGTTGTATTTTGATCCCTACACTATGAATTATTATCCCTACATTATGAATGTAACGATGGCACTGTCACAATTCAATATTAACGATCATCTTACTCCAACATAAGTACGTATAAACCGTATTGAGTGGCAAGACGTTACATTTAGTGCAAGGAAACTTGAACAACAATCCAAATCAATTTAGTGCACCATTCAGGTGTTTCGGATGGATCGTAAATCCTCATCAGCGGCAGAACGTTACAGTTATTCGACCCTTTATCCCTTTGAAATAATATATTTTTTTGCTATTTCGGAAACATCATCTAAAAAATATAAAAGATAACGTTCTAGCACCATCCATCATGTGCTATTTTGGACATAGATGATACATGTATTTAACTATGCTACTAGGAAATTTGGAAACACACACTCCTTGCAAAATACATCAATTGAAATTCAAAAGACAAATCTAGAGGGCGCTACTAAAGTACGTTTGACTGTGTCTGAAAATGACCACAAATGAGGATTTACTCATCGAAACACGTGTTTAGTGCATTAAAATTGGTTTGAAATTTTCTTCAACTAGTTAAAGAGTTAAAAAAAAAACTTCCGTATTATTATTCAGCAAAGACTATTGAAGTGGTCTAACTGGGTACCTTCTTGAACAATATTTAAAATGTTAAACGTCTTCACATTCAATAGCATCATTTAAGAACATATACATTTGCAGCATGGACCAGACATGCACGTTTGGGTTCTTAACCTCGTCAGCGATCATCCTCAATATATCCAATGACTGTGAAAGTTATTATGTAAAATGTACCGAAAGACGTAGTGGGACGGGTGGGTTATGCAGCTGCAGGACTCATGTTTTAGAAAATTCAAGATTTTTTTTCTTCACAATTTTCGAATGCGTCGATCAAACGATCAACCCGAGTTTAGAGAACTTGGCTACATGTGCCCTCGTGTACTCCTACTCACCAGCAATGACACTCACCAAGTGGTACAGAATTAAATGCATCAAAACAATTTTAATGCACAAGACACGTGTTGTGGATAGCAAATACTCACCAGTTGTACTTCAAGCCGAAGTGATTTTTTTTTCTGTTGATGCAGGTATCACCCAAAAAAATGGACAGAAAACATCATCAATCTGTCCAATTTTTCGGGTGATACCTGCATCAACTGAAAAAAATATAAGATTCATTTCTTATCATTTTATTATCATCTACTCATGGAAAACATACTGTTTTCTTGGATTTAAAAACAATCAATCGACGCACTATATATTCGTAAGTTCGGAGGGTTTCGCGTTGATCATGATACGTCTGCCAGAACAAGTTATGGCAGCCGCCATTATTTAAACAGCGAACGATCGTCTCTCTATATCTTTGGAATAAGGACCAGTTTTAGCAAATTCTACATGCACAGTTAATTTTTTTGTAAGTAGAAAATAAATGGTACCCTTGAAATGATAAGGAAAACATTAACAAATTGTATTTTCAGCAACGAGTTCATTCGTGTTTAAGGGAACCCCCGGTTCTAAAAATAGTGCTATAAATAGACTTCCATGAAAACTTGTATTGATCGATGTATCAACAAAATTTCTCAGTCAATCCGAATCTTCATTTCTTGAGAATGACAATGGATATTAAATAATTTTCCAGACACAACCAAACTAATTAAAGTAGCGCCCTCTAGTCTGATTTTTTAAAATTTAATGTTTATATTTTTTAAAGAGCGTGCGGCTTCAAATCTCGTGCAAGGTCGATTTAGTAGCGTAGTTAAATAAAGGCTATTACCAAATGAGCATTGGAGGGATCTACTTTTATTTCGATATCATAATATGATATGACCAGTTCTAGCTGATGCCCTCTTTTTATATCCATTTACATATTCATCTGTGTTTCTGGGGCCTCTACGTTTCGTGTTCAATCCGAATCTGTAATATGACCAAATAAGTAACATCTCATAATACTCTTTTTAGCTCACCTGAGCGAAGCTCAAGTGAGCTATTGTCATAGCACGCCGTCCGTCCGTCCGTCGTCGTCCGTCCGTCCGTCCGGCGTAAACTTTTAACATTTTCAACATCTCCTCTGCAACCGCCGCACAGAATTTCTCGAAACTTCACAGGAAGCAAGTACTCAATGCCCTCTACCAAGTTTGTGTTTTTTGTGCCGATCAGTCAACAAATATGGCCGCCGAAGGCTCTGATTGGCTGACACATTTTCGACATCTCCTCGGCAACCGCTGCTCAGAATTTCATGAAACTTTACAGGAAGGAAGTACTCAAGGTCCTCTACCAAGTTTGTGTTTTTTGTGCCAATCGGTCAACAAATATGGCCGCCGAGGGCTCTGATTGGCTGACACATTTTCGACATCTCCTCTGCAACCGCTGCACAGAATTTCATGAAACTTTACAGGAAGGAAGTACTTAAGGTCCTCTACCAAGTTTGTGTTTTTCGTGCCGATCGGTCAACAAATATGGCCGCCGAGGGCTCTGATTGGCTGACACATTTTCGATATCTCCTCTGCAACTGCTGCACAGAATTTCATGAAACTTTACATGAAGGAAGTACTCAAGGTCCTCTACCAAGTTTGTGTTTTTCGTGCTGATCTTTCAACAAATATTGCCGCCGAGGGCTCTGATTGGCCAACACATTTTCGACATCTTCTCTTTAACCACTGCACAGAATTTCATGAAACTTTGCAGGAAGGAAGTACTCAAGGTCCTCTACCAAGTTTGTATTTTTCGTGCCGATTGTTCTACAAATATGGCTGCTGAGGGCTCAGATTGGCTGACTCATTTTCTACATCTCCTCTGCAACCGCTGAACAGAATTTCATGAAACTTTACAGGAAGGAAGTATTCAAAGTCCTCTGCCAAGTTTGTGTTTTTCGTGCCGATCGGTCAACAAATATGGCCGCCGAGGGCTCTGATTGGCTAACACATTTTCAGCATCTTCTCTGCAAAAAAAAAAACCACTGCACAGAATTTCATGAAACTTTACAGGAAGAAAGTACTCAAGGTCCTCTACCAAGATTGTGTATTTTGTGCTGATCGGTCAACAAATATGGCCGCCGAGGGCTCTGATTGGCTGACACATTTTGAAATCTCCTCTGCAACCATTGCACAGAATTTCACGAAACCTTGCAGCAAGCAAGTACTCAAGGTCCTCTGCCAAGTTTGTGTTTTTCTTGTCGATACGTCAACAAATATGGCTGTCAAGGGCTTTGATCTGTAGAAGTATTTTTGTGACTTTAAACCCTTTGTCTGCAACTCAGGTGAGCGATGTGGCCCCCTTGGGCCTTTTGTTTATTCAATAGGAGCCTCTCAATCTTTGTATTTCAACATGACAGACTTGTTACATCACATAGAATGTAAACCAATAGGTATATACATATAATTAGCGATAAAATGATCAGGTAAAAATCTATTTAAGGGGAGGGATCAACGCATTTTTAGAAATATCCGAAGCTCTTCTGACTAGATAGAGGTATGGTCAAAAATTTAGTGAATATACTTTTTCAGTCTTTATTTATCTCTTTATTATCAGTAATTCAATATTTAAAATATTAATTCTATTTAAAATTGTTTCCAAATGAGGCATGTTGTTCTATTCATCTAATTTTCTAGTGGTTTTTGCTGTGGGCGGAATTCACATTTCTAATGTTTTATTGTCAAAATTCTGCGTTTGATTTTGTAAATCGCATCGAATATACTGCACTAGCTATGAAGAAAATGTAATTACAGCGCCATATTATTTCATTATTAAATATTATGACATTGTAACGATTTCATTAGGTCTCTTGGTTAAAAATGTTTTAAATTCACATAGAATCCACACACACAATCCATGTTAAATTTTCTTGTACTTTAAGGACATAATTTTCACAGATTTTGGCCATATTACATTGCTTAGATTGAGGATCACTGACGAGGGTTAAATAATCGAAACGTGCATGTATGGTCCAAGCTGTAAATTTATCTGCTCTAAAATGATGCTAATGAATTTGAAGACGTTAAACATTCTTATCTGTTACGATATTTCTTGACTCTTACGAGTTTAAAAAAAAAATTTTAAACAATGTCAAAAATTATTTTTAAAGACTTGTTCGGTGCCAAAGAAATACTTTCATTTTAGATTTTCTAGGCGTTTCGTTTCAATAATTTAAACCTAATATCATTTGTCAACATTTTTCCTAAGTAATCTAATTTTCTATTATTAGTTTTTCGCATATTTCTCGCAACAGTTCTTCATGATATTTTTACTTATAGTCTTTATAACGACCATTTTACTTTGCTTTAGGAGCTTATATAATAAATACCTGAAACGCGCATGTCTGGTCCATGCTGTCAATTTATCTACTCTAAAATGATGCTGATGAATTTGAAGACGGTAAACATATATGTAGTATACAATTGTTCAACGTCTCCAAATTCGTTAGCATCATTTAAAATCAGTTTAATTTACAGCATGGACAAGACATGCACGTTTCGGGTATCTTAACATTGAAATACGGCCGAAATCTATGAAAATTATGTCCAAATTATACCGAAAGATATAGGAAGATGGCTGGGATAAAATGCTACGGGACCCAGGTTTCGGATATTTTAAACAGAAAGTTTCGAATGCGTTTGAAGAAACGACCAACCGAAACTGATCGAACTTGGCTACATGTGCCCTCGGGGGGGGGGGGGGGGGGTCCTGGTCCACCAGCAATTTACATGTGATAATATAATATATATTTTCTTATCAACTGATTGTATTAAACAATACACAAATTTTTAGATTATCAGACAATGAAACACTGATTACACAGATGAATTCTGTGATAATGTTTGTTATAATATACACATCGAAACATTTAAGTTTCCTTTTGGAGATGAAAACATAGTCCGTCGTTGCAATTAATCATAGATGGTTTATACGGGTCTATCTTTAGTTTTATATATAAGTACATGTAGTTGCTTTCCGTAAGAAGGATTAGGACGCTAATTTTCTCTTGCTGTCCGACATCAATCTTAAGTTTCCTTGACATATTTATTTTAAGATTTGATTTTTTACATTTTTTATTGGTACTTATTCTTTGGATACTAGTACTTACAAACACGAAGATAGACATAATACACCGATAAGGACTTTAATGTATAGAACCCATAACATTAAAGTTTATTAATGTATAGAACCCATAACATTAAAGTTTATATGTCGGTCGATCCGCTGTCCTAGGTAGGATCGAATCAGTTTGGTCACTGACCCGACACTTAGCCACTACTTTCCGAGCGGCTCACTTCAGAAACTGGATTAACGCGATTTGGATATTTTTGTCATGCAAAAATTAAGATTTTCAAGCAAAAATTAAAATAAAATCTATATCATTGAATAGATATCGCTTAGTCATAAATTTTGGTATATGTTACATGGTCGAGGATTTATACAATAATATTTGACAGACAAAATAAATTTTAGATGGGACTTTTTCAATGTTAAATTTCAGCATGCCATCGCCGACTTTAACATTGAGCCAATGAAGAGCGTCACGACGTCATGGGAAAATTAGCATGGGAAATGAAGCATCTAAAAATTATTTTGTCTATAAAGATTGATTGCAGCTGACATTATATACCTTTATATACCAAAATAGGCGCGATCTATTGAATGGTATCAACTTCAAATAATGTAGTCAAAATTGCGTTTATCAAAAGAAGGGAGGAGATCTCCAACAAGACCCCGTTGCAGCATCAACAGTAAAACACCAAAACACCCGATGCAAAAACACAAAAGACGAGTACAGCACGAGACGGAAAAGAGACACACGACATGTAAACATCAAACACAAACGACTACACATAAACCGACGAGACCAATGGGTAACCGGTGCCGACTTTGGACGGCCATCTGTCACGCAAGTAGCAAATGGTGTGGTTATCCTGGATTACGTGCGCACAACCCTCTCACTTCTCCAATTACCCAGAGGTCTCGAAGAACGTACAATTGTGGTGTAAAACAACCTCCTCACTGTAAGATGACATCACACAAACAAGACCGCAAAACGCAGAGGCCCCAGAGACACAGATGAATATGTAAATGGATATAAAAAGAGCGCATGCGTTATACAGTCCGTTCTCTGCCGGCTGTAGCGAGCTCATGTGAGCAATCACCCGAGGAGTCCGACTGACATTCAGAGAGGACAGGTGGTCGGGGCCCTGTCTTCTCTAGAGAGGTTTGGACAGGGCCCGTCATGGAGTCCCGTCGTCACAGTCAGTCAGAGTGCAAGTCTCAAGGATGCGCTTGTACAAGACTGTAGATTGGTCAAGTACCAAGACTGTTTATTGGTCAAGTACCAAGACTGTAGATTGGTCAAGTATCAAGTTTCCAAAGTGAGCCACGCGGACAGTAGATACTAGATCATGGTACTGAAAATTTTGAAACTTTAAACTTCATCGATGTCTCACAACAACTTTATAAGACATTGCTATTTTGGCACTGTTAACAAAATTAATAAACAAAATTCCAAAACCATGGCGCTACTTAATTTAATTTAAATTTAATTCTTTAACAAAATATGATCAGAGGATGCTACTTGAGATGAATTTTGGTTCAGTCTAAAGATCACCATGGCTGGACGCATCACTGATGGATGAGACATGTTTGATATCCGAAGCACGTGTCTGGTGCATGATAAATTAGTTTGAAAGTTTTGGCGACACTTAGGGTCACTTTATCCGTTGTCCATCCGTCTGTCACACTTGGATGTCTGTCACACCCTGTAGCTATTTTTCGAAGGCGACACATGCATTCCTTGGAATTATTTCTTCAAGGGGACAAGAGGGCATATAGTTGGAATATTTCCTTATTATTAAATAAATTTGACTGATTCTGAACATTTCTTTGGTTTGAAGTACCGCTAATAAGTATTTAATATCCAAAACACGTATCTGTTGCATTAAAGTTGGTTTGAAATACCTTTCATGAAAGTAACATAGACATATATGGATATTGACCATATCTCCAAACATGTAGCCAAGTTCAATCAACATCGGTTGATCGTCTATCTCTTCAACGCATTTGAAATTTTCTGTCACAACATTTCTTGAAATTCCTAAAACATGGGCCCCATTGCATCATATCCCACCCATTCTGCTACATCTTTCGGTATATTTTTGACATAATAATTTCACACTTTTTTGCCATATTACATTGTTTAGACTGAGGATCACTGACGAGGTTTAAGTTTACGGTTGTGAAATATGGGGTTTTGATAAAGCTAAAGATGTGGAGAAAGTACACACTGATTTTTGTAAAAGAATTCTCAATGTTAAAGGTACAACTTCAAATTACATGATTTATTCTGAATTAGGTAGAGCTCCTTTACATATCATCAGAAAAATTAGAATTATTAAGTATTGGGTTAAGTTAATGAAAACTGATAATTGCATTTTACATTCTTTATACCTAGACATGTTAGCGAATGTTGATATTAATATTAACTGGTTAACCAAGGTCAGAGATCTTTTATTTCGATTAGGTTTGGGATACTTTTGCTATTGTCAAAATGAAGAAAACGTGAATGAATTTATTTCCTTGGTAAAATCCAGATTAAATGATTCATTTGTACAAGAAATGTCAAGCTATTTTGAGAATTCACCTAAATGTTCAATATATAGATATTTACCTGATACTCATTGCTTACAGTATTATTTACAGTATTATTTAAGAAAGTCCATGCCAGATCATATTGTTTTTAGTATCGCTAAATTAAGATTATCAGCACACGATCTACTTATTGAAAAAGGAAGATATACTAAGATACCAAGAGAACGAAGAATTTGTAATAAGTGTAATAATGACATTGAAGACGAGTATCATTTTGTTTTGATTTGTCCTCACTACTACAGAGATATAAGAATTCAATTCATTGATAAATACTACTGGTCTAAACCCTCCATGTTTAAATTCATACAATTAATGTCAATTAGAAATAAGAAAAAAACTTTGTAATTTAGGAAAATATTTGTGTAAATCATTCAAAAGAAGAAAATTGTAGTCCATCCTCCTTGAACTCATTAATTCTATATTGTATTTGCTGTATGTATATTTATATGATATTATATTCTATGATATGTACATATGTTTCATGCTGATGAGCCTAAGGGCTTAAAGCCAAATAAACTATACTACACTAAGTACCCGAAACGTGCATGTCTGGTCCATGTTGTAAATTTATCTGGTCTCAAATGATACTATTGAATTTAAAGACGTTAAGCATTTGAAAGAAGGAAGGAGATCTCCAACAAGACCCCGTTGAACTGCTTGGTGAGTGTCCCTGCTGGTGGACCAAGAGTCCTCGAGGGCACATTAAGCCAAGTTCTGTCTTTTCAACGCAATTGAAAAATTCTGTAACAAAATTTCTTGAAATTCCTAAAACGTGGGTCCTGTTGCATCATATCTCACCCATTCTGCTAGATCTTTCGGTACATTTTTGGACATAATCACTGACGAGGTTTAAGTACCCGAAGCGGAAACGTGCATGTCAGGTTCATGCCGTAAATTTATCTGGTCTCAAATGATGCTACTGAATTTAAAGACGTTTAACATAGTGCTAACTCGATAATTCAGAAATCATGAACCTAATGAGTTAAAGAAGATCCTGTCGATAATCTCAACAGCACTTACAATAGAGCGCAAAATTTAAACATCGACAGACCCCCAGCAAGCTAGAGGTGGGACCAGGTGCCCGGGAGGAGGAAGCATCCCCTGTTGGCCAGCCGCACCCGCCGTCGATGTTTATGAAGCATGGAAATGAAAATGTATAAAATGCATGCACTGTCCGACGCCATGTCTATATAATAAGTGCTATGGCGACAATGTCAGGGAAGTATATTCAAAACACTTACTGTCAAACCCCTCGCGGGGAACTTTTTTACGAGCTCCACACGGCAAAGGGCATAAGTGTGACACAAATGAGTTAAAGAAGATCCTGACGATAATCTCAACAGCACTTACAATAGAGCGCAAAATTTAAATATCGACAGACCCCCAGCAAGCTAGAGGTGGGACCAGGTGCCTGGGAGGAGTAAGCATCCCCTGTTGGCCAGTCGCACCCGCCGTCAATGTTCATGAAGCATGCAAATGTTTAATGTCTTCAAATTCATTAGCATCATTTTAGTGCAGATAAATTTACAGCATGGACCAGACATGCACGTTTCGGGTATTTAACCCTCGTCAGTGATCCTATATCTAAGATGGCTGGTATGTGATGCTACAGGACCCAGGTTTTGGAAATTTGAGAAAATTTTGTAAACAGAAATTTTCAAATACGTTTGAAGATACGGCCAACCGAAACTGATCGAACTTGGCTACATGTGCCTTCAGGGACTCGTGGTCCACCAGCAGTGACACTCACCAAGTGGTACAAATGTTTCAAATGCGTTTAAAGAAACGACCAACCGGAATTGATTGAACTTGGCTACATGTGCCAGGATCAGGATAAAACAGAAACAAAGCAAACAAACAAAAACCTCCACCACATGAAAAGAAGCAAACTCTCAATATGACCAATTGCCCATGAAGAGTCAGCATCTCCTGCTTGCATGCAACACCCGTCGCTTCAATTCGGTAGAATTGTCACGTACGGTTACTTCCCTTTTGGAAGATATAAGCATATTCTGTTGTTGGATGGTTCAAATAGTCTAAGACAGGAAATAATCCACCATTTAGGACAATGGGACATCAAATTATGACGCGTTCCCCGTATCGACCGTAGAACTTCCTCAGTGACGATGTCAGTCGGACACAAACATATCTCTGACTGAGATGCTTATCTGAAAGACGCCTAGCTCGCAGAACAAAATCTGTGTATTTGGTACTTGTTCTGGTATAACGTATCAATTGAGATATGATCACGCCATAAGCAGGTGATGAAGGGATGTTGCTATTCACAAAAGGAAAGATTGTGATGCAGAAAAATTGAAGTCGTCATGTCGTCATGTTTGAGAGAGAGAGAGAGAGAGAGAGAGAGAGAGAGAGAGAGAGAGAGAGAGAGAGAGAGAGAGAGAGAGAGAGAGAGAGAGACATGTGCCCATCAGTGTCATAGGACAGCATTACGTCCAAATAAGATGCCGATTTATTTGTCTTTGTAGTGTCATAGACTTAATGCTCCAGAGGATAGATTCTGCGAATTTGGATTATTGATGAACAGCACATACTCTGTATGTGAAATTAAAATCAGAGGCAAAAGATTGAATGAATTCAGCTTCGTGTGGGTAAAGAAAAATGTCGACAAGGAGTGGGGCACAATTGGTTTCCACTGGAGTTCCGACAATTTCTTTTTATATTAATTATATTGTATCCTTCTCATATCTTTTTTTCAGGTTGGACAGATAATTTTGGACAAAATGAAGACATCGCTTCTCTGTTTTCTGGTTGCCATGTTAACCATCCACTTCAATGAAGGGGTAGAGGTGCAAAAATGTTTCACTGATTGCAGACAGAAGTTCCAGACCTGCAAGACGGAAACCTGTCGCTACACTTGGAATCCATTTGTCTGTCGCCGCAAATGTTTCTGTGATGTCAGAAACTGTGCGTCCAAATGCGTCGGCATACTGACCAAGGAGTAGTTAACAATATCCTATCGCAATGTAAAAACTCTTCATTTTCAGACATTCAATTTTCAACAAAAAAAAATCGTCAATTCTGCATTTCACTTACTTCTTTTTACAATGCTTATCATTTGATGAGACTTTAAAATCACATCTTATATAGACAAATAACTTTTTGTGTTTTCTACCAACGTTTTTTTTTACATTTGTAAACAATTATATTCAAAAATACAAGACAAAATGCGACATTTTCTTTAATGTTTTATGTAATCTGAACTCATTCTCTTTGTACGGTCATACCTTTATAATTAGATTAAATGGTTATTGTGTACAAACACCAGTTTTGTTTTTGTTTTTGTTTTTTTTTTTTTGTTTTTTTTTTCTAGTTTTTATTTTCTAGTGCTTTTGGACCCTTTATTTGAAAGTGCAAGAAAGTCTATCAGAAAACGTAAATTGGGATTTTTTCCAACCTCTGGCAAATTTCTTGCAATGTGATTGGTCGAGAAGAACCGAATGTTATTAGTTATGCATTATATATGTTTAACAGAGGAAGAGATACAGAAATATATTGGGCCGATCAAAACAAGTTATATTGGGCGAGGCGAAGCCCACATTTGGAAAAATTCTCGCAATCCTATAGAGTCCTTTCTGATACGGAAAATAGATGGTTTAATAAGAAAACTCGCCTCGCCCGATACGGATTTTCTTTTCACACCATGTATTTTTCCGTATCAGGTCACTAGAGCTTGGTGTAATATTATCCCCTTGTAAAACACTGTATAACTAACAATATCCCCTTTAGAAAGACTTATATTTGACAATTAATAATTGTACAAAACGAGGACAAAACAATCTAATAGGTTGGTACTTTGATGAAAAACGACCTTCATTAAGTGGTCAAGGTTTATAAAATGATTTTTTGACCTTTAAAAAGAAAATAGAGAATCCCCAACAAGACTCAGTAACTGTTGCAGCACACCCACAGCAAAACACAGAATACCGAGTTACATCATATTCGCAATATTGCGCAATGTTGCAAACAACATGTCATTATAATTTCTACGATTGCTTAATATTTTGGATATTCCTTTTACTCAGAGCAAGGGGATATTGATAAGATTGAAGCATAAGGAACTAATAAACAAGAAAACAAAAGATCTCCAAAGATATCACATAACGCTGTCAATACGGAGATATCAATTTACACTGTCAATAGCGGATCACACACGCATATAACAACAGATAAAACACCTTACACTGTCAATAGTGGAACACACACGCATAGAACAACAGAGAAATCACCTTACACTGTCAAAGTGGAACACACACGCATATAACAACAGAGAAATTACCATACACTGTCAATAGTGGAACACACACGCATATAACAACGGAAATATCACCTTACACTGTCAATAGTGGAACACACACGCATATAACAACGGAGATATCACCTTACACTGTCAATAGCGGATCACACACGCATATAACAACTGAGAAATCACCTTACACTGTCAATAGTGGAACACACACGCATATAACAACAGAGAAATTATCTTACACTGTCAATAGTGGAACACACACGCATATAACAACGGAGATATCACCTTACACTGTCAATAGCGGATCACACACGCATATAACAACAGAGAAATCACCTTACACTGTCAATAGTGGAACACACACGCATATAACAACGGAGATATCACCTTACACTGCCTATAGTGGAACACACTCACCTAGAACAACAGAGAAATCACCTTACACTGTCAATAGTGGAACACACACGCATATAACAACGGAGATATCACCTTACTCTGTCTATAGTGGAACACACTCACCTAGAACAACAGAGAAATCACCTTACACTGTCAATAGTGGAACACACACGCATATAACAACGGAGATATCACCTAACACTGTCAATAACAGAACACACACATGCAAATAACAATTGAGATAAAACCTCACTCTGTCAATAGTGGAACACACACGCAAATAAAAACGGTGATAAAACCTTACTCTGTCAATAGTGGAACACACACGCAAATAACAACGGACATAAAACCTTACTCTGTCAATAGTGGAACACACACGCAAATAAAAACGGTGATAAAACCTTACTCTGTCAATAGTAGAACACACACGCAAATAACAACGGACATAAAACCTTACTCTGTCAATAGTGGAACACACACGAAAATAAAAACGGTGATAAAACCTTACTCTGTCAATAGCAAAACATTCACGCAAATAACAACGAAGATTATACTTTACTCTGCCAATAGCGGAACACACACGAAAATGATAACGGAGGTAACACTCAAAATTCTCTTGAACAAAACAATAAAGCAATGCAGAACAACCATACAAAATGGACCAAAACATAGATCAATAATACACATTTGAACAACTCATAAATGTGCACCGATGTCTATCTTAAATCGTCAACTACAAATCTTGTGGTTGTCATGAGTCCTTACATCCTACTAATTAATACCGATGCAAATAGGTATCCACGAACGATGGTTCTTTACTCAATTAAGGGACCAGGACAAAATAGGTAAAAAAAATCACAATTTTAAAGGATGAAATCTTACCCCATTCCGGTTCCTATATTCAAGAGTTTTCCAGAAATTTTGTCTTTTCGATTTTTTAAAAGCCGTACGTTTGATTTGTGCAGGCATCTGACGTAAAAGTATTGTGACGTCACTTCCTATGTAAATGTTATATTTGTAACCCTGATTCCATAAATTTAATGCTAGTTTCCATAGAATATGATTGTTAACAGTTATCGATTCTAAACATAAAAAGAATTTAGAAAAAAAGTTCACAAGTGCTTTTCATCTATATACAACAATTACAGGGCGGTTAAATAAAAAAATACAAAACTACAAAGATGTGTCACAATCATTTTCTATTGATTCCTAATACATATATATACATAGTAAACGAGTTACTTCTCTTTGCAACGTTTGCATACGTCTTACTTTGTATATTAATTCAATAAGTGATTCTCGACAACCTAACATGGAAGGCTATATAAAATGCCCTAACGGGTACCTTATGGTGACCATAGTAACTGTCGTTACTAATAGAGTTCATGGTAAGCTACTATTGTCTACTGTGATAACATAAGTGTGTTGGATGCTCCCTGCTTGTGTTACGTAATTGGTAAGTCACTGAGTGTGCTGGCTTGTGGAGAGCTCTGGATATAAGGTTAGGTACCAATCATTTGCGCATTCGTCAAAAGAAACGATAGACTGTTACTTTGACTATATAGACGGGATGAAAGGACCCCTATTACACGCTAAAGTTCAATTGTTAAACGTCTTAAATTCAATAGCATCATTTAAAACCTGATAAATTTACAGCATGGACCAGACATGCACGTTTCGGGTACTAAACCCTCGTCAGTGATCCTCAGTCTAAACAATGTAATATGGCCAAAAAGGATGAAAATTATAATGTCCAAAAATGTACCAAAGACGTAGCAGAATGGGTGGGATATGATGCTACAGGACCCATGTCTTAGAAAATTTCAAGAAATTTTGTAACAGAAAATTTCAAATGCGTTGAAGAGACAGAAATGCACTGAATTTGTATTTTATAGCTTTATTTCACAAATAAAATTAGACGAGTTCAATTCCCAAGTGATGTCGTGCCATTTATAGCTGAATATTGTTCCTACGCCAATATACAACTCGCTTGCTCCGGGTTGACCTACATCCCAGTTAGCGTACCCAAGGGCGTTTCCGTTATCATCTAGAAAGTTTGTTCCTATCCTTTGACCTTGAACGATGACGAAGCTGGTAAAGCTAGCCGAACTTTGATCTGAAATGTATTTTATCCAACATAATCAACGAATCAATCTGGGATGCTTTTGTGACTTTCATATGTAATTAATTTTCAACAAAATACAAATTCTATAACAGTTTCTATTATGACCAATCATATGTAAACTTCTTCATATTGAATAGCATCATTTAAGAACAGATAAATTTACAGCATGGACCAGACATGCACGTTTCGGGTACTTAACCCTCGTCAGTGATCCTCAAATCTAAACATATTATTAATGAATGGCACAAAAGATTCGAATATTCTCCATTCCTCTATTTTGTCATGAAATGAAACCATTCAGAAATTGATTTTGAATGGATCTTCAATTCTACTTAGTTGAATTAGAGAAATCTTGCGTTTAACCTTATTAGAAGTGTCTTTCATTATTTCTAATTAAAATGAATCGATGAGGAGTTTTCATCTAACATCTTACCGATATAATTTTTTATTGCGTTTTGTTTGTCAGCGCTGTCTACCAGAAATGGAACAGCCTCGTCTTCGCCACATTTATTTTTATAATCATCGTACACGGAGAAGCCCGGGTCAGGATCGTATATTCTATAACATATACCCAGAGCTTGGTTAAACACAAATGTCGCCGGACAGGTAATCTCTGAAATAATAGATGATTAGAAGGAAATAACTCCAATATCTAAATGATAGCAATGGAACAGTAAAACTATGGTTTAATGAGACATAATTAATATATGACAGTCCTTTCATGTACTCCTACCTCAACGTACCTAATTAAAAACGAAACATGGAAATGATAAAAACCAGGGTAGGTACTTTCTGTATCGATTATAAGTAAAAGATATTCAGAATACTCCTGACCCCCCCCCCCCCTTCCCGAAAAGTGTAAAGGTATAATTCTTTACTTTGATGGTTAACAGGAAACGATATGTTATTACACAATCAAAACTTCAACACCACAATTTTTTTTCCAAACGATGAAATTATTGATCCCCAACACAAATACACATACACATTTCTTAATTTTCTCATTTAAAAATACTAGTTATACATTTTAATCTCCTCATCGTTCTGGTTATTACAGAATAGTCGATCTCTTATGAGCTCGCTGCAACTAGCAGAGCACGGACTGTATTTCGTACGCCTTCTGTTTTTTATATCCCTTTACATATCCATCTGTGTGTTTCTTGGGCCCTTGCATCATACTGTCTGTTTGTATGGTCACCTTACCGTGAGGACGTTATTTTAAACTACAGTTGTGCGTTCTTCGAGACATTTTGGTAACCGAAAAAGTGGGAAGGTTGTGCGCATGTAATCCGAATAGCTACACCAATTTTGCTATTGACGTGACAGACGAGCGTCATTAGTCGGCACCGGTTGCCCATTTGTCTCGTTGGTTTATGTGTGTTTTTTATGTTTCGATGTTAAACGTCTTCAAATTCAATAGCATCATTTAAGATCTTCGATGTGATATGGTGTACGTTCTTTGTCCCTTTTGCTTCTCTTTCTTTGTGTGTCTGCTCTGTGTTTTTGCATTGTTTGTTTTGGGGTTTTGCTGTGGGTGCTTTAACCAAGTGTTGTTGGAGATCCCCTCTTTTCCTAGTAAAAGAAGGGAGGAGACCTCCAACAAGACCCCGTTGCAGCATCAACAGCAAAACAGCAAAACACCCGATGCAAAAACACAAAAGACGAGTACAGCACGAGACGGAAAAGAGACACACGACAAGTAAACATCAAACACAAAAGACTGCACATAAACCGACGAGACCAATGGGCAATCGGTTCCGATTTTGGACGGCCATTTGTCACGCAAGTAGTAAGGGATATCAAAGCTTACAATAAGAAGACAGTGGGTAAAATCAGACCTGGTTTTATATCTTATGACAAAAATATCAAAAGAAAATTGTCAACTGGATTTGGTAGCAGCACCAGCAGCATCACTCCGAAACACTCAATTACGACAGCACAGAAAATCAGCATTACTCCGAAACACTCAAATACGACAGCACAGAAAATCAGCATCACTCCGAAACACTCAAACACTAAAGCACAGGAAATCAGCATCACTCCGAAACACTCAAATACGACAGCACAGAAAATCAGCATCACTCCGAAACACTCAAATACGACAGCACAGAAAATCAGCATCACTCCGAAACACTCAAATACGAAAGCACATAAAATCAGCATTACTCCGAAACACTCAAATACGAAAGCACAGAAAATCAGCAACACTCCGAAACACTCAAATACGAAAGCACAGAAGATCAGCATTAAAAGAGAGGTACCAAAGGGGCAAGGACGATCAAGCACAAAATACGTCATCAAAACACCAAACACAAAAGACTAGCCAAACAGGGGATGTTTACTCCTCCCGGGCACCTGGTCCCACTTCTAGCTTGCTAGGGGTCCGTCGATGCTCAATTTGGTGCTCTATTGTGAGTGCTGTTGAGATTATCGTCAGGATCTTCTTTAACTCATTCGTGTTAACCAACGAAACCAATGGTCAACCGGTGTCGACTTAGATCGGCTATTTCCTTAATATATTTTACATACTCGGTTGCAGTACTCACAGCAAAACACCAAAACACCTGATGAGTAGACAAGCATGTATTACGTCCGCGTTAATCTCTATGTGGTAATGGAAATATTGACTTAACGAAATTAGAAATCTGACAGCTACATTACTGGATTAGCAAATTAAAGATTTTGTCAATTATTCATTTTGCTATTTGTCTTACCTCTCAGTATGTACATTTGCCATCCTTGTTCATTTATCACATTTGTCCCCGGTGATACGTCCACACTTACTTGATCTAATTGACACACATTTGTAAGGGAGTTGTAAAAGAAAGTTAACGACTCCATTTCGAGTCCCATAGCACAACACGTGTGTCTACTATACGTCACGTGACGCTGTGATGCAGAAGATGACGTAATTATATTACTTGCCGCTACATTTTGTCGACATGTTATGTTACGGTAGTCAGTGGCTCCAGTTTTCATCAAAGGCGAAAGAATAATAAATATAAGATTAAAAGTCACAGCCATCTTTACTGTGTTGCCAAGTTTGTATCCAGAATGAACAATAACAGGAAAATGAGGAATATAAAGATACCATGGACTGATTTCAACTGAGGCTTAAAGGGACGCTATTTAAGTATCTAAAACAAGTTTCCTTTATTCAATCAAAATTGTAAATACAGACTCACTCTTAATGTTAAAGTACTTGTTAGGCTTTAATACCTCGGGTAAACTTTGCCGTAATGAGCTTTTAACATTGGATTTTGATTAATTTCGACCACTTTAAACAAACACATGACAATAAACATCGCAACCAAATATATCGATTTAACCTTATGTGATTCCTACTATAAAAACTCAACATATTTGCGTTAACTGTGATGTAATTTATTGACAAACTCCTGTACAATTGTTTGATTGCTTCGATTTGATAAGTATACTTTAATAGTACATGTATCAATTATAATCTAATGAATATAATGTATACATTTCGACCGTTTCACACGTTGTTTCTAAACTGTCAATTCCTCCCCATATACTAATGTGGCACAAGAAGATTTAGCTTCAATATTTTGCCCGTTTCACATGTAGATTCTATTCTGTTTTGTGGGTTGTTTGAGAGGGCTTCAATTCCTCCACATAGGCTGATGTGGTACTAGTCAATTTAACTTAAATCTTTCGCCCCTTTTCCCTGACATGGTCGCCATAGCGCATTCTTTATAGTAATAACCTCAAACAGTGCATGTTTTACAGAAAAAGTTTTCATTTTCGTGCGTGAACATCGACGGCGGGTGCGGCTAGTCAACAAGGGAATGCTTACTCCTCCCGGGCACCTGGTCCCATATCTAGCTTGCTATGGGTCCGTCGATGCTCAATTTTGTGCTAAATTGTGAGTGTTGTTTATCTCATTTCACAAGAAGGGAGGAGATCTCCAACAAGACCCCGTTGCAGCATCAACAGCAAAACTCCAAAACACCCGAAGCAAAAACACAAAAATCGAGAACAGCATGAGACGGAAAAGAGACACACGACATGTAAACATCATACACAAAAGACTACACATAAACCGACGAGACCAATGGGCAACCGGTGCCGACTTTGGACGGCCATTTGTCACGCAAGTAGCAAATTCTGTGGTTATCCTGGATTACGTGCGCACAACCCTCTCACTTCTCCAATTCTCCAGACGTCTCGAAGAACGTACAATTGTGGTGTAAAACAACCTCCTCATTGTAAGATGACCTCACACAAACAAGACACAGATGAATATGTAAATGGATATAAAAAGAGGGCATGCGTAATACAGTCCGTGCTCTGCCGGCTGTAGTGAGCTCATGTATGTAATCACCCGAGGAGTCCGACTGACATTCAGAGAGGACAGGTGGTCGGTGCCCTGTCTTCTCTAAAGAAGTTTGGACAGGGACTGTCATGGAGTCCCGTCGTCACAGTCAGTAAAAGTGCAAGTCTCAAGAATGCGCTTGTACAAGATTTAGATTGGTCAAGTTGTTTCTATTCCGGGGGTTTCTTCTTGTGTGTACAGTGTGTGTGTGAGGGATTCAATTCCTCAATATAGGCTGATGTGGTGCTAGCCGTTAGTGTGTCACAATCGCACGTTTCTGTGAACTGAGAACTGCAACAGAGTCTTGTCGGAGATCCCCTCCTTTCTTTGTTGAATACTAAAATAGATACACATTTCCTGTGTCAACGCCTACCATAGTGTCTAATATGTCTGCTTTCAAAACAATAAAATTCATAGTATGAGCAACGCTGTACGAAGAACTTTACTCACTGTGCAGAAAGTCATCGGGATTTTGATAGGGGATTTTGCCGATATTCAAAAGAATGAGAATAACATATATGCACTATAATGACAGATATGGATAATTACCATATCCCAATACACAGTACAAAATCGATAATTCAGAAAATCATAAACCGAAGGCATACATAATCAGGATAAAACAAGAACCAGAACAAAAAAAAAAACCCCTCCACCATATGAAAAGAAGCGAACTTCCAAAATTGGAGTGAGACCAGGTTCCCAGGAAGAGTAAGCACCTCCTGCTTGCATGCAACACCTGTCACTTCAATTCGGTAGAATTGTCACATCCGGTTACTTCAAATTCGGAAGATACACGTATATTTGGTGGTTGGATGGTTCAAATGGTCTTAGACAGAATATCATCCACCATTCTGGAGAGTGGGACATCATAATGCATGACGAGTTCCCCATATCCACCGTAGAACTTCCTCAGTGACGAGGATAGTCGGTCACAAACATATCCCTGACTAAGATGCTTATCGGAAAGACGTATAGCTCTCAGAACAAAATCTGTATATTTGGCGCTTGCTCTGACATAGCGTATCAACTGAGATATGAATACGCCATAAGCTGGCGATGAAGGGATATTGATACTCAGAAAAGAAAAGAAAAGTTTGTGATGTTGAAATTGAAGTCGTCACGTTTGTCATAGAGCGAGGTGTTAATGTGACCATCATTGTCGTAAGACAACATTATGTCCAAATAGGATGCTGAATTATTTGTCTCTGTAGTTTCTTTGGCTTCAAGCTCCGAAGGATAGATTTTGCTGAGGTAATCCGCTAATTGTGGATTATTGATGGACAACACATCGTCTATGTATCTGTAAGTGAAGTTGAAGTCAGAAGCTAAGTATCTTTTCCCTTCAGAGACCAAAGATTGAACGAATTCAGCTTCCTACGAGTAAAGAAAAATGTCGGCAAGGAGTGGGGCACAATTGGTTCCCATTGGAATTACGACAATTTGTTGGAAGACCTTTCCTCCAAACACCACAAAAATGTTGTCGAGTTTTACATCTGAATAATATCTGCTTCAGTGTATACTTATTTTTAGAATCGGACTTTTCTTTAACAAAGTAGGTTTTTAAATGATTAACAACAATGAATTAATATTTCCGATTGCCGTTCCTGCTTGCAAATGCATTAATTTTGTTGTCATGTGGAAACATACGATTGTGTTCCACAATCAGCTTGGGTAACAGCCGTTTATTGGGAGGAATTTAAGCCCTCACACACACACACACACACACACACACACACACACGTAAATATGAATAGAAATATTTTGTGGGAGGAACAAAATATTGAAGTTAGCAAAGCTCTACTGCATTTGCCAAAGAGTGTAAAAATTAATTAAATCAAATTAATGCAGACCTGCCTGTATGTTTCTCATCACAAGTGTAATATTTTGTTAATGAAAAGGTAATATAAACAACTCGTGCAATTTTGTACGCTTCGACAGTTGTATTTGAAGAATTTATGCACTTGCCTATCTGATATGGAAGATGGTTCAAACTAACGCTCAAAAAGTTGAAAACGTAATTTTGTCCTAAAGATGTTGGCGTCAAATGGAAGCAAAAACGTAGGGCGTAAATCGTAATGGTTAAAGTAGGCAGGTCTGAAATAATGCATCACCGCATAAATATCAAAAATTGAAATGATTTTTCAAAATAATAAGCTACACACAGTGATACTTAATGACTCTTGACAAAGCAACAAACAATGGAAACAAAGATCCAGAATTAAATAACGACACATAAAAAAAATTGAAAATAACTTAAACATTCTACAAAGAAGCAAAAGTGAATCCCAGATGGAGACGTTATCAGACTAATAACTGAGGATATCTGCGCGCAAATGATAATCTTTCGGGGCAACTGTTCTCTGGATTTGAAATCAACTTGATTCTTTGATTTGTGGGCGGCAATTATTCACTTCTTCATTATTGATTGGACAGCGATGGCAAAGTGAGGACTGTTTCTACGTGTTTATGTGTAGTATATGTATCTGCACTTACGTAATTCACACATTTCTGAGGAAACTCGCTATTTTGTTACAAGCACCTTATTCTAATAATATTCAGACAGCGATAAATCATGGAACTTTTATTTGAATTTTCAACGTTTTTATAAACAAAAGTATTCATACCAAAAGTAATATTTTTGTTAATTAAAAGTACTTTTAGCTTCTCCTGAACAACGGATAAAATGAAACTCAATGAAAACTGTGTTGCTTATAACATTTTTTTCTCTAGCTGTTACGGGTTTTAGTTTTTTTGTGTTTACTTCTGACTCTGTGATACTAGTGGGAGTTAGCTTTCATTTCACAATGTTTCTCATGTTATCGGGAGGTAGGCTGTATGAGATTTATGCAGTTTTCTACCAACTTATAAGTGTCACCTCGTACATTTATTGTGATGAAATCTGATCTTTACTTTACATTAGCAGCAAAATAATAAATTTTATTTTTCAAAATCGAAGAATAATACAAATGATGTGTATTATCCTTTGTTTATGTACATTGGGTGTATGACTAACTGATCCCCATTGTCATACACGTTTTTTATTTTGACATATATAATGATTTAAGATACTAAGTACCCGAAAGTTGCATGTCTGGTCCATGCTGAAAATTCATCTGTTTTTTATTTATGCTTATTGAATTTGAGGACGTTTGATATTTGTTCCACTTGGTGAGTGTCACTGCTCGTGTACCCGGAGTCCCCGAGGGCACATGTAGCCAAGTTCGATCAACTTCGTCGCATTCTTAAATTTCTGTAATCAAAATTTCTTGAAATTTCTAAAACGTTGGTCCTGTAGCATCATATCCCATCCATCTTGCTACGTCTTTCGGTACATTTTGGGACATAATAATTCTCTCACTCTTTGGTAATATTACATTGTACTGACGCGAGTTAAGTATCCGAAACGTGCATGTCTAATATGCTGAAAATTTACCTGTTCTTAAATGATGCTTTTGAATTTGAAGACGTTTAACACTTATTGATTCAGTAATGTCTTTGAAGTCGATCCTCAAAGATCACAATAATATCAAATCCATGTATATAAAGCTTGTTTCGTGGTAAACATGTTATACATCTGACGTCAATTTCCGTGACCTGAGGTGTGTTACAAAATTGATAACCAACCATGTGACCTAAAATTCTGGTCAATGTTAAATGAGTTAAAGACGATCCTGACGATAATCTCAACAGCACTCTCAGTAGAGCACCAAATTGAGCATCGACGGACCCCTAGCAAGCTGGAGGTGGGACCAGGTCCCCAGGAGGAGTAAGCATCCCCTGTTGGCTAGCCGCACCCGCCGTCGATGTTCATGCACGAAAGTGCAAACTATATACAATTATTGCACAGTGATGAGGTCGATATGATGATTTATGGAGTGATAAAACCAATATCGACCGAGGCCGAAGGTCGAGGTTGATATTGGTTTTATCACTCCATAAATCATCATATCGACCGAATCACTGTGCTATAACTGTTTTATCATATACATGGAAACTGGAAAGGAAAAGGGTAACTACAATGTTTTGCTTCTCTAGCACTGCTCGCTTTTATTATTTTTTTTTCAGATAAATATTTTGTTTTATAGTGAAAGGTTTTGCTCGTCTTCATCTTTTATTATTTCTATTTAACCAAATATTATGATCAATCATGTCAGCAACACACAGTTTGCTATCGATTGTCATTTTCTTCTAATATATACACAAAACCGGAAATGCGTCAATATGACCGGTTCAATACGACGATTAATCGCATTGCACGTGACCGCGTTTTGGCCAATGGGAAAGCTTATGAACGGTTACGTAAATTAGAGTATATGATAATATAAAATACATGCATTGCACTGTCTGAGGTTATATCTATATAGGAAGTGGTATGGCAAACACGTCAGGGAAAATATTCAAAACACTTACTGTCAAACCCCTCGCGGGGAACATTTTTACGAGCTCCACACGGCAAAGGGCATAAGTGTGACACAAAAGAGTTAAAGAAGATCCTGACGATAATGTCAACAGCACTCACAATAGAGCACCAAATTGAGCATCGACGGACCCCATTCATTAAAGTACAAATGAATCCGTGAATGAAACGGCTTAGAAATTCTTAAAAATGTAACACAGCACTTTCTCACGAGAAAAGAAAAATCGGTCAAAGGGACCACAGCTCCGTAAGGACATGCATGACATCAAGCTTAATTATCAAATGCGAGTATGGAAAGTATTGTAGGTAGCGCTGTTATAAACGCGCCGTGCTAATTAGTAAAGCTACAACATCCATTATCGCATGATCCGTGTTACATATATAATGCAAGTTGTAGTATCTACGTAAGTAAAACCCAAAAGGAAGCTGGGGTTGGGGAAGGGGGGGGGGGGGGTAACACATTGACCTATTGACCTAGGTATCAGAATTAATCATGGGAATAAACAATAAAGAAGTACCTATCATTTGTTATTTTAAAGTCTTACAGTCTAAAAGTAAGGCAAAATCATTTCTACATGCAACATCGTAACAGTTCCATGAAAACTTGTCAAATTAGGTGATTCTCTTGTTGTACATATTGATGTACATAATAGGTAAATATTTCTTGTTTGGTGATGATGACAGCCTTTCAAACGCAATCAAGAATGTCACTGATCGTTATGGAAAGGGGGATATGATATTCTTTTATCATATCCCCGTAGGTACAGAAGAACTTCCTCAAAGATGATTTCAGCCGTTGTGTAATATAACCCTGAACAAGTGGCAGAGCACGGACTGCATTTCGTACGCCCCTGTCCTCTTTATATATTTACATATCCATCTGTGTTGCTGGGGCCCCTGCGTTGTGCTTTCTTGTTTGTATGGTCATCTTACAGTGATGAGGTTATTTTACACAACGATTCTTCGAGACCTTTGGGTAACATGAAAAGTGGGAGTGTTGTGCGCACGTAACCAGGATAACCACACCATCTGCTACTAACGTGGCCTATGGCCGTCCTAAGTCGGCACCGATTGCCCATGGTTCTCGTTGGTTTATGTGTAATATTTTATGTTCGATGTTTGATGTGTAACGTCTTTAAATTCAATAGCATCATTAAAACCTGATAAATTTACAGCATGGACCAGACATGCACGTTTCGGGTACTAAACCCTCGTCAGTGATCCTCAGTCTAAACAATGTAATATGGCCAAAACGTATGAAAATTATTCTCTCCAAAAATGTACCAAAAGACGTAGCAGAATGGGTGGGATTTGATGCTACAGGTCCTTAGTTTTAGAAATTTCAAGATGTCTCGTTTGCTGTTCATTGTCTCTTGCTGTGTTTGTCTTCTTTGTGTTTTCACTTGGGGTGTTTGGTGTGTTGCTGTTGGTGCTGCAGCCGAGTCTTGTTGGAGATCCCCTCCTTTCTTGCAAGCCATTTGTCTCTTTCGATGAAATCTGCATATTTGGAACATGCCCTGGCATACCGTAGCAACGGGGAAACCGGAAACGCGTTCATTTTAGTACCATCTGTTATAAATGAGTTAAAGAAGATCCTGAAGATAATCTCAACAGCACTCACAATAGAGTACCAAACTGAGTACGACGGACCCCTAGCAAGAGGCAGATATTTCTACTAAACTACTTCTGACGACAAAGTAATAAACGATAGTCTTATCATCAGTGCAACATGAACCTAGTCTTTTTGCAATTTAACCAAGCTGTCATCTACTTCTCCATTGTTTCTTTGAGGATGCGTGTATGGCGTACTCATTCGGACATTGCAGTCAGTGCAACATGACCAAGTGCTAAGTTAAAAAATAAAACTAGAGGTCGCTACTGAAATGAATATTGGCGGCTCTTGAAAATCATTTTGGCTGGAAGCATAACTGATGAGGATTTAATATCCGAAACACGTGTCTGGTGCATAATAAATCGGTTTAAAATTTTCTTCAAGAAGGTATAGAGTTGGATCACATTCGTTTTATTATAATCTACTGCTTTGAGGAAGCATGTCTGTTGCACACTTATTTTGACATATTTTCCAGGAGCCCGAGGTTTTGGTGTCATGAATCTATACCAGTATTACAAAATGTACATGAACGCTATATCACGTTTGATTATGTCATACAATTCATAAAAATACAGTCATTACTTCTTAGATACTTTAAACGCATATGTTATGTTCATTTAAAAAATCAGTTTCTGCCGTGACGAAGTCGAATAAAATGTATTAAGGTGGTAGTCTCACCATAACCCCTACATTCAATATTCTTCATAATTGCAATATTAATTTACTATGATGTTATGCATCTTTTGCTAAAGTTTGAAAGAAATCGAACAAATCGTTTTGCGTGGGTCGCGATTCAAAATCTCCAAATTTTGTCCCCCTTTCAATGCAGAAAATGGCGACTTTGTCACGAAATTTGTTCTCAGATATCCAATGAGCCTGCAAATTTATTAAGCATCAGCTTTGCATTTCAAAGAAATACATACATCTTTCTTTTTTAGTAAAATTTTGATGTTTTAATATCACCATACTTATTTTAGAAGCGATTTTAATAGAAAATAAGGATAAACGTGTACCTTTCTGAAGTTCCGAAAATTGTCACATTTACATAGCTCATGAGAAAACGTATCATTTAATTTCAATAAAAAAACTAATGGAAAAGAGATTAATTATCTATCTTAAATCTGTGCAAATTTCAGGGAAATCGAACCTATTTTTACCGAGTTAGCGCCATTTGAGTTACTCCTACCCCCATTTTTTTTTACGTCGCGATACGTTACGTCGAAGTTAAGCATAGCGTTGTATGTCTTGTTGGCGAATTTATTATCAATATTCTTACGCGAAATTGTAAAATTAATTTGAATAAATAACAGTTATCATTGTTTCAGAATTTAGACGTAATTCGTGCATTTTGCGATTAAACACGGGAAGCAACCAAACAAAAAATAAAATGAAAAAAAAGAAGGAAACTTAAAACAAAAAAAAAAAGGAAAAATTGGATGGACTGTCCAATGCGCGGGTATAGATGGAGTCGAGCACCACCACCACCCCCACCCCCGCCCTGGACCTCTCCTTTTGAAATTCATACACAATTTTTATTTTCCCGATCTTTTTTAATAAAAACTAATTGTCCCAGATTGCCGAGCCGGACACCTTTCCCCGTTCTACTATACATTTTTTCTTCTGGATGAACTTCTCATCAAACGAAGGTATCGTATAAAGGTAAATGTACTCTATTTACACTAATCACGCTCAAATAAAATCGAAGTAGTTATCGTCATGATTATCAGATGACATAAGATTTCTTTCGACATTTACGTTAGGTTAAAGGATTAGTGTAGATACTGAAGATATCAAAAGAATAAAGAAACGTATAAATCTCGGAAACATATTCAATCTATAAGTAATGATCAATTTCAGGAAATAAAACAGAGAAAATGAAATGCTTACTTATGAAAATAGATAATGATATATAGAGAAACCATAAAAAAAAAATCCCGTTTACCTCCGTGTACCGCGCGGGAAATTCCCCTATTATGACGTCATGATTAAGTCATGCAGATGCTTGTCGTGAAAACAAACGATGGTAACGTTACGCCAGACAACAAACGTTCGTGAGATCAATTTTGAGTTACGTCCCTTACCCTGAGACTACCATCTTAAGGAATACTTATATTTTGTTGTCCCCCGCTTTCGCGAAAGCGCGGGGACATTAAAACCTTAATTTAGCATTCGATCTGTATTCTACTTATTAAATTACAGCATCTAAGATGGTATGACAGTCACCACTAATATTAGAGGACGCAGTCCGCGCCTGCGGCGCGGACGTAGTCCTCATCAAGGTAACACGTGTATATATATAGGAAAAATGGTGTTTTTCAATTGAATTCTATGCTATACCTATAGGTTCCAAAACCGTGGTCAATGACGTCATTCTCCCCATTGCCCATTTGATCGGCGTGAAGCGCAAGCTTATTTTTTTGACAATGTCACTTGACGACAGAATAAAACCCATCTAAGACCAAGATTTCTCAATCTCCTTTGAATATTCTTCGTTTGGCTTACTCCTCCTGTGTCCCAATGTATGATTTGTACTTTGCTTCACGTAATACTGACATTGCATCATCATTTCCAACATGTATCATGTTTAGTCCGAATATCCTCTTTGAAAATTACAACGTGACGTCAGCATGCGACGCGACGTCAGCATACAACTTTGTTTCGCGGACTTTCTTTCATCGACAGCTCCCTCAGAAAAATCCATGGATAAACTCATAATGCTGGGAGAAAAAAAAAAAAAACAAACAAAAAAATATCAGCGCGATCAGCGACTTACCGAACTTCATTCTGCTTTCGAGGATAATTTGCAGCTGATATTTTGATACCTGTAAATCGAATAATGTGGTTTCTCTCCACATATATAAGATCTACATGTAGAATATACAGGAAATCTATGCAGTGTAAATCCCAACACAAACCTCTAAATGTCTGCTGCCTTTAAATTGGTTCTGTTTACAACGCGTCACAACTTACGTCATCATTTACAGTATTTAGTACAAATAGGTCAACACAAAGCAGGAAGTATATTTTTTTCTGTCAGAAATAAGGCTGGGTATTTTTTCCCTTGGAGGTAAATCATAAGTGGATCCAAGTTTGAGGGGTGAAGGCATCAGATTTGTTTAGAAAGGGGGGGTTGATTGTATTCAAGGGGGGGGGGGGGGCGGACAGGGGGTAGATTTCTACTAACTTCTCTCATTCTCTCCCCTGTCCCGCTCCCTTCTCCCACCTCCTAACCTCTCCCTCCCTCCCATCTGCCTCCCTCCAGCTGCCTCCTTCCTCCCCCTCCCATTCATCCTTACCATTTATGGGGGTGGGGGGCAGACATGGCCGGAAGGGAAAATCCTATAATACTAATGTCATACTGTACTTAATTTGTAAGTTTTAAACCCCTTTTTCCAGATCATCCCATAAAACGATATATTGCTGATAACACTATAGACGGCGCCGAAAAGGAAGTTTTCTCTCTCCTCTACATTTTGAATGCCAATTTTTCCGGTGAAAGTAAAAGGGGAGAGGGGTGGATGGGTGCAAGGGAGGATACATATTCCTGATACGACAACTGAAATTTCATCACCGAATGAAATTTAAAAAGTAAACATTTAAAAGTTTAATTGAATTCATTGAATAATCAAGATACATGTTAATCTTACAATATATAAATACTTCAGAAAACAGTAAAATCCTTTTTTTCTTTTTTTAATTTTAATGGTTTGTGCCCATAGTTTTCTTGCCCGAGTTCCCTTTTCCTTGGTTTTCGTCAAGGTCCAAGGAATTAAAATGTATAGATTAAGATGACATTGCTTGATCTTTTCTTATTTGTCATTTATGTTTCAAAATTAAGCATTGCGATTTCATGTTTTAACTTATTGTTTTGTGACATTGAGAATTGTTTCCCTGCATTAACGAGTTATGTGCATGCTGTCGATCTATAAGATCCCCTCTCCTGTAGATGATTCTGGATTTCAAGAAAAAAAAAAACTAATGTAAGGCTGATAAAGACGGTAAAAATGATGCTGGAAAAAATAACAAGAACACATATTGTATGACATATTTTATTCGTATTAACTTAGTAAAAAAAATATTCAATGATGTATGGTGAAAATTGGGTATTAATTCATTGAAATTATATTTCATCTGCGTCCTCACAATGGCTTTGCCATAATTCATATTACACTTTACAATTATGGAAGGATAGATTTCATTTTTACTCGTAATGTATACCACGATCAGTTTTATAACTACGAAATTTTGTGACAAACAACAAATTATTTAAACTTTTATTCTTACAATTATCGACATTTGGAACGAAATATAATTTTCTGATATTCAGAGTATTTTAAAACGATATCAAAAATTGTAAAAATGAGCAACAAAGACTAAAAATTAAAACCTCTATGTTTTGGGCAAAGCAAGGTCATGTTTTGCAGGAAATGCTTGTGATTATTTTGTTTATGAACGATACTTTATTATTTTTCTAATTATTTATTAATCAAACAACATACGGCTTATAGACGTATAATATGTTTGAACAAATATATATAAACATAAGTGAGTTATGAAAAGAAGAAAGTATAAATGTACATATATTGATGCAATATGAGAATATTTAGGGGATAAACGTACTGTGTTTTGTGGTTCCGACAGGTATATGTTGGATATACTGTTGGAAACGCAGTTATACCGTCGGGGCTTGTCACAGTACGTTTATCCCTATTCTAATTCATGTGACATATATTAACTTTTTATACCCCTCAGATGGTCTCACGCATCGTTTTAGAGGTGTCGTTGCTACGGAGGACTAACAACGACTAACAGAAATTATTGCGCTGCAAAATATGAAATACAACTGCTTTGTATTTATTACAATGGCGAAACATCAAAGTGTTATCAATAACAAACTTACTTGCTCTGTTGTTTACATGTGGATAACGCCATTTACAAGCTCATACCTTGTAGTTTTACGTCACAGTATGACGTCATAGGAGCGAAGAACAAAGGGATGCATGACGTCATACGCAAAAAGTGCGCTAAAGCTTGTAACGTGCAAATTTACGTAGGGATACATTTTGAAGTATGTCAAGTGAGTCGGTTTGCGGCATGTATATCGTCGTTATACATGCTTGCAGAAATCCTGTGAACCAATCAGAATGCGTGAAACAAACAGAATGAATTAGAATGTTGGATATATTGTTATCATATATTTTGTTATGCATTCCCTTTTTATCGAAAAGAAAGAAAATGAGAAAGAGATCCTTATCATAAGATGTTGAATAAATGTTTGTTTGGTGAACTCTTACTTTTTATACGCCCGTCATTTGACGGGTCTTCCGTCTGTCTGTCCGTCTGTCCGTCCGCCTATGGAACGCAAAAACCTGATTATGCGTCAACGGATTTTCACGAAGTTCATACATTATGATTGGACTGTGGAGAGGAAGCCACCTTTCGATTTTCAGGTTCATCCGATTTGTCGTTACAGAGTTACGGGACTTAGATTTTTAAAATACAGTGAAAATATACTAAAATAGTTAAAAATTATTTAAAAATCTATTTCTGGTCAAAATGTTTTGAAATTTTAGATACTTCAAGTAGAAAGGATGTTTTCTTTGACATATGTAACGGGTTTTTAATTCTTTTGTCGCATAATCGAGATATTGTGTGTATTGGGAAGGGGGGGGGGTTATATGCTCATACATGTTAAGCTAAGGGCAAAATATAGGCGCATGGAACGCAATAACTTGAATATGCGTCAACAGATTTTCATGATATTCATACATCATGTTTGGACTGTGGAGAGGAAGCCGCGCCTTTCGATTTTCAGGTTCATTTGATTTGTCGTTACAGAGTTATGGGACTTAGATATTTTAAAATACAGTGCAAAAATACTTAAATAGTTAAAAATTATTTAAAAATTTATTTTTGATCGAAATGTTTTGAAATTTTGTATACTTCAAGTAGAAAGGATTTTCTTTGACATATGTAACGGGTTTTTAATTTTTTTTTTTTTTTTGCCTCAAAACCGAGATATTTGTAATGGGAAGGGGGGTGGGTTATATGCACATACATGTTAAGCTAAGGGCAAAATATAGGCGCATGGAACGCAATAACTTGAATATGCGTCAACAGATTTTCATGATATTCATACATTATGTTTGGATTGTAGAGAGGAAGCCGCCTTTTGATTTCCAGGTTCATTCGATTTGTCGTTACAGAGTTATGGGACTTAGATATTTTAAAATACATTGAAAATATATTAAAATACTTAAAATTATTTAAAAATCTATTTTTGATTGAAATGTTTTGAAATTTTGTATACTTAAGGTAGAAAGGATGCTCTTTGACATATGTAACGGGTTTATAATTTTTTGGTCGCATAACTGAGATATTTGTAATGGGAGGGGGAGGGGGGAGGGTTATATGCACAAACATGTTAAGCTAAGGGCAAAATAAAGGCGCATGGAACGCAATAACTTGAATATGCGTCAACGGATTTACATGATATTTCTACATTGTGATCCGACTTTAAAGAAAAAGCCGCCTTTCGATTTTCAGGTTCATCGGATTTGTCGTTACGGAGTTATAGGACTTAGATATTTTAGATACAATGTAAAAGTATACTAAAATAGTTAAAAATTCTTTAAAAATCTATTTCTGGTCAAAATGTTTTGAAATTTTGTATACTTCAAGTAGAAAGGATGTTTTTTCACATGTATATCGGATTCTTAAATTTTTTGTCACATTATCCAGAAATTATGTGTAATGGGGAGGGGTTATATGCACATACATGTTAAGCTTAGGGCAAAATATAGGTGCATGGAACGCAATAACTTGAATATGCGTCAACAGATTTTCATGATATTTGTACATTGTTATCAGACTTTAAAGAGAAAGCAGCCTTTCGATTTTCAGGTTCATCCGATTTGTCCTTATGGAGTTATGGGACTTAGATATTTTGGTGTTGTGAAAAAAATACCAACGGGCGTATCTTGCTGCGTGAGCGTAGGCTTTATTTCTCTTACTATGATATATGAAGCGTTTAAGATTGTTTGAATACGAAAAAAGTGTTCAAGTGAAATCAATCATTTGTGCTTTAAATTGCTTATTCTAACAATAATCGGACTTTTCAGTTGTTAAAAGTCATCCAATAATGTTTCAAAAATAGCACTATATAATACAGAAACATGACTAGTGACTTGCCTTTTTATCAATTCTTCTCTCAAAATAATCCGCTCGTGATTGTAATCCGCCTATCCACAAATTGCTCATGTAATATCAATCTAATATCACCTGACTTGCTGCTAAGACACCGTAACCGTTCTTTTAAGTTGAATAAAACAACCCAATAATGTATCACGGAAGCTCAATTTTCAGAGGGGAAACACGATTGTTTGCTATATTTTGCAAAACGTTGCCGAATCGTTTCGTATTATTTTTGAAATGTGATGTTGATGCACCTATAACCTCTCATTTGTTTTATATATCACGAAAATCGAACACGCACTACGATATTATGTCAAAAGAATAGTATTCCCAACATGTTTAATCACAGGGATTTATCACGCTTCATGGAGGTTTAGCAACCGGAAAGTGTGATAAATCCCTGTGTGTTTAATGGAAGTAAGATTATTTTGTTTCAACATGAGTATTGAAGAAAGACTATCTTCTACCTTTAATACAACATTTGTATTCCGTTCTTCAAATATGATCAGTAATAGAACTGTATAAATGTCACTAATGGGTTACATGTATCAGTAAAAAAAAAAAGATTTACTTCTACCAGTGTTTGGATAAAAGCAACCTTTCAAACATAAAACAAGTTTTGTTACAGTTAAGTAGATTCATTCATTAATATTTTCATAAATAAAGTATGATAAACATAGTACGATTCAATACTATATATATGCAGAACCAATGTAATTCCCTAAGATGTTACTATTGAAAGAAACGTGCTGCAATTCGTGTATTAACACTCGTGACGTCACAATGCATAAGATCTAAAGAAACATGCCGCGACGGCTTTTCTAACCTGCAAACTGAGCCCGCGGTGACCTGAATTTTAACGTCACCCTTTTACTTAGAAAACGCGATTTCAGAAAACAAGAATGAAATAGACAACTATGGTGCATATATATAGAATAAATGTCATAATTTGTGTTTTGTTACGGGTATACAACACACAGCAAGTGCATTTATCGCATGAAATGCGCTAACGCGCATTACATGTACGATAAATGCACTTGCTGTGTGTTGTATACCCGTAACAAAACACAAATTAAGACACTTATTCTCTATATATTTTCATTTGAACAGTTGGGAAAAAATCACTGCCGGGGTTCGAACCCAGACCTATTGCCTCACGCTCATTAGTGCTACGATGTAAGCGATTGATATACAAAAGGCGAGCTATATAGGTTACAATAGCATAAATGTTTGTCCTAAAAAACTAGTGTTCTACACCTGACATCATTTACTGACTGAAAATAAATGGTTTATATAGAAAGTGATATATCAAAAGAAAGATCATTTTCTGTAGCTTCCATTGGTACTGAATCATATATACCTTTCCGATACCATTGTCACTCTGAAAACGAAAGTAAAAGTGAAAATAGGGAAATTTTGACATGTCATTGAAATGGACTATGGTCCCATTTTGACCATCCATTGTTCCAGAATATTTCTTAGAATAAAAATGATGCTGATTTGAAGGCAATATCTGTCTAAATAACATCTGAAATTTATTTAGGGATTCGCAGCTCCGTTTTTGAGAAATCAACAATGCATCACAAAGAACCGAATTTCACAAGTCCTCATTCTGAGCCCCTCGCCGGAAATCACCTCTACGTTGTGACTCCATCCAATTTATTTTTATATGCATATCCAAGAATAGAACCCATTAAAATCTTACAAAAATCTTACAGAATCTCATAATACCTTGAAGCTTGTCTTCATTAGGTCTTCCGACTTCCGTCGGAAGACCTATTGTTTTCGTAACCGTGGAAAATTGGATCAGCGATTTCTCAAGAACCCTGTAAGCTAGGACAATGAAAGTTCTCCAACGTTACGTTTGGAGTAAAAGCTAGATTGGTCTTTTTTATTTTTGGTCTCTGTTATTTTTTTTTTATCATGTTTTTTAGTAGATTCAAATATTTGACGGGAGCGTCGAATTACTCAAAAGGACCGAAAATTTCATGTTTTGCTATTTGTAAGCTTAAATATCTCGTATTTTGCTATCTACAATTTCCATTCTTTTTGAAAGTCGACAGCCATGCAAGATATGAAATGCTAGATGCACACTGTAACGATTTATTACGATGACGTCCTTCACCGTCCTTCATATTTCCAAATTCAGAAGTTCATAGGAGGAAGACACTTTTTTGCTTATAATAGTAAACAAAAATTAAGCTTATGAAGTTTCCTAAAAATTTCAATATTATTATTTTTTATCCATATATCTGTCTTATTTAGTCTTTCTGATTTTTCCTATCTCTTACTGTTGAAAAGATATGAGCATCGAAATTTTGAGTTGGGTATTTCGATACACCTTCACGCCAACAGATCGGGCGCACACTAAAATTGGTAGTCCGAGTCCGACTCGAGAAAAGCAGTGTTGAGATTTTCAAATTCCGATTTCACGGCAATGATGAATATGCATTTCATAAATACATTTCGATATACACAATTTGATTTTCAAACAGTTGATTAATTTAGAAGAGATCAGCTACAAACCAGAATTTACACACAAAAAGTGGTAGTTTGATTCCGATTTCTAACCTACAAACCTGTTTCTAAACTTCAATAACTATATTTTGAACATCAAGTTTAATTTCTAATTCTAGCAAACGTTCGAACATAATTTTCGGTTGGTTTATTTACAAATTGATGAACAATTTCTCCAACATTCTTCCCTCCCCTCGTTTTTCGAAAACAGTTCTGTTTATATTGAACGATGTCGCCATAATGGAAATTCAAAATAAACTTTGAAAAAAGGGAAGGGGGGGGGGGTCCAAATTTGAACCTGCACATATATATATTGAACGGAACTTGTTATTACCATTTCTCTTCTCAAGAAAATTGGTTCTACAGCTACGAGCTCGCCTTTTTTATGGGGAAAGGGGGCAGGAAGAATTTGCAAAAAAAAAATCCCGGCTCTGAAAAATGCTGAAAAAAATATTCCGGCCCAAAGGGCCGGCAATTTTTTTTCCCGGACCATGCAAAAGTAAGGATACATTGCATGATATGGAAATTTTTGCTGACCCTTTGTGCCAGACAATTTAAAGTCAAAAAATTAATTAATATAAATACAAACTGTTCACATAGCTGTATCTACCAGAGACCTAATACGCATAGGCACAAAAATCTAGAAAAGGTTCTATTTAAACATCATACAATCTGTCTGAAATTCGCTAATTGCAAAGAGACATCTGAAGGAACGGCTATTAACTCATACTCTGTAACAGCGGGGAGTTTAACTTACACAGACATTCACAACATTTGACAATTTGTTTAAATCCGGCCCGAAGAACCGGCGAAAAATTTTCTCCGACTCTGGTAATGGCTGAAAAAAATGGCCTGCTCAGAAAATTGCTGAAAAAATTTTACCGGCTGGCAATAGAATTCCTGCCCCCCCCCCCCCCCCCCCCAAAAAAAATCAAATGGTTGCTCACCAACAATTATCGGTTTGAAAATTTAATGTTACTGCTATTTGAAAACTTAAATATATAATATAAATACATGTAATGTGACGTCCTTCATATTTCCAAACCAAAAATTGTATAGGAGGAAGACACTCTTGTTGCAACCGCAACAAGAAACCTTTCTAGTTTTAATTATTATGCACACTATATAGCGATATCAGTCTCTGACTCTATATATAAAGAAAATTGACCAGGGCCAAATTAGCTTCGAGGCTATAGGGTTTATGCTTTTAAAACCATAGATATTTAAAAACTCTTCACTGTGGAGGCGACAACAAAGTATTACCCAAGTGTGTCCTTAAACTAAAAAGTTTATGTCGCATAATTAGGAACAAAAACAATATGATATGGTTAGGTAAACAATCTGAATCACTTCAAATTTTTCTTATAAGGCAAACTATGTCCTACAGTGTCCTGTTTCATACTTTTGAAACAACATTACCTCTTCCCCATGTCCACATTTAAAAAAATGATCTTGTGATCTTCAAAAGATTATGTAAAATAATGGATTTCATGTCATATTCAGTAAATGTTACTGTAACAGAGCTTTTTTGTTACCTCATGGACATGATTTTTTAAAGTTACTTTCAAGAAGCGTACGTACACAAGTACTTTTCTTTCTCTTGACCCGGATGTCCCTGAAAACTATTTCGTTAAAATTCTGTAAAAATAAAAATTACCACGGTAAGTAGAATACAATATCATGAAACCTTATAAAAACAGATTCAAAAATAGAATAATGACAATTTTAAACGCCTGAATACCATTTTTGCCTTAAACTGTCATTATTGCAACATTTTATAGCCGAGGTGGCTATAAAATATATGGCATTACAAATGCAAATATTTTTTATATATTTTCCTAATTGAAGAAAAATAGATAGCTTGTGTCATAAATAAAGACGTCAACCTCCATTCGGCAATCTGGACTTGAAGCTTTAAGGGGTAAGACATTTTTAGTTTCTGTTTTATTTTACGTATCAATTCACTTAAGGAATAATCACCGCTTGGGATCGAAACGTATGGTTTTGTGATTTCTTAGACAGTTTTTTTTTTTTTTTTTTTTTTTTTTGCTTTTTTGTTTTTCATTTTCTAAGTTAAACTTTACAAAACTGATGATCCGTTGCAGCAGGGTAATGCCTAACCAATCTATCCATATAGTCTAGGTATATGTTATTGTAACAACTTCAATGAAGACTTACTTTTAAGAAGGTCATTTGCTACTGACGTGGCGGAAGGCCATCCTAAGTAGGCACCGGTTGCCTATTGTCTTGTTGGTTTATGTGTAGTCATTTGTGTTCGATTTTTCTATTATGTGATTTGGTATTCCTTGTCCTTTTTGCGTCACTTTCTTTGTGTGTCTGTTCTGTGTCGTTGCATTAGGTGTTTTGCTGTTGGTGCTGCAACCGAGTGTTGTTGGAGATCCCCTCCTTTCTTTTGCATGAGGTTTTTTTTTTTTTTTTTTTTTTTTTTTTTTTTTTTTTTGCTGTCGGTGCTACAACCGAGTGTTGTTAGAGATTCCCTCCTTTCTTTTTACACAATTATGTTTTACTTTTCTGGATCTTGAACTCCTGAACTTCATTTTGTATTTTTCGATGGTAAACTCTAAGCAATTTGTAACGACCAATTTTTCCGAGCTTCACAGTGCAACAGAGAATAAATGTGAATAACGTTTCGGCACCGTGCATCACTGATATTTGTAATGTGTGTATCAATAACGGTTACAAAAATCCTTTTCAATTATGTATACCCACGTATTTCAACACTTTACAAAAACGTTCAAATAGCTATATAGGGTATTTATTTTATCAACATTTTAATTTTTGATCTTGTGTTCTTTATTTTGATCCTCTAACAAAATCAAAATAAGAATTCAATATATACGTGTACTAGTATTTGTCAATTCATCGATTCAATTCAATATACTAGGTTTTTTTAATCATATCCTTATTCAGTTATTTTTGTCAACTTTTATTCATTCTCAGACTGGCTAAAAGTACATTTATAGGGATTTCGAGCACTCAGTCTTATGGTGTTTCTAACCCTTTGACATTTGAAGTTTTAGGTGCCTGGAAATGACATGCTACTTCTTAATAGACTTTTTCACCGTGACGAACTTGGTCTCGTTGGTTTATGTGTAGTCCTTTGTGTTTGATGTTTCTGTGTTGTGCGTTGACGTTCCTTGTCCCTTGCGCGTCTCTTTTTGTGCTTGTCTGCTTTGTGTTTTTGCATTGGGTGTTTTGGGGTTTTGCTGTGGGTGCTACAACTTGGTGTTGTTGGAGATCCCCTCCTTTGTTTTGCACTTCGTACTTCGAACTTCGCACTTTAACTATGATAGTTTTAAAAGTGGGTTGCCAGTAGTACAGAAGTCCGACATACGAATTCCATTTAATATACTAATCGAAATATAGATGGCTCCGCTTATGAGTTTATACGTGAACGGCAGCTACGCCACTGATTCGTCAATGTTCGAAGTACGAAGTTCGAAGTGCAAAGTCCGTCACGGTGAAAAAAGTCTAATAGCGATATGGTTTTGTCCATATGAGGAAATCAATATTTTTGTAATATATAATGAAACACAAATTTCTAGTCCTCAAAACCTTGTATCTTCTTCCAAAAATGGGGTTAAATCACTTCTAACTGACAACTTACAAGAATTTCATACAAATGTGTTAGAGATAGAACAAAATTCTTTCGGCTTACTTTGATTTTTTGGAAATAGAACACTCTTCCATAATGATAAAGCTTTTAGATGTATTTTCATTACAAAGAAAGATTGGATATACTAGTAGAACAATTTGTTACTGATTCAAAATGAAAAAGATATAAAAAAAATTCGATGGTTTTTTTACGCCTCATATTTTAAGTAAGGTAAGTAAGGTGCTTTGATTCCTGTTTTATCCTGATTTTGTATGCCTTCGGTTTCTGGTTTTCTGAATTATCGATTTTGTGCTGTATACAGGGATATGGTCATTATCCAAATTTGTCACGTTTAGGAGATAAAACGGTTCCATTGGATGTTTTGGGGTTCTGCTGAGGGAGCTGCAACCGAGTTTCCTCCTTTCCAATGCTTTGTTCCACTAAACGTTAAAAAAATGGAGTAAGGGCACTTTAAGACTAGGTGCACGATTTGCTAACTGATGCATCTGGTGCATTAATATTAGACATTCTGTTTCAGAAGGCAGCATATTAGGACACTTCGTGCTCATTTCACATAAATTTCATGTGAAATTTTATGTGAAGTTCATGTTAATTTATTACATTGTTTAGATTGAGGATCACTGACAAGGGGAAACGTGCATGTCTGGTCCATGCTGTGAATTTATCTGCAATAAAATGATGCTAATGAATTTGAAGACGTTAGACATTTCATATGAATTTCATATGAGGGCACAATTGGCAGTGTATATGTAAAAGGGTGACTTTTTTTAAGAGTGAAAACAAGCTCGCTAGTAAAGTACTTATCCTAATTCTATACATAGTTTGATATTTATCTTTTTATGTTTAAGGGTGTGTTATATTTTCAGATAGAGATGAAGGTCGCCTGTGTATTACTGATATTATTAATCTGCCTTTCTTTGGCTTCATCAATCCGAACAACAGGGAGTTATACAGCATGTAGACTGAGATGCAGAGCAAGGCTGAATGCTTGTAAGAGAGTTGCAGCAAAGCTGTCACGTAGAAGCAGATTCAAAGCCAGAGCCAAATGCTACCGTTCTTATATTTTCTGTATCAGGCGATGTAGAAGACGAGGATAAAGATAATATTGGAACACAGTGGACATGAGTTTCCTATAAGCCCGTGTAATCAAGATTATAAAACATTAAGAAAATAATTATGTTTTTTTTTTCACTTTCTTGTTTTATAAAAATTAACATCTTTCTGAACTTAAAGGAATTAAATTTAGTGTACACCACAACAGTAATTTTTTCTTTTAATCACTGACTGACTGTAACGACAGGACTCCATGACGGACACTCTCCAAATCTCTTTTGAGAGTTCAGGGCCGACCACCTGTCTTCTCTGAATGTCGGTCGGACTCCTCGGATGATAACATGCATGAGCTCGCTACAGTCGTCAGGACACGGGCTGTATTTCGAAGGCCCCCTTTATATCGATTCTGCTTTGCTTAATACCCTGCTTTTTTTATGTCTTGTTTACAATGAGGATGCTTTTTACACTGTAATTGCCTTCTTCGAGACTTTTTGGTAACCGGGAAAGTGGGAGAGTTATGCGCACACAATCCGGATAACCCAACCATTTGCTACTGTCGTGTCAGATGGTCGTCCTAAGTCTGCGCCGATTGCCCGTTGGTTTCCATGGTTTATGTGTAGTCTTTTATGTCTCATTTTTTTACGTCGTATGTTTCTTTTTTTTTTCGTCTCTTGCTGTGCTTGTCTACTATGTGTTTTCACATCAAAAAGCATCCCCTATTTGGCTAACCGCACCCACCGTCGACATTCACGCACGAAAATGAAAACAATATCCTAATACATGTATCATTTACCTGTGATATGTGTTCGATCCAGTGACAATAGAACGTAAGCAACTAAATTGATGTATTTCGAGACCTCTGGCTAGTCGGAAAAGTCGGAGGGTTGTGCTCACGTAATCCGCACCGTCTGCTTCTTGTGTGTCAATCGCCACCGGTTGCCCATCGTTCTCGTTGGTTTATGTGTTGTCTTTTGTTTCTCATTTTTCTATGGTGTGATTTGGTATTCCTTGTCCCTTTTGCGTCTCTTTCTGTGAGTGTCTGCTCAGTGATTTTGCATTTGCTGTTTCGGTGTTTTGCTGTGGGTGCTGCAACTGAGTGTTGTTGGAGAAACCCTCCTTTCTTTTTTAATCCCTACTGACCAATTGAAGAACTAATCACTTGATCAAGATTGGAAAATAGCTTTCCAGTCATAAGTATGGAATGACCCCAAAACCACTAAACACCAAAATACCGAGGACTCAGAAAAAACGAAAACAACAGAACTATAGATATCAAATGAGTTAAAGAAGATCCTGACAATAATCTCAACAGCACTCACAATAGAGCACAAAATTGAGCATAGACGGAAACGGACCCCTAGCAAGCTAGAGGTGAGACCAGGTGCCGGGAGGAGTAAGCATCCCCTGTTTGGCTGCACCCGCCGTCGATGTTCACGCACTGTCTGATACATGCACTGTCTGAGGTTAAGCATATATAGAAAGCGTTATGTCGACCATGTCAACCAACAAAACTTACAATGCGGAACGGTTCCAATTCTATACCCTCTTGAAGAAAATTTCAAACTAATTTATTATGCACCAGACACGAATATCAAATTACCATCAGTGATGCTTCCAGCCAAAGTGCTTATCATAAGCCCCCTCTACCTTATTTTTAGAATTCAAATTTGTGTATTTACTTTACAGAGAATACAAGAATCTTAACAACAAAAAGGCGATGACTTTTTAAAAAACAAAAACGGTATCGATAAAGTGTAGGTGTTATTCACAACGTTAATAAGGAAATAACAACCATGCAATCAGCGAATGAAATACACAAAAAACAAACCCGAAATGAAATTACAAAAACCACATTTGAAAGGGAAAAAATTAAAATAGAACAAAGACGTTGTAGTTTAAGCTTTCTCTGGACAAAGAAATGTACTATCCAGAAAAGGGAATGTGTCATTTTGAGATTGAAGCCGTCACGTTTGTCAAGTACTGCAGTTTTCAGGCAATAGTCCAGTCAATCTACCGATAAAACGGCCAATATGGCAACTAATTGCAACAGTTAAAATTCAACTGTTATTTGTTTATTAAAGTAAATAAAACATCCCCCCAAAAGATTAGAAAAATTTATAAAGGGAAAAGTTGTTTATTTGAATATTAAAGTTTTGTTTTAATCTATTTATAGAACCGCTTCTGCTTGATGGTAAAAGTCCGAGTAACGCGCTCGCGACATTTCACGCGCTACGGAGTTTATTGTACATATATCTTTTACAATTCGATATTTTGACTTTAATTGACCAGTTTTATTTGAAAAAAAATTACTTGGCAACTGGGATCTTTATCATAATATGTTTATTAATAGAATAATATAACAAACACTATCTCTCCATTTTGATTTTGAATTATGAAAATCGATAACTTATACTTGGTGTGGTGGGTGACTACGCTATAGCCATTGTATATCGATATACTGACATGTAACTTAAGTGATTATAAAGCATTCTGGTTCACTAAAATGTATAAAAGAATTTTCAGTTTCATTTCAATCTAACTGTAATTGAAAACTTACACGAATAAACATGTTTAATCTATGGATTAATTCCCTCACACATACCGTTTGCACGTTGGTTTGTTTTCGGTTCGGCGTAATGTGAATCTATAATAACTGCTGAATGAATATCTATATGTATAACTCGCAAATTTTACTAAATATATACGTAATAAAGAATGTCAGATTTAATTGGAATGTTCTATAATTAACAAGATAGCCTTTGCTGGTACAATAAATACTTTTTTCACAGATAGGAAGACGCTGAGCACTGCCATAGAATGAATATTGCACAAATAGTAGATCGATTAATGTATACCGCACCCCGAAACGCGCAAGAGTTCCGAAATTCGGACTCTTTCTTTGAGGGCAAGGGTTTTTTATTTCTAGATTCAAACAAAAGTTTAATCGTTCAAATAACAACATTCCCCTGAATAAATTTTTCTAAACTTTTTATATGTTGTATATTTGGTATATTTCTTTATCTTCCCGCGTAGAAACAAACTGTTGCAATTAGTTAATATTTCCCCCCAAGTTTGACAAGACTATGACCATTTTCGTCGAAAAATGGCATAAGATCTTGATATGGAGTATAGGTAATGCTTTCAATGGTGTATTTTACTTCTATTTCACATGGATATATTGTGCTTATTTAATCTGCAAAATTTTGAATTCAGAGCACTTCATAGAGATATCTGTATAGCACGGAAGTGTTAGAGTTATATGTAGAGTGGAATTGAAGTGCTAGGTATTTCTTTCCGCTGGAGAGCAAAGTCTGAAAACTGATCAGAATGTTGAACATTTTGATTACCTCTTCTTCTGCGTATCAATTATCATATTAACCATTTTCTCGCACAAAATCAGTTATAATATTGTTGCCCACAACAATGTACCTATATTTTGATTGTTAGTTTTAAACTTGAAGTCATTTCTTCATGATTAGATATATTGACTCTTTTCAATTTAGAATGGTGAATCTTTGTAAAAGGGTCGAAAATCGAACAATTTGATCGAATATGCATAATTGATTTTTTTAAATATACAATTTGAGTTGATGCCACTTCCAGAGTAAATAATTGTTTTATAGTACTTTTTAAGACAGGTTTTAATGTTGGTTAAAATCATCGATCAAGATTTAATGCAGAATTTTGATCGCATTTATGTTCCTCGTCACTCTTTTCCTGCTACTTTTTTCGGTACACTTTTGGACAAAATAACTTTCACACTCTTTGGCCATATTACATTGTTTAGACTGGGGATCACTGACGAGGGTTAAATACCCGTAACGTGCATATCTGGTCCCTGCTGCAAATGTGTCTGTTCTTACATGATGCTATTGAATTTGAAGACGTTTAACATTCATAAGCATATAATAGAGAAACTTCGTATTTTTTCATCCGACAGCGATTATTGTCGGCATCGGGTGCACATTGGTCTCCTTCCTTTTATGTGTTGTCATTAAGGGGGTTCGAGTATCGTTATTTTGACACTGTTTGGATGGTCAAACTAACTTTTCCTCTCTAAACTAAAAATCTATCTTCAGATATTCTAAAATGAATAAAATATATGCATCGTGCAGGGTATCTTTAGGGTCTAATACTGAAAACCCCCTGCAAGGTACCTTTTTCATCATTTACATTTTTAAAAGGGTGAAACAATTTATAAGTGTACCAACTTGTAAGGAGTTTCGACCATAACTTTAACGATATTGTAAATCTAAATACAAAAATGCTTTATTTAAGCCAAAAATGCGTAAAACCTGTGACAAACAAAAAAGTTCTAAAAATTGAAGGATTTATTATTCGAACATGATTAAATATTTGTTAAACAAACTATTTTTAACATCTGCAATTAATTGAGGCAATACAACGTTATTCTTATATGTTTTGGAAATAAGTGATGACGTCATGCGATACCCGAACCACCTTAAGGGTTATGGACAAATGTTTAACGGCCATATTGGATTTGAAGTGAAGCATTCTTGAAAATCTGCCGTTCTTTAAACTCCAATTTTAACCATTTTAATTCTAAGTTTTCTGTGCCTTAAAATCATAATTTTCCCATCTTTCTAAGCAAAAACTGCAGCAATATTTTTCAAGACGACCATTTGAACTTAGTACACCGAACTGCGCAGCTATACCTCTGCAGAATTTATGATTAGTACTAAAACCAAACGTAATCGTTACTATGATCATATGTCTACAAACATTTGTCCTCAAAATTTGATTAAACTTATATTTCACAAGACTATCCAACTTTTCTCAGATATTGATAAATGAATTACAAACAGTCGCAATTCAAGTGAATTACGCAAGGAAGTATAGAATATTTAATTTCTACCTATCTGGGGGCGGATCGGCATGTACCTTTACGAATTCGTGTTCGAAAGGACCCCGTTTTGTGTAAACATGGGATTTAGGAGATAAGGATATCTTGTATCCAGATATAAAGGACAAATGGTTGTAGACATAGAATCAATGTAATGTTTAAGATATTAAGTTATAGTTATATTCATTCTTCCGAGGTGCAGCTGTGCAGTTCGGTGCATCAATTCAAAAGTGTTTTAGTGTTAAAATATAAGTGTAATTTTTCGTAGAAAAGATGGGAAAGTGTAGGTTTTGAGGTTGAAAATAGTTGGAGTCTTCACTCTGTGCAATAAAATAGTTTCAAGAATACACTAAATCCATTGTGGCGAATGACATTTTGTCGATACCCCATAATGTTAGATGTTTCTGTACGTATGTTTGGATTGTTTTGTATGTGAGTGTCACTGCCGGTGGACCAAGAGTCCCCGAGGGCACATGTAGCCAAGATCGATCAACATAGGTTGATCGTCTGTCTCTTAAACGCATTTGAAATTTGAAATTTTCTGTTTCAAAATTCTTGAAGTTCCTAAAACATGGGTCCTGTAGCATCATATCCCACTTATTCTGCAACGTCTTTCGGTACATGTTTGGACATAATAATTTCACATTTTTGGCCATATTACATTATTTAGAATGAGGATCACTGACGAGGGTTAAGTACTCGAAACGTGCATGACTGATCCATGCTGTAAATTTACCTGGTCTGAAAAGATGCTATTGAATTTAAAGACGTTTAACATTCTAGTGAATATTGTTGAGTCTTTTTGATGAGTGCAGGTTGGTCACTCTGGAGATCCTTCCCTTTTCTTGCTAAGATAAAAGTCATCCCTCGATCCTTTTATCGACGCTGAGGTAAATGAGTAAAATATAAAAACTCTGTCAAAAACCATCTATGTGTAAATGTTAAATTTCCATAGTAATATAAATCATAGCCTCATTGCAATCATCTATAATAAGGTATAGACTATCGATGATACGTCACATGAGTAGAAATTGTAGATAGTGTGATTTGTTACTCCAAAATTGCATTCATTCGGCTTTGTCAATTATAATACTGAATTCACGGTATTTCAGGATCTAATCGTCATTCTTTGAAGGTTTCAAGGGTGAGTACTCATATTTACAATATAATACAAATAAACTTTTATTCAAATAGCTTTTATTGTCTCGAAAAGATCTTGAAGAAACTCTGTATAATTATAATTTACAATAGAGCTTTACGAATAACAAGCGGTCGTCACCATACGAACTCCGTACATACGAAACTCGACGAAAAGTTGAAACATATCAAAATGAATAATCGCCTAGATTTATAGAATATTCAGTTAAGTATGCTTAAACTGTAAGAATGGGGAGATGCCAAATGTGTACGAGAATTCAATCTGTATCATCTATTTCATTATCAATAACTACATTTTATGCTTATTTTTCATAATGATGTATATGGTCCCCAGTATGGGCGAGTTACGTTGGGTTTCGTATGAACAAATTTCGTCGCGGACCAACGGTTAGTTATTGGTAAAGCTCTACAAAGGTTTGACTCGACGTTAGCTTCCTTAATGTTAAACGTCTTCAAATTCAATAGCATCATTTAAGACTAGATAAATTAACAGCATGGACCTGACATGCACGTTTCAGGTACTATACCCTCGTCAGTGATCCTCAATCTAAACAATGTAATATGGCCAAAAAGTGTTAAAATTAGTGTGTCCCAAAATGTAACAAAAGACGTAGCAGAATGGATGGGATATGATGCTACTGGACCCACGTTTTAGAAATTTCGGAGCAATTCTGCCTTTATGTTTCCTTTTTATTGATAGAATGTTTAATGTCTTCAAATTCATTAGCATATTTAAGAGCAGATAAATTTACAGCATGGACCAGACATGCACGTTTTGGATATCTAACCCTCGTCAGTGATTCTCAGTCTAAACAATGTATTATGGCAAAAATCTGTGAAAATTATGTCCTAAATATACCTAAATTATCCTAAATTATAATTTATCCCAAATTATATGAAGAAAAGGGAAGAATCTTATATAATTATTATAAATGTTAAATAACTTCCATCAGTAGTGATACTCACCAAGTCGAAAAATGTTAAACATCCTCTCCCCAGAGAAGACTTAATATAAGTTCTTCTTGTTGTCCAATCCCCCTACTTTCTTTTTTTATAAAATTATATTAAAAGCCAATGCTCAAATAAATAATGTTTAAACCAAACGTTAAACGTCTTCAAATTCAATAGTATCATTTAAGAGGGTAGTCTCATGGTAAAAAGAAGGTAAAAGATCTCCAACAAGACCCCGTTGCAGCATCAACAGTAAAACACCAAAACACCCGATGCAAAAACATACAAGACGAGTACAGCACGAGACGGAAAAGAGACACACGACATGTAAACATCAAACACAAAAGACTAAGGGACGTAACTCAATATTGATCTCGCGAATTTTTGTTGTAACTAGCGTTTCCAGGGTTTGTTTTCAGGACAAACATTAGCAAGACTTAATCATGACGTCATAATATTGGAATTCCCCGCGCGGTGCACAGAAATGAACAGGATTTTTTTCCATTGTTGCTCTTATATCATTATCTATCTTTCTAAGTATGCATTTCATTTTTTCTGTTTTATTTTCTGAAATCGAAGTTATCATGAGCCATATCGTAATGCATTACTTATAGATTGAATATGTTTGCCGATATTTATATTTTTCTTTATTCTTTTGATATCTTCATTATTTACACGAATCCTTTGCCTTACGGCTTTCATTCCGTAAATGTCGAAAGAATTCCGATGTTAAATTATGACCATGATAACTTCGATTTTATTTGAGCGTAATGAATGTATATACCCTAGAGGAAATCTGGAGTCGCGCGCTCTCTGTAATGCAAATGTAAAAATCTAACTTCAAAAAATTAAAGAGGGCGCTACTGAAATTATTTTGGTGGCTCCTCTGAAAGCATCACTGATGAGAATTTAATATTCGAAATACGTGTCTGGTGCATGTAAATTGGTTTGGAATTTTCGTCAAGAAGGTAGAGAGGTGGAACCCTTCAACATTATTTATAGACAGTACATTTAGCTAAATTATAAGAGACCTTCATTCAGGATAAGAAATTTATCTGGAGGAAAAAATGTACTGTTGAAAGGGGGTAATTGATCTGGCTCGTCAATGTATGACGATATTTTTTTCGATTTTAAATAATCGGGAAAACAAGGAAGTTTGACGAATTTCAAAAGGGGAAAGGAGGGGGCGGGGTCGGTCCTAAACATCTTGACTCCATTTATATCCGCGCATGGGACAGACTTATGTACCTCACATTTTTTCCTTTTTTTAATTTTTCCTTTTTTAAATTTACATTTTTGTTCGGTCGCTTTCCGTGTTTAATCGGAATATCAATTAATTCAAATGCACGAATTACGTCTAAATTCTGAAACTGTTTTCGTCTATTCTAATTGATTTTTTAATTTCGCGTTGACATGTTGATTATATTTGCCGGGAAATGAGTTAAAGAAGATCCTGACGACAATCTCAACAGTACTCACAACAGAGCACCCAATTGAGGATCGACGGACCCCTAGCAAAATTGAGGTAGGACCAGGTGCCGGGGAGGAGTAAGCATCCCCTGTTGGCTAGCCAAACCGCCGTCGATGTTCAAACACGAAACTGAGAACAATTTCTACAAAACATGCACTGGCTGAGGTTATGTCTATATAGAAAGTGCTATGGTGACCATGTCAGGGAAAGACATTCAAAACACTTACTTCAAAAGACACACTACGCTATGCTTAACCTTGACGTAACATATCGCGCATACTCGGTAAAAATCGGTTCGATTTCCTCATAATTTGCACGGATGTAAGATAGATAACATACCTCTTTTCCAATAGTACTTTATTGAAATGAGATGATACATTTTTTTCATAAGCTATGTAAATATGACAATTTTCGGAACTTTATGTACCTGACATATCTATAAAATCGCTTCTCGAATAAGTATGGTGATATTAAAACATTAAACTTTTACTGAAATGAATGATGTATGCTTTATCTTTGAAATGCATAGCTGATAATAAGAAAATTTGAAGAATCATGGAATATCTGAGAACAAATTTCGCAACAAAGTCGCCATTTTCTGCATTGAGAAGGGGCAAAAATTTGGAGATTATGAATTGCGACCCACGCAATACGATTGATTCGATTCCTTTCTAACTTTAGAATAAAGATGCATGACATCATTGTGCATTATTAACAAGATAAGAAGGATCAAAGATAGACAACATCACTATCGAAAATGCGTCAGAATCATCAAACGCCTTTTATACCGTGGGTATGATCCTAATGTCACCAGACGGACACTAGGCTTGGTACTTGACCAATCTACAGTCTTGTACAAGCGCATTCTTAAAACTTGCACTCTGACTGACTGTGACGACGGAACTCCATGACGGGCCCTGTCCAAACCTCTTTAGAGAAGACAGGGTCCCGACCACCTGTCCTCTCTGAATGTCAGTCGGATTCCTCGGGTGATAACATACATGAGCTCGCGGCGGCAGAGCACGAATTGTATTACGTACGCCCTCTTTTTATATCCATTTACATATTCATCTGTGTTGCTTGGGTCCCTGCGTTTTGCTGTCTTGTTTGTGTGTGCATCTGACAGTGAGGAGGTTGTTTTACACCACAATTGTACGTTCTTCGAGACCTCTGGGTAATCGGAAAAGTGGGAGGGTTGTGCGCACGAAATCCAGGATAACCATACCTTCTGCTATTTCCGTGGCAGATGGCCGTCCTAAGTCGGCACCGGTTGCCCATTGGTCTCGTTGGTTTATGTGTAGTCCTTTGTGTTTGATGTTTCTGTGTTGTGCGTTGACGTTCCTTGTCCCTTACGCGTCTCTTTGTGCTTGTCTGCTTTTTGTTTTTGCCTTGGGTGTTTTGGGGTTTTGCTGTGGGTGCTACAACCTGGTGTTGTTGGAGATCCCCTCCTTTGTTTAATATTGCTATTATGAAGAAAATTGAATGTAGGAAAATAATGGGAGGGAAATAATGGGAGTACCACCTTAATTCAGATAAATTTGCCGCATTGACCAGACTTGCACGTTTTTGGTACTTAACCCTCGTCAGTGATCCTCATTCTAAACATAGTAATATTGCTAAAAAGAGTGAAAGTTATTATGTCCAAAAATGAACCAAAAGAAGTAACAGAATGGTTGGAATGATGCTACAGGACTCATGTTTATGCAATTTCAAAAATTGTTATAACAGAAATATTAGAATGCGTTGAAGATCGAATTTGGCTATATTATTATCAATTGCATTGAGATGTTTTCTGATTCATATTTTTATGGTTTAGACAAAAACATCAAATTATAGGGCGCTTCTATAATAGATTTGACCGTTTTGAAAGTCAGTTCCTCCGATGATTCAGGTCTGGGTATCGTCTCTTTAATGTATTCGAGAATTTCTGTTATCAAAATTTCTTGTAATTTCTACAACGTGGGTCGTATAGCATCATATCCCATCCATCATGTTACGTCTTTCGGTACATTTTGGACATTATAATTTGATACTCTTTGGTCATATTACATTGTCAAGATTGAGGATCACTGTAGCGTCATATCCCAGAAATCCTGCAACGTTTTCGGTACATTTTTGGACATAACAGTTTTCACACTCTTTGGCAACATTACATTGTTTAGACTGAGGATCACCGACGAGGATTAAGTATGCGTGCATGTCTGGTCCATGTTGCATATTTATCTGTTCTTAAATGATGCTATCGAATTTGAAGACGTTAAACATTGAAATACATTTAAGATTTTGTTCAAGAATGCAATGAGGTTAAACAATTCAGTTCTATTCAAACGGAATCAATATAAATAAATGAAAATTGATAAAGTATCACAATGGAAAGGTTATAACATTGTTATTCGTATAAGTAGCGCAATTAGCGAGGACAGAACCAACCGTATGGGATCGAAACGTATGTTGTGATTCCTTAGACAGTAATTTTTCCATTTTCTAAACTACACTTTGCAAACCTGATGAGCCGTTGCAGAAAGGCAATGCCTAATTAATCAATCCACATAGTCTAGGTATATATGAAAAGTGCATAGTATTTGCAAACACTTCAATAGTTTGTCGACGACATAAACGTTCTTGACCTAGCAGAACTCTTGAAGTGTTTGCAAAACCTATAGACTTTTCAGATGTATAAATGGTATTGACTTACTTATTAGGCATTGCCCTACTGCAACGTTTCATCATTTGTTTGCAGTATCACTTGAATAGCGAGAAAACAATCGCAAATTTCGAAAACTTGTTTGCAGTGTATTTATTTTGTTTTCCTTTTAATTCTTTTTATTTATAATCTAATCTCTCATTTTCTTCTTTCTAATATTTATAATTTTTATTTATTTTGCAGAAAACCAAACGTTAATCAAGAATCATTGCGATTGAACACTCTAATACCTGGAGAAAAGAGAGGAATGGAACTCAAATTTATTGTTGCAGCAGGTTTTACTGTCATGGTACTGTTTTACAATATCCTTGGAGAAAATACAGCTACAGCTCCTGGTTGTTTCAAAGATTGTAAAAATACTTTCAAACTTTGCAGATCAAAGACATGCCGCTACTCGTGGCAGCCCTTCACGTGCAGGAGAATGTGCTTTTATGCTGTGAGAAAATGCCTTGTTTCGTGCAGAGCAGGCAAAGACAAGGGATCTAGCATACATGATGAAAATAAAGTTTAATCCTTAATGTGTTGCATGGAGTAGTCTTTACCATGTACTACATGAACGAATAGGTGTTGTATTTTCAATATCAAAGAAGCAAATTGATGTTAATAAATATTTCTTCCTAGTAAGCTGATGTCACTTTATTTCAAACGGGATGAAATATATATTTTGTGAAAAAAGAATTTTCTAATAAAATGAAGGGGGATTCATGGATTTACAGTACATCATACAAATAAATCAACAAAAAGCTGAACACAATGAGGACAATCATACCAAAAAAGGTGGGGATTTCCAGTAACAATTGGTTGCAGCACCAACAGCAAAACTCAAAAACAACACAGAGCCGGTACTCACAGACTGAGACGCAAATGGTACAATGAACGCCAAATCACATAGAAACATCAAACACAATTAACTACACATAAACCAACGAGACCAATTGACAATCGATGCCGACTTACGACGTTCATCTGCCACGTCAAAAGCATACGGTGTGGTTATTCAGATGCCGTGCGCACAACCCTCCCACTTTTCCGATTACCCAGAGGTATCGAAGAACGTACAATTGTGGTGTAAAATAACCAACTCACTGTAAGATAACCAAACAAACAGACTACATTACGCAGGGGCCAATACACTTTCCTTTATAGTGCAGTTAAAAATTGTGTAACTGATCGTAATTGTCTCAACAGTAATTTAAAACGTATGAAATTGATAGCACATGTGAGAAAATGTTTGTTTTGTTTGTTTTTTTTTTTTTTACCTTTTCTTTTTGGAGACACGTGAAGAACATTTTCATCCGATTTCACGCAATTTGAGAAGATCGATTTAAAAATGTCTAACCTTTACTTTCAACTTTCATTCAACTTTCATTCATAATGGGTATTCTCGAACATTAAAAAAGGTTATTTAAAAATAGAGGTATATAATTCTTACCATAAAAAGATCTTATGAATATAAACATCGAAGAAACACCTTCCAGTTATCTCAAAGGCAAAATAATTAGAAGTTCCATTAGAGCTGTTGCGAACCTCGGAATGAATAACATTTCTTTTCTCTCATTTGACTTTGACATCCTAGATTATACAGTCTTTCTCAATCATGCTTTGCGCTTTCCTTCTCCTGTACATATCCATCCTTCAAACTCGTCTTTGTTCTTATATGTAGAATTTATTTTCATTGTAAATGTTACAATAATATGACCAGCTACATGACTATAAAGTCACATTGATCGGGGAGAGCTTTTTGGCTTTCTCTCCTATCCTTATTTTTCATATAATGTATATTAGTGATGGAATATTATATTGAATACATATTTTTTAAACAAATAACATTGCGAAGTGAGACCAGGTGCCCGGGGAAAGTCACCGTCTCCTGATTGCTATGATGTATATTAGTGATGGAATATTATATTGAATACATATTTTTTAAACAAATAACATTGCGAAGTGAGAACAGGTGCCCGGGAAAATTCACCGCCTCCTGATTGCTATGATATATATATTAGTGTTGGAATATTATATTGAATACATATTGTTTAAACTAATAACATTCCGAAGTGAGACCAGGTGCCCGGGGAAAGTCACCACCTCCTGATTGCATGCAACAACCGTAGCAACAGGTCCATGGCAACTAGTCAAATTTGGTGACTGTCTTGGTGAGTGTCACTGCTGGTGGACCAGGAGTCCCCGAGAGCCCATGTAGCAACGTGTAGCAGTAACAGTTTGATCAATTTCGGTTGGTCGTTTCTTCAAACACATTTGAAAATTTCTGTTTACAAAATTGTCTCAAATTTCTAAAACCTGGGACCTGTAGTATCTTATACAAAGTAAAACGGAAAGAAGTATTTGATAGAATTAATGATAAATGAAAAAACTTTCCAAGATTATCAGAGAAAAAGTAAATTTATATACATCCTAAATAGCGAAGATCAAATACTGAACTGTTGTTTAGAACTTGTGAACTATATTTTCCAAACTAAGAGATCCTCTTGAGTAGATAATAGTAATCCGTTATTCTTAATTTCAATCTTACCAATGTTCACATGCATATATTGTTACTTTACTTATTTATTATGTATCTTGATAATTCATCATTTATCTTTCTTGCATAATGACTGAAAAAGTTGACTGCAATAATTGAATTGATTTGATTTATCCCAGTCATCTTGCTACGTCTTTCGGTATAGGACATGGAAGTGACCAGATGTGACAGTTCTACCGAATTGAAGCGGCGGGTGTTCTTCCTGGGCTTCTGGTCTTACTCCTATATCGGGAGTTCGCTTCTTTTCATGAGGTGGAGGTTTTTGTTTGTTTGCTTTGGTTCCTGTTTTATCCTGATTTTGCATACCTTCGGTTTCTGATTTTCTCAATTATCGAGTTTGTGCTGTATACAGGGATATGGTCATTATCCATATTTGTCATTTTACAGATTTTGGCCATATAACATTGTTTAGATTGAGGATCACTGACGAGGGTTGAATACCCGAAACGTGCATGTCTGGTCCATGCTGTAAATTTATCTGCTCTAAAATAATGCTAATGAATTTGAAGACGTTAATCATCGATTTACATGTACATATTGACCTACATATCAGGTATATATTTGTAAGTAATATAAGTAAATAAACATAGGTAATCACAGATTACGAAGCTCACCTCGTGGCAGCAAAATTCAATTCAAACATATTTCTAAATACATGTATATTGGCTTTTAAAGGCAAAATCATTCAAGCGGAAAAAGTAGGTCAATTTCATTTTATGAAAGTTTGATCAAAGATACATCCACTATGCAAGTTTGGTACATGAAGCACTTATACTTTGCTCAATATTGGCTTTTAAAGGCAAAATTACTCAAGCGGAAAAAGTAGGTCAAGGTCTTTTTATGAAAGAATGATCAAAGATACATCCAATATGTAAGTTTGGTACATGTAGCACTTATACTTTGCTCAATATTGGCTTTTAAAGGCAAAATCACTCAAGCAGAAAAAGTAGGTCAAGGCCATTTTATGAAAGTTTGATCAAAAATAAATCATATATGCAAGTTTGGTACATGTAGCACTTATACTTTGCTCAATATTGGCTTTTAAAGGCAAAATCACTCAAGCAGAAAAAGTAGGTCAAGGTCATTACATGAACGTTTGATCAATGATACATCCAATATGCAAGTTTGGTACATGTAGCACTTATACTTTGCTCAATATTGGCTTTTAAAAGCAAAATTACTCAAGTGGAAAAAGTAGGTCAGATGCTGCATCCGATGCATGGATTCTTCTCGGCATCCAAAGATGAATCACTTGTGCAAGTTTGTTTACTGTAGCATTACTACTTGGTCAGATACTGAGCTACCCCAAACTTCTTAACCAAGTCACTCAAGCGTAAAATGTAGGTCAGATGCAACATCCGATGCATGGGTTCACCTCAGCATCCAAAGATGAATCACTTGTGCAAGTTTAGTTACTGTAGCATCAGTACTTTGTCAGATACTGAGCTACCCCTTACTTCTTAACCAAGTCACTCAAGCGTAAAATGTAGGTCAGATGCAACATCCGATGCATGGGTTCACCTCAGCATCCAAAGATGAATCACTTGTGCAAGTTTGGTTACTGTAGCATCAGTACTTTGCCAAATACTGAGCTACCCCAAACTTCTTAACCGGGCGCGGACGCGGACACGCGGGGGTATAGCATAAGCTCACTCAACTTCGTCGAGGTGAGCTAAAAATGTATAGATCTCCTACTGGACCGCGTTACAGTGACCATATTTAACAAATATTACAATAGAGTTTGCTTTCAACTTTCACTTTATGGAGTTTTGTGTTTTGTACAGATATTGAAATATAAAATGAGTTGAGAGAAAAGCTTGATCAATACTGAAATAATCCATAAATTTAATGTCTTGTACATTGCTTGGAATAGTCCCACAAGTAAGTTTATGCAAAATTTATAATTAGTTTTGATATTTCAGTTCCATTATGATAAATAATGTCTACATTTTTATAACCAGGCGAACGCAGTGGAAAACATGATGACACGTACTGTCTGTGTACTGGATTTAGCGCAATCAAATTTAAGTGCAAACAGGGTTTAATAGGACAAATTGACATTTAAGTGTAATCAGGTACTTTAGGTATTTCACAACCTGCATTTTATGGTGACATAATTAACAAAATAAGAAGGATCAAAGGTAGACAGCATATGTATCGAAAATGCGTCAGAGTCATCAAACGCCCTTTATACCGTGGATATGATCCAAATGTCACCACACGGACACTAAGCTTGGTACTTGACCAATATACAGTCTTGTACGAGCGCATTCTAAAGACTTGCACTCTGACTGACTGTGACGACGGGACTCCATGACGGTCCCTGTCCAAACCTCCTTAGAGAAGACAGGACCCCGACCACCTGTCCTCTCTGAATGTCAGTCGGACTCCTCGGGTGATAACATATATGAGCTCGCTACAGCCGGCAGAGCACGGACTGTATTACGCACGTCCTCTTTTTATATCCATTTACATATTCATCTGTGTTGTTTGGACCCCTGTGTTTTACGGTCTTGTTTGTGTGTGGTCATCTAACAGTGAGGAGGTTGTACACCATAATTGTGCGTTCTTCGAGACCTCTGGGAAATCGGAATAGTGGGAGGATTGTGCGCACGTAATCCAGGATAACCACACCGTCTGCTATTTACGTGGCAGATGGCCGTCCTAAGTCGGCACCGGTTGCCCATTGGTCCCGTTGGTTTATGTGTAGTCTTTTATGTTTCATGTTTCTATGTTGTGAGTTGGTGTTCCTTGTCCCTTTTCCGTCTCTTTCTGTAGGTATCTGTTCTGTGTTTTTTGCATGGGTGTTTTGGGATTTTGCTGTGGTTGCTGCAATCTAGTGTTGTTGGAGATCCCCTCCTTTCTTTCATGTATAAGTACACCTGACTTATTTTCAACATTAATCCATAAAAGTTCAAAAATTTAGCGTAGACTTGAATTAGCGCATTCTTTATAGCGCTTACTCCGCTAAAATATGACTCCCGCTAAAATAAGTACACATATGAAGATCGTACGTCTTTAAATGACAAAAATGAAAGTAAGACAGAGCTTTGAATGAAGGTGATTTTGCTTAGTTCAAACAAAATAACAAATGTTGTTACCATGAAAATGTATTTGAAGTAAAACATATTATTTGAGACAAATAATCCAGTAGTTTTATCACACATTTAGATGAGCGTTTTACACGTCCATTATATTTGATCTCCTTCCATGTCATCATCATGTACAATTTGTGCTCCTGCTCCGGTAACATGTCGGATAATGAAGTAAATGCTGACAGTGGTAACTAATGCAGCAAGGACAAAAGAGCAGGGCTGAAACAGAAAAAAAAGATGTTTAATGTCTTCAAATTCGATAGAATGATTTAAGAACAGATTCGATAGCATCATTTAAGAACAAATAAATTTTCAGCATGGACCAGACATGCACGTTTCGGGTACATAACCCTCGTCAGTGATCCTCAGTCTAAACAATGTAATATGGTCAGAAAGTGTGAAAATGACAAATATGGATAATGACCACATCCCCGTATACAGCACAAAATCGATAATTCAGAAAATCAGAAACCGAAGGCATACAAAATCAGGATAAAACAGGAACCAAAGCAAACAAACCAAAACATCCACCATATGAAAATAAGCGAACTCCCGATATGGGAGAGAAACCAGGTGCCAAGAAGAGTAAGCATCTCCTGATTGCATGCAACACCCGCCGCTTCAATTCGGTAGAACTGTCACATCCGGTAACTAGTTATGATGTCTAAAATATACCGAAAGACGTAGCAAGTTGGGTGGGATATGATGTAATTTTGCACCGATAGACGCCGACATTGGCGCTATCGTTGCTCTGATATCTACGTCGCCGACTATCGATTCTATTTTTATGAAACGATTAATAGGAGAGAATACACTTCTTTCGAAAATGTTTTCTCTTCACGCAAAATGACACTAGAAATATACCAGCATTGGAGACGCGACTAAGGACACAATCGCCAACACTTTAGAAGAGTAATATGTATATCTATAATCGAGAAATGTCAAATGTAATTTTTTAATCCTGTCGAAAGTTGTACGGAAATAAAGGAAGGGAGGGGATCTCCAACAAGACCCTGTTGCAGCATCAACAGCAAAACACCAATACACCCGAATCAAAAACACAAAAGATGAGCATAGTATGAGACGAAAAAGAGACATACGACATGTAAATATCAAACATAAAGGTACAATAACTGTTCCTTTGAACTAAGGTTTAAAATGTTAAAAGTTTTAAGAATTATATGTACTTCGATTATTGCGGTTATCAATCGAAGATACATCTCCGATATTGTCCGATCATCGATCGTAAATTTTATACGATTTTACAACCCTATACTCTACATTGGTATCGAATGCATTGAAATGCGATTGGGACTGCATAGTGTCAATTGGAGAAGCATAATAAGATGGAGCTAAGAAAATAGTACAATTTATATATGTTATTGTGATTTTAAACAAACAACCATGAATAATGCTTTGATAATATGATATGTGATATGACATTTAGATTTAGATATTTAGACATTTAGATATTTAGACATTTAGATATGTGATATGATATTTAGATTTAGATTTACCATACTTATACTGCATACCTAAAATGCATAAGAATCCGTACAAACAACGTTTCATCGCTGGTTCCTCAAAATGTTCTACCAAATCTGTATCGATCTTACTCACCAAAGTTTTATCTGAAATCAAATCTGGGCTACAAAAATATTGTTCGACAGTATATTCTCGCAGTGGTATCAACCAGATGTGGATTTTAAAGAATTCGAAGGAACTTTTAGAACATCTGAAATCCACTCATTTTAGTAGAGTCCATTCGATCAAAGCCTTTGATTTTTCGACACTTTACACTACAATTCCACATTCTAAATTGAAAGAAAGACTCGCAAAAATTATAAGTAATGCGTTTACAAGTAAGAACGGTAATCGCAAATACAAATTTATTGTTGTTAACTATGACAAAACCTACTTTGTAAAAGAAAAGTCAGATTCTGAAAATAAGTACACTGAAACAGACATTATTCAGATGTTAAACTTTCTGATCGACAACATTTTTGTGGTGTTTGGAGGAAAGGTCTTCCAGCAAATTGTCGGAATTCCAATGGGTACCAATTGTGCCCCACTCCTTGCCGACATTTTCCTTTACTCGTACGAAGCTGAATTCATTCAATCTTTGGTCTCTGAAGGGAAAAGATACTTAGCTTCTGATTTCAACTTCACTTACAGATACATAGACGATGTGTTGTCCATCAATAATCCAAAATTCGCGGATTACCTGAGCAGTATCTATCCTTCGGAGCTTGAAGTCAAAGAAACTACAGAGACAAATAATTCAGCATCCTATTTGGACATAATGTTGTCCTACGACACTGATGGTCACATGAACACCTCACTCTATGACAAACGTGACGACTTCAATTTCAGCATTACGAACTTTCCTTTTCTGAGTAGCAACATCCCTTCATCGCCTGCTTATGGCGTGTTCATATCTCAGTTGATACGCTATGCCAGAGCAAGTACCAAATATACGGATTTTGTTCTGAGAGCTAGGCGTCTTTCAGATAAGCTTCTCAGTCAGGGATATGTTTGTGACCGACTAACATCGTCACTGAGGAAGTTCTACGGTCGATATGGGGAACTCGTCATACACTATGATGTCCCACTATCCAGAATGGTGGATGATATTCTGTCATAGACCATTTGAACCATCCAACCAAAGATTGTACTCTATATCTTCCAAAATGGAAGTAACCGGATGTGACAGTTCTACCGAATTGAAGCGACGGGTGTTGCATGCAAGCAGGAGATGCTTACTCTTCCTGGGCACCTGGTCTCACTCTCATATCGGGAGTTCGCTTCTTTTCATATGGTGGAGGTTTTTGTTTTTGTTTGCTTTGGTTCCTGTTTTGTCCTGATTTTGTATGCCTTCGGTTTCTGATTTTCTGTATTATCGATTTTGTACTGTAGACAGGGATATGGTCATTATCCATATTTGTCATTTTTACCACTGTTCATGTGTCACTGCTGGTGGACAAATTGTCCCCGAGGGCACTTGTCGAGCAGTCTTTTGCTTAAATGGATAGAACTCAAGAGACCTACAAAGTGGCTGGGGCGTCGCCCACTATAAAAAGGCCCCAACCTGTTGCGTCTACGGACACATACGCAACAGGTAACTTAGGTGTCCCTAGAATTAACTTACACGACATTAGAGATGAAACATTTGTAGTTAGTAACAACCATGAGTTTTGGTATAAACATGCAGATGGCTATATTAAAATCAAGCCCTGTAAGATTGAAGTGGTCGATATACTAAAAGAGCACCTATTTTCACCAAGCGATTGCTCAATTTCTAAGTGTGGCATGAAGAACTGCAAAACTTGTAACATCCTAATAGCAGACACTTCATTCTCAAGTAATCTCACAAAACAAACATTTAACACGCATAGTTTTGAAAACCTTAACTGCATGACATCTAATGTTGTGTACGGAATAGAGTGCTCACTTTGTGGATTGATTTATGTGGGCGAAACCAAAGGCCAGCTCCGAAAAAGAATGTCAGGACACCGGTCAAAAATAAATAATAAAGGAAGTCAACTCCTTTACCGACATTTTGACCAGGCGGATCATTCTGTTTTATCTATGAGAGTCAGAATCCTGGAGAAAATATATCACCCCACAAACAATCCCAATTTGAGCACACCTCTCCGTCGCAACAGAGAAGAGTTCTGGATAAAAAATCTTAACACTGCAGCGCCCTATGGTTGCAACGACAACATCAGCACTATAGGAAACTTAACAAGTCCCGGTTGTCAATCGGTAAATGTGACTAGCTTATTCAACAGATCACAAAGAAGACCTCGAAGTCATGGCATTCGAAAATATAATAGGCCTGAGATACATAGTTTCTCCTTCGATGACTTGGTTCCATTTTTGAATGAGCCTCTAGGCCTGCATTATATTCGTACCAAATTATACTCTGTTCCTTTACGGAAGTTACACGAAATCTACGATTATACGAAGGACCTCGCATATACCGATACACGTTCCCCAGAATACAGACTACAAGGAGTCATCTTGGACATTTCTACTTTTCGTTTATTTCAAGCAGTTAGATCAGATAAATCAGAGGAGAAAACAAACCGCCCTTTCATTAAAGTAAGATTTGCAAACAAAGGTATTGATAACTTGAATCTTGGTCAAATTTTGAATCACAAAACTGTCACAGAAAAAATAACACCATATTTCAAAAGAAAAGAAACTCCTTGTATTTCCTATAGCTACACACCAACAGTTGCATCTAAAATTTACAATTACAAACGATTCCTGCAGTGTATTGATTTAAGTAATCCCTCACTACATCCACTTCCCTGCGAATGTTCTTCATCGGATTTCAACTACTCTCCTTGTGGACACGTTATTACTGGTGACCTTAGTATAGTCAAGAACGACAAGTTGAGAGAATTGTTAAAAAAGGGTCCCAAATACAGAGAAAGTATGTCCTTTACATGGAACCAAAATGTCAAAATTATCATGGACTCTTGTGAGGAATATGCAAGACGTTGGGCAAAGAAAGAGGATGTACAGCTCGACACCCTTTCCGAATGGATAAAATCAATCAGAGTGTTACTTTTATCTAGAATTAACCGATTAAAATCAACTGTGAACACCAGATTCGTGTCTATATTTAAAGACCCTGATGTTATCACAGAACTTACCTACCTCCAAGAACATTATGTCATCACACCAGCGGACAAAGCCTCAAATAATTACACATTTACTTGCAAAAAGTACTATTTCGACAGTCTAGTTAAAGAGTTGGGTTTAAATTCGACACCTGGAAATCCCACTTACACCCCAACAAAACTTTCTGCCTCTGAAATAATAGATAACCACAAATCAGCTCTTGCTTCCTTTGGCTTCGACACTACCAATTTAGATTTAGATTTACCATACTTATACTGCATACCTAAAATGCATAAGAATCCGTACAAACAACGTTTCATCGCTGGTTCCTCAAAATGTTCTACCAAATCTGTATCGATCTTACTCACCAAAGTTTTATCTGAAATCAAATCTGGGCTACAAAAATATTGTTCGACAGTATATTCTCGCAGTGGTATCAACCAGATGTGGATTTTAAAGAATTCGAAGGAACTTTTAGAACATCTGAAATCCACTCATTTTAGTAGAGTCCATTCGATCAAAGCCTTTGATTTTTCGACACTTTACACTACAATTCCACATTCTAAATTGAAAGAAAGACTCGCAAAAATTATAAGTAATGCGTTTACAAGTAAGAACGGTAATCGCAAATACAAATTTATTGTTGTTAACTATGACAAAACCTACTTTGTAAAAGAAAAGTCAGATTCTGAAAATAAGTACACTGAAACAGACATTATTCAGATGTTAAACTGTCTGATCGACAACATTTTTGTGGTGTTTGGAGGAAAGGTCTTCCAGCAAATTGTCGGAATTCCAATGGGTACCAATTGTGCCCCACTCCTTGCCGACATTTTCCTTTACTCGTACGAAGCTGAATTCATTCAATCTTTGGTCTTTGAAGGGAAAAGATACTTAGCTTCTGATTTCAACTTCACTTACAGATACATAGACGATGTGTTGTCCATCAATAATCCAAAATTCGCGGATTACCTGAGCAGTATCTATCCTTCGGAGCTTGAAGTCAAAGAAACTACAGAGACAAATAATTCAGCATCCTATTTGGACATAATGTTGTCCTACGACACTGATGGTCACATGAACACCTCACTCTATGACAAACGTGACGACTTCAATTTCAGCATTACGAACTTTCCTTTTCTGAGTAGCAACATCCCTTCATCGCCTGCTTATGGCGTGTTCATATCTCAGTTGATACGCTATGCCAGAGCAAGTACCAAATATACGGATTTTGTTCTGAGAGCTAGGCGTCTTTCAGATAAGCTTCTCAGTCAGGGATATGTTTGTGACCGACTAACATCGTCACTGAGGAAGTTCTACGGTCGATATGGGGAACTCGTCATACACTATGATGTCCCACTATCCAGAATGGTGGATGATATTCTGTCATAGACCATTTGAACCATCCAACCAAAGATTGTACTCTATATCTTCCAAAATGGAAGTAACCGGATGTGACAGTTCTACCGAATTGAAGCGACGGGTGTTGCATGCAAGCAGGAGATGCTTACTCTTCCTGGGCACCTGGTCTCACTCTCATATCGGGAGTTCGCTTCTTTTCATATGGTGGAGGTTTTTGTTTTTGTTTGCTTTGGTTCCTGTTTTGTCCTGATTTTGTATGCCTTCGGTTTCTGATTTTCTGTATTATCGATTTTGTACTGTAGACAGGGATATGGTCATTATCCATATTTGTCATGCATCATATCCCAGTCATTTTGCTACGTCTTTCGGTATATTTAGGACATAATTCTCACAGATTTTGGTCATATTACATTGTTTGGATTGAGGATCACTGAAACGTGCATGCCTGGTCCATGCTGTAAATTTGTCTGCTTTAAAATGATGCTAATGAATTTGAAGACGTTTAGCATGATATGATACTAATACTCCCCTCTCTTCTTTTGAACTTAAAGGAGTATCATATATATTATAAGTAATGAGAATGTAGGGAAATTCTCATGAGTTGTCTCATATAAATTGCATATTTTGTCACTGTTTGAAATAAACATCAAACAAGTTCCTAACAGTTATTCAATCTCAAAGTCGAAAAGGTAAGGCAAATTCTGAAGAATTCCCATCGAAAAGGTTGCGAACCTAGGAATGAACATAATTCCGAACTTAGACCAGGTACCCGGGGAAAGTCAGCGTCTCATGATTGCATGCAACACCCGTCGCAACAGCTCCATGGAAACGTGTCAAATTCGGTGATTGTCTCGATGTACATTTTGATCTACAGATCAGGTAAGTATGTCTTGTTTGGTGATGACGACAGCCATTCAATCAAAATGTAGAATGTCACTGATCATTCTGGAAAGGTGGATCTGATATGCTTTTATAATATCCCCGTAGCGACCGAAGAACTTCCTCAATAATGATTTCATCCGTTGTGTGATACAACCCTGAACAAGTGACTTACTTGCAAGCCGTATGGCTCCAATGATGAAATCTTCATGTTTGGAACATGCCCTGGCGTACCGTATCAAGTGAGAAACAAAAAACGCCATAAGCAGGAGAAGACGGAATATTGCTACTCATGAAAGAGAAGTTAGTTATATGGAAGCTGAAATCGTCACGCTTGACATACAGTGAGGTGTTGAAATGTCCGTTTGCGTCGAATGATAGAAGTATATCCAAGTACGAAGCGGATCTGTCGCTCTGTTGCTTCCTTGATCTCTAGTTCATGAGGATAGACTTCATGAAGATGGTCCTTAAATTTCGGATTATTGATCGACAACACGTCATCTATGTATCTGAAGGTAAAATTGAACTGAGATGCGAGGTGCTTTCGTGCTTTCCCCAGTCGAGAGCAAGTTCTGGATTAAGTCAACTTCGTATGAATATAAAAATAAGTCTACAATCAGTGGGGCGCAATTGGTATCCATGGGGATTCCGACTATCTGCTGGAATACGCTTCCTCCAAACACCACAAAAATGTTGTCAATCAAAAACTCAAGCATGCGGATGATATCGTCTTCGGTATACATTTTGTTTGAATAAGAGTGTTCCTTCGCGAAATAAGTATCCTCAAGCCCTATCACGAGGTATTTGTATATCATCATTTTTTGAAAGAAAGGTGTTGGGGATAATATCGGCAAGTCTGTTTTTGAGTTTTTCGTGTGGGATGGTAGTGTAGAATGTGGAGAAGTCGAAAGACTTCATATTTATGCTTGTTCTATGATTGAAATTGGTGGCTTTTAAATTTTCCAAAAGTTCCTTTGAATGTTTTAGGATCCTCAAGTTTTGCGAACATAATCAGGGTAACACATCATTTGCTGCTAGGTTTTATGATCAGTTTAGATTTCATTCTAAAATTTCTGTTATCAAAATTTCTTGAAATTTCTAAAACGTGGGTCCTGCAGCATCATATCCCACCCATCCTGCTACGTCTTTCGGTACACTTTATCGACATAGTAACTTTCATACTTTTTGGCATATTACATTGTTTAGGTTTGAGGATCACTGACGAGGGTTAAGTACCCGAAACGTGCATGTCTGGTCCACGTTGCCAATTTATCTATTCTTAAATGATGCTATTCAATTTGAAGACGTTTACAATTAGAGTGTTTAGTCCTTTGATGTCGTCTTTGGTGTTTGGCCTTCCTTGTTCCTTTGGTGTCTCTTATCATACCTGTTTACTCTTCCGTTTTCCCATAAGGTTGTGTCATTGTCTGCTGTGGGTGCTATACATAAACAAGAGAGGAGGGGATCTCCAACAAGACTCGGCTGCAGCACCAACAGCAAGTCTTGTTTGAGATCCTTTGACTTCTATTGTCATAAATCATACCTCAATGATAAATCTGTATTTTTCATAAAACATCAAAGCCTGTATCCTGTAATAGGCCAGACTGCATGGAATGTACGCTTCTGTTTTCCTTGATTCTCTACACCTGTAATGTATACATCAAAACATGGACAAAAATTTCTCAATTTTATTTATGCTCACATCTGAGAGGAAGGGTTTGAACTCTTCAAATTTGAATTCGTAAATAATAAATTGTGAAATATGTTTACCTTAAGATCAATAAATAAATCACTAACTTGTTATATAAAAATTTCAAAATTTCATTTTTATTTTTTCGGAGTTGCCTAGGAACGCCTAACTGTTTCCAAACATTGTCGTTGATTTCCGCCCCCTCCTCCAACATGAAGCCGAGGTTAAACACAGCCTGCGTAATATTTGAAAAACACATTAGTAATGAATTCTTAATTGTCCAGGTATGTATAGAATGGGTGTATAATCAAAACCTTATATTTTGAAACTGTCATTTATTTCTGATTCATGAAAAATTCGTTTTATGGACATTTGTTGTATCTCATCAATTCCATGAAATAAAAAACTGAAAGTGAATTTATCGCAATCTTAATCCAGTTGAAGAGAAACTACCGTCTTTCAGTAAAGACAAAAATAAAGGATAACGATTATTTACATGCGGATCTCGTTTCTTCGCTGCTTCTAGGTAGAACTCCGATGCCTTCTCAATGTCTTTTTTCCCTTCGCATCCGTACCAGTAGTAATCTCCCATTTTTATTAGAGCTATTGAAAATATAATTATTCAGTGTTTGAACACCATTTAAGCAAAATCTACAAGGCTATAGCTACAAACACATTATATTTGTACGTTTACTTGATATCAGAACTCACAAAAATGTAAAAGGAATCAAATTGAGAGTAGAATAGTAGCATAGACTATACTCAATAAGACAAAGCCTATAAAGTTCTTTGAAGAATGTTTGAAAAAGAAGGGTCCAAAAAGGATGTTCCATTATAAGATCAGTGAATGAAAGCCAATAAAATGATACCATCGTTAAACATCTTCAAATTCAAAAGCATCATTTAAGACCAGCATGGATCAGACATAAACGTTTCGGATACTTAACCCTCGTCAGTGGTCCTCAATCTAAATGTAAACTGTCAATTGTCATATAATGAAACTAGTATAATATCTAAGTTAAGATCAAGGAAAGGAAGTGATCTCCGACAACACTCTGTTTCAGCACCCACAACAATCAGTGTATTCGATCTAAGAACAAAGTATGTAAAAGGCATCGAAATGAGAGAAGAATAGTAGAATGGAACATACTCAACACTCAAAGCTTACCATAGGGGTCTACAAACTGAGGCTCCCTGTGAGTTGATATATTGTAGTTTCTCCATTGACACTCTTTCTCTATATTTGTAACTATCCCATCCTATCAATATAAAATTATCTCAGAAGTCATTTTTGTACTTAGTTTTTTAAACATTTATTTAAAAGTACACAAAATCTATAGAAATAAATAGCACAATCGTCGTGTCTCATTTTTCTTTAATTTTTTTTTTTTTTGTTTTTTTTTGTTTTTGTTTTTTTTGTTTTTTTTTTTTTTTGTTTTTTTGTTTTTTGGGTTTTTTTTTTTTTTTTTGTTTAAAGGTCGTAGTCCGTACTGTATCAAATTCTTTGACACTTCAGTTCCATCCTTTTGGTTAAAAATAGTTGTCTATAAACAATGTATATTTTCATCAGTTAACTTTCCATTCATCTTTTTTGTTCTTTTGAATTATTTTAGTTCATTTGTATTTCGGTTTGTTTGTTTTGTATAGTCTACAATGTATATTTTCATCAGTTAACTTTCCATTCATCTTTTTTGTTCTTTTGAATTATTTTAGTTCATTTGTATTTCGTTTTGTTTGTTTTGTATAGTCTTAAAATAAAAATAAACATCGAAGAAATAATTTTCTTTCAACTTTCTGAAAATGAAATATGCGGAATATGGTCTCCATTACGGAATCCAACGCACAATTTTGTAAATTTTGTTATGTGAGGAAATCGGAATATAAGATATTGATTGTCAAATTGAGATCAAAGATTAGTGTCCATGTCATCTTAGATCGATAACAATACATTTTGTAACTGACTTTTCAGTGTGAAAGGAAACCATTTTACATACTTTACTATTTCAACATATTTCCCCTTAAAATCCAGCTTTCTTTGTTCAAATGCAACAGCAATGCGATGATCTGAATGAAATTCCGTCTTTTCGATTTTACAGTCCTACGTTCAATTTGTGCAGCATCTGACTTAAAAGCATTTTGACGTCTTTAATTTTTTTTGAAAACGGCATATAGTTTACCCTGAATTTCATGCTGGTTTCCAAAATAATTGATGACATTACAATGCGTTGACGTTAGATACCTGCACAAATGGGAAGTAACTATGTATTTCGAAAAGACAGAAATAAATCTAAACCTTGTCAAACGTTTTGACCGTAGAGACTGTCTTCAATATCCTCCAAGTGATTGCATTATTGATCAAAACAGGTCAGTAAGATTTATCACATCTCTATTTCTTTTCGAGAGAGGAATATATGGATGGATGGATATTCAGAAAGTGGAACGCCTACCACGTTATTTTCACATAGCCAAGCCAAATTGAACGTCCCTACTTCCTTCCCAGCTTCTGCAGTCAGCATGTAGTAAAGGGTAGCAGATGAACTGTGAATAAAAACACCATTTAAATTTTATCCCATAAAATGCTGTATTCCACCTGTATAATCGTTTTTGAAAAATAAAATACTGCGAAAGATAGCATGAGAAGGTATCAGCATCAGCAATGGGTGAATTGTAAGTTAGAATTTTTGCACATTTATCGTATCACTTATTTAAGGCCCAATGAGTCGATATGCTCAACTACTATTGAACATTGTCTACGTGTACAATGTTCTTTAAAAAACGACAATAATGTAACAATGTTTTTCCAATCTTCGTGGAGGTATTAGATTTTAAAAGATATATGACAATATATCATCTATGAAAATTAGAAGTTGTTGAAACAACGTACTATTCCCGATTTCTGTATGCGTGTAGAGCTTTCCTTAACACAAGACCAATGGCAGGGTTTTTCTCTGCTATGTATCTTGCCCACCTAAAATGTCAATGATTATACTTTAATAAAACATATAACACTGCTGACTTGCATAAGCAATTTTTAATACATATAGCTATATTTACGTTTTGTGATGTAAACAAAGTGTGTATAATGAATTAAAGCGTCAACTTTTATTTATTTTGTATGTACAAATTTGTTATAAAAGCTAAGTCAATATTAAGTCCCTTTCGAGCTTCTCAAGTTAATCTAGATATGTCCAATGGGTGTAAACTGTAGATTTTTCCCTTCTTAATATTTAGCAATGTTCCCTCTTTGGATCTGGATTCACTTAATCGTCTTGAGTCTTCCGTGTGCATACTTTTCCTCATTATACACATGTATATGTACCCGAATAAGTAACGTCTAATCGAACTTTAACAAGCGTTTAACTGAACACTCACTCAACCGCTACGTGAACACTCCTCGGTTGACGAGATGTCCCTTTAATGTTCATGTAGGCCAGGGCAACCCCGGCATCGAATTGGTGTCTCACTGCAGCGAAACTAAAGTACTGTAAGGCGAGATCCTGGAGGTAAAAAATTAATACTGTATATTCTATCACTCTTATAATGAAAAATAATATCATTGAACGGTAAACGATACAATTGACGTACGATATTACTTCAAAGTGTGTTGGAATTGTTACTCCATACTCAGAGATACTTTTAGTAAAGTTATACGCAATTTTGTTCCATTATGTATGACCGAATTATTGATGAATTGGATAAATACTTATTATCTTTGAGTACATTTAAATATCATTTTGGTACATAACAAAATATATTACGGTTTATTATGTAGTTGATACCCTCTTTGAATGAATTAATGAACACTTAGATTTAATCTCGTGATAAGGCAGCATTTTTCTAAATTGATTTCTACCTTGGTCAAATTGTCCAACAATTGATCAAATGCAACGTTTAAAAGAAGATTTTATCAGAAATCACTTCTGTTTCTTTGGTTTATTTGAAAATAACTTTGGGCTCTAATTATGTACCACCGATGAGGATTAACTATCCGAAACACGCGTCTGCTGCATTAAAGTCGGTTGATGTTTTCCTCAAGAAGGTAATGTGTTGGAACATTTCCGCAATCACGAGCCTTGCTGGTTTATGTGAAGTTTTCGACTATATTGTAGAACGTATGCTTTTGATGAATTTCTATTACAAAGTCGTCATATTGGATATTTGATTGAATTAATTTACTCTTTTTCATTAATTTGTCCTTTTTTTTTGCTTCAGATTTTGCCAATTTTTCCAATTTCCAATTTCCAAATTTTTCTATTCGCGTCAGAAAGTTCTGTTACGTTTTTTTTAAGTATTCGTAAGCCTTTCAATCGAGCTTTTGGAAATGAAATAATGTACAAATTATTAATCTTTAACGATCACCTTTTGAAAGGTTGAAAAGAAAGGAAGAGATCAATAGTATGAAATCGGATCCCCTCGTTCCTTCTCTCATGTGAAATTTTCAGAGAAACCACCAATACAATACGATCATGTACCAAAGCGATGAAAAAGATTAATCTCTTAACAAAACACGTTTATGTTGTTTTAATTTGAAATCAGGAGAGGGATATTTATTTTCACTCATTCATAAATACATGAGTTCAATCGTATAAGTTCTTTCCTTACAAATCAATGATTTGCGGAATTTTTATTTTACGTCATGCTTCATCAATGTTTCCGTTTCCAGTGTGTGACATTAAAACTGTTCCAATGGAAATTCGACCTTCTCGACATTGAGACTGATGGGTACTTCTTGATGTTTCTTGTAACCCCTGTAAAAGGGGTTTCCTTAAGTTTATGACAGAGATGCACAAAGGTATTTCTAACGATAAACTACCTTAAAATTAAGCCAATGCAAATAGAATTCATTTTAGTTTCCTCGTCCTAGTTTTCTTACAATGATAAAACTACAAAGGCTTTCGATTTTTTATGCCCTCGTAAACGAAGAGTCGGGTCATATAGTTTTTGGTCTGTCTGTCTGTTTGTCTGTTAGTCTGTTTGTCCGCAAAAACTTTAACCTTGGCCATGACTTTTGAATGGTAAGTGATAGGGCTTTCATATTGCACATGTGTATTCCTTGTGACAAGACCTTTCCATGGATACCAAATTTTTTAATCTTTTGACCTTGACCTTGGAGTTTGACCTACTATTGAAAAAAATTAACCTTGACCATAACTTTTGAATTGTAAGTGATTGGGCTTTCATATTTTACATGTGTATCCCTTGTGACAAGACCTTTCCTTCATACTAAAATTTTGACTTGATGACCTTAACCTTGGAATTTGACCTACTTTTGAAAATCTAAACTTTAGCCATGACTTTTGAATGGTAAGTGATAGGGCTTTCATATTTCACATATGATTTTTTTTGTGGCAAGACCTTTCCATGGATACCAAATTTGACCTTGCGACCTTGACCTCATAATGTGAACTACTTTTCAGCTGTTTTACCGACAAAGATGCCAACAGGGGCATTCGTGTTTCACAAACACCTGGGTTTTTTTTATTTTATATTTATTTGAATCCTTTTGAGTATGCAGGGAGTCGTATCTATTCATCTGACTGACGCCATATTAAGGTTTCATCTGTTTACAGTTTGAATTTGCTGATACTGTTTTTAAAAATACCGTCGCGGTGAAATCCTAAATTTGTCAACGGCATAATGTATCTGTTTTAAACTGTTTCTGTTTGATTGTTCTGTTTCTTATCTCGTGAGAGTTTGCTCCGCTGTTGTCGCTGTTGAAGATGTTTTCATCTCTCTTTTTTTGTATGTTTTCCGCTTCAATTTGCCTATAGATTGTGTGTTGTATTCTGAATTTTTCTTCGTGTTTGACTTTGATCCTACATCTATGAGTTACATCACATTATCATTTGTATGTGTTGAAAATTAACCTTAAGATGCCGAAATTGAAACTGCATTCTCGAATTTTCTTTAAATATTGCTACAAATATTCAAAATGGTGTATAAATACATCTGACGAAAAGACAGCAATAAGATCTTATATTTGCTCCACTGTGTCTGTTAATGTGAAAGAGACTGCATTTCACCCAATCAAATTACGTGTTACAACACACTTATTTTGAATGTGATATTACAGAATACCGCTATTTACTGAGATAAGCTTGTTTTTCAACATAAAAAGTTGTTAGGCATAAGATCATGCCTTCTAAAGGTGAATTAGTTCACAGCTGTATTGGCTTTGGTATCATATGAATTTATACCTCGGGTGTTTCTTTGAAATGCTGATCTACATACTTCAAAGTATGGCAAAATCGGCAACTTTCATTTCAGATTGCCATATCTTTCGCTCCCAAGTAGTTTAATTCCCAATTCCCTGTGTGTATTCATATAAGCCCTACTTCAGGGATTTCGTTCGTAAACTACGGACTCACTATGTATGACTCACTATGTATGACTTTGATACCGCTAAACATTTTCAAAGGATATAGTATAGATATTAAAAAATTACTTGAGGTCATAGTTAACATTGAAGAAGGATATTTTAGGTAAGATTGAAAAAAAACATTGAATTTAAAACTGATACGTCCGGGTTTTTTTTTTTTTTCCTTTTCCGTCCTGTTGAAAAAGAGGATTCGGCTGTAACATCCAAAGCAACACAATGAAGCAGCCAAAGTAAAGATACTAAGCATTAACATCAAAGAAGTACATATCAGTTATTCAATCTCAAAAGAAGGGAGGAGATCTCCAACAAGACTCCGTTGCAACATCAATAGTAAAACACCAAAACACCCGATGCAAAAACACAAAAGACGAGTTCAGCACGAGACGGAAAAGAGACACACGACATGTAAACATCAAACACAAAAGACTACACATAAACCTTCAAAGTCGTGAAGGCAAGGAAAATCATTAGAATTTCAATCGGAACAGTTACGAAAATCGGAATAAACAACATTCCGAAGTGAGACCAGGTGTCTGAGGAAAGTCAGCGTCTCCTGATTGCACGCAACATCATTCACAACAGCTCCATGAAAACTTGGCTAGATGTACAAATTGATGTACATATCTGGTAAATATGTCTTTTTTGGCGATGATGACAGTCATTCAATAGAAAGAAAAAGAGGCAAAAAGGACAAGCACAACCAATTATGACATCAAAACAACGAATAGAAAATACTATACATAAACCAACGAGAACATAAGTGAATTGGCGACTTTATTAGCAGATGACGTTATTCTTATAACTTGCACACAAGTTTGGGTGCTGCTCCAACGATATAGACTATCCTTCTGCCTCTGATATTCTATCCCTTTCAATCTTACTGACTCTCAATACTTTATTTGTCATTTTATTGAAATGCATTCCATGTGTAAAATCTAAAGACTTGAAATGAACATCAAAAAGTACAAAAAAGCTAAATTCGATCAATTTCTGTTAATCATTTCTTCAACGCATTCGAAAAATTCTTTATCACATTTTTCTTGAAATTTTTAAAATATGGGTCCTGCAGCATCATATTCCGCCCATCCTGCTACGTTTTTCGGAACATTTTTGGACATAATAACTAGGATCACTGACGAGGGTTTATTACCCGAAACGTGCATGTCTGGTCATGCTGTAAATTTATCTGCTCTAAAATGATGCAAATGAATTTGAAGACGTTAAACATTTGAACCACTTGGTGAGTGTCACTGCTGGTGGACCAAGAGTCCTCGAGGGCACATAGTGCCAAGCTTGATCAATTTCGGTTGGTCGTTTCTTCAAATTTCCGTTTAAAAAATTTTCTCAAATTTCTAAAACCTGGGTCCTGTAGCATCATATCCCGGCCATTCTGCAATGTCTTTCGGTTATTTAGGTAATAATTTTCACAGATTTTGGTCATATTACATTGTTTAGATTGAGGATCACTGACTGAATTTATCTGTTCTAAAATTATGCTATTGAAATTGAAGACGTTAACAATTAATCCTTCTGTCGTAAAGTTGAGAAGGTAAGGAAAATCATTAGAATAGTACGGCAGTGATCCAACTCTATACCTTCTTGAAGAAAATTTCAAACCAATTTATTATGCACTAGATACGTGTTACGGATATTACATCCTCATTATTGATGCATCAAGCCAAACTGATTTTCAGAAGCCGCCAAAATCCATTACAGTAGCGCCCTCTGTTTTTTTTAATTTACCTTTGTCCATTTACTTTGCAGAGAGAACTTCAATTGAAAGTAAACAAGTGTCTATTCTTCATCAGGTACTATAAACAAGTAATCCCTACATTAAATCTGCCCTATTATCAAAAATTTGTCGAATCCATTTCGGTTCTTACCGCATCTGCCTCTCTATCAGGATAATGTCCGTTCAGGTGAAGACTTCCTAGCGAGTTAGCAGCATCCGGGTTACCGAGTCTATAAGCCTTTTCGAAGTATTCAACAGCTAATGTTATATTTCTGTCATAGTTCAGGGCATACCACCCCAAGGCATTAAGGGCTGCTGGGTTTTTCTGTGGATGAAAAATGAAATCATTTTATTGTTTCATCGGATGAAAGCTTAGGCTAGTACATGGTGTATTTACTATGCGATGTGAATGTATTTTCTTTTTACTGTATGTTTTACGTGGTGCCCAAATTTGTTGCAATCGTGCTCCTTTCGCTGGGTGTGTGTAGGGTGGTCATGCTGGAAATCCTTCCCTTTTCATTTCAACAAAACACATCATAGAAATCAAAAGTTAATGTCCTAGCACCATCCCTCCAATGGGGTTTTTTTCGACACGGAGAAAAGTGAAGGATCTCCAGGTTTTCGCTTAAGGTTGTTTCATTGTTTTGCTGTGGGTGCTATACATAACCTAGGAAAGGAAATTAACTCCAGCATGACCACCCTGCACACACCCAGCGAAACAAACCCACAAGAAAGTGACAAATGACATCAAACAAAACTACAAACCGCAAAATGACGCAATATTCACTAGAACATCATACAAACCAATCGAAACATACGTACAGAAACATCAAACATTGATGACAACATTATTAAAGGAAGGAGACCAATGTAGACCCGGCGCCGACTTTGGACGGCCATCTGCTATTAGCGAATAGTGTGGTTACCCGGATTGCGTGCACACAACCCTCCAACTTTTCCGGATACAAAGCGATCTCCATAGACGTACTATTGTTGTATAACGAGATAATTAAACGCAGTGACTTTTGTAACACAGATTCTTTGTAAATGGATCTATAAGAAATTTATGGCATGCATATAACAGTCTGTGTTCTGCTGGCTGAGGCGAGTTCAAGATCAATCGCCCGAGAAGTCTGACCAACTTTCAGATAGGACAGAGAATCAGTACCCAGTCTTCTCTGATGAGATCTAAACAAGGCCCGTCATGGAGTCCAGTGGCCAATGTGCAACGTTGGGAAAGGCACTGGCTCAAAATTGTAGATTGGTAAAGTACAATGCCCAATGTTATGTTGATGACTTTAGGATCATATCCTCGGTAAAGCAGGCGACCGACTATTTTCTTACATCTTTGGTTGAAGTTCAATCTGCCTTTGATCCATCATCCATCTGATTTTGTTTATTAGAAAGGAGGGGATGTCAAACAACATCTAGTTGAATTACCCACAGCAAAGCCCCAAACCACCCACTGTAAAACACAAAGAAGGCACACTCAGAAAGAGAAAATGACTACACATAAACCAACGACACAAATGGGCAATCGGTGCCAACTTAGGACGGCCATCTGCCACGTCAGTAGCAGACGGTGTGGTTGTCTTGGATTACGTGCGCACAACCCTTCCCACTTTTCCGATTTTCCAGAAGTCTCGAAGAACGTACCATTTTGGTGTAAACAACCTCCTCACTGTCAGATGACCACACACAAACAAAACTGCAAAACGCAGGGGTCCGTAATGTCACCGTAAAATGAAGGCAATGAAATTCCCAATGATACATATTCTGATGCTGGAGTATTGAATAAATTTCATTTAACTAATGGAGGTACTGTTTACCTTGTTAGCTGATTTCTTAATGTGATCAAGACCCTCTGATACATTCTTCTTGGTACCTTGTCCCTGAAATATGATTTGTATATATGTATAACTGTCTTAAATCATCCGTTTTGATATTCTCTTATGTAATAAAGTTTTTCTCTTTGGAACAATCTTGCATTGTTTTTAATCTTATACTCCCTCTTAAAGCTACCTCCCCCAAAAAAGCCAAAAACGAAGAAGATAATTAAGTGAATTAATAATGGAAGAAACATAACTGAAAGACGAAAAAAGAAATGTAAACGTTTAATCGCATCCTGGTTGTTTTATATCATGTGATAAAATTTGGGACAATGATACATTACTATAGTAACGATTTGATTGTTTCTGACAGTAGTGTTGGACACTTAATTGATTATTTTGTTGATCATAGTTGACAAGTGTCACAGTGATGTAAAAAAAATCACACTCACCCTGACCAACAGAATACCGTAGTCATACATAGCTACAGGGTCCTGTGACTCCGCTCCCATTTTGAAGTATTCTATGGCAGCCTGCATGTTCCTCTTTAATCCCTGAGATCCCCAGAACAGGGCCCGGGCTACTTGTTGCTGTAGAGAAACAAACAACATGACTGTATTGAAATCATATAAGGGTATAAAACATATTATTAATACTAAAACTATATCAATATTGAGTAAGCTCATCACCAAAATCATAAATTAATGAAAGGAGGTTATCTCCAAAAGGACTCGGTATCAAAAATATCAAAAAGCGAAAACATTAAGTATAAATGTTAAACGTCTTTAAATTCAATAGCTTCATTTAAGACCAGATCAATTTACAGCATGGACCAGACATGCACGTTTCGGGTACTTAACCCTCGTCAGTGATCCTCAGTCTAAATAATGTAATATGGCCAAAAAGTGTGAAATTATTATGTCCAAAATTGTACCGAAAGAAGTAGCAAAATGGGTGGGATATGATGCTACAGGACCCACGTTTTATGAATTTCAAGAGATTTTGTAACAGTGAGACCAGCTGCCGGGGTACTTTAAGTGTCTACAGCTAATTAAGTCGGACACCTGCTGTTAAAACAATTTGCATTTAAGCTTCATACCTGTGCTGTCAGAACACCTTTTTGTGCCTGGTGTTTTAACCAGTGGAAAACATCCCCGTCCTCGTCTGTTTGTTCCCTGAGAGTGTCCTCGTCTGTTAATCTCACCGATTCCGTTTCTACCTGAAATGTAGATACACACTTAAAGGTTGGACTCTATCTTATCATAAAGTGTTTCGCATAATCACTTTGGCAACACTGATGAGGATTTGCTATACGAAGCACGCGTCTGGTGCATTGGAAATGGTTTGAAAATTTCTTCAAGAATGCAAAGAGTCGGAACACTTCCGTATTTCCGTATAATCATAGATTGGTATATGTGGACAAAATGAAATAAGTTTTTCACAAAAGACATCACTTAAAATGATTTTTTATGAATTATTTCCAATATTAGACATTTTTCATCGTGACGAACTTCGCACTTCGAACTTCGTACATGTACTTCGAACATTGAAGAAAAAGTGGCGTAGCTGCCGTTCGCGTATAAATTCATAAGCAGAGTCATCTACATTTTGATTAGTATACACAATGGAATGGTATATTGGACTTCCTGTACAACTAGCGCGCTGTATTTGGCAACCAACTTTTGAAATTAAAGTGCGAAGTTCGTCACGGTGAAAAAAAGTCTAGTCAAAAAGTAATACAATGTATACACAGCCAAATGCGCTTCACATAAAATTCATATTGAAAGAGCGTCAGCTGAATTTCACGTGAAAGTTATGAAAATTTTAACTAAGATATATGTGAAAAAATATTTATATGAAATTTACTTGAATGTCACATAAATTTTACTTCACATGAAATTCACATGAATTGTCATGCGTGACTTTTATATAAAACTTAATTGACACGAAGAATTGGATGTGAAAAAAAAAATTCATGTAAATTTCACATTCGTGCGTTTTTCGTTTTAAATCACATGTGAACTTTTATGTACAATTCATATATTTTTCACATGTGAGCCACAATTGTCTGAGTACAGTAGCTACATGTACATACGTCTGTCTCCTTGTGTGTCTCTCTGTCTGCTCTCGTTGTGTCAGCTACGTACTTATAGTACACTGTTGATAATAAATACCACGTTATTAACTAATTGCATACTGAATGAATACGATTATAAGACTCCATTCCATTTTAGGGACTGTTTTAAACTCAACAATGGATGAAAAACAGTGACGAATTACCCTATCCTGTGTCTTATTTCTAAGCATTTTTTTTTCTATTTTTCTACTTTTTTTATATTCTTATGTTAACGTTTCTTAATTTCGCGAGAGTATTATTAGTATTAATCATACATGGGAAACGAGCGATGAGTATAACGAATATTGTTTTATCTGAGAGAAAGGAGGGAAACGATAAAAAACAAATATAATTTACGGTGAAACAAGTCACTGTCACAAATTGAAAAGGCACGAAATAAGATGCACAAGTGAATCTTAAGAAAATTAAATCTATAATATACAGTAGTTGATTTTTAAATCTACATACAAAAATAATTTAATAAACATATCATGAAGTAATGTATTCTATTTTTTATGTACTCACTATAAGCTTGTTCTGGGTCTATTGTAACACCATCTAGCCCATATCTATGCTTGTGTGCCAGGGCTAAAGCGCTCAGTCTATGCCGTCCCAAAGTCCCTAACATATGATACGCCTGTGACTGAATGACAATACAAAAACAGAAATCTTGTGAAACACCAATACCAGCGTCGACAGTGTTTTCAGAGTAAACTTTGATTTCATAATTTAAAATACATCTATCTCTGAAGCTAAAACAGATCATAGCAAATATTTCAATTTTTTGCAAGACAGCCAAAGAGAGAATCTAAATTTCTAAACCCGGAATCTCGGCGCGTGAAAATGAATTCTATGATTTGCCACATACAAATCATGAAAATTCATAATATGACATTGAAACAGATATCAATAAATACACAAAATAATTCAAACTACTCCCTTGAAAACTGTTATTTTCCTAGATTAATTTTCTTTAGTTATTTATTATTGACAATATACACCTTAACAGTTATCAAAGAGTCAGTATGTACCTGTATAGGGTCTGATTTCACAAAGAAACCATTACTTAATACTACTGAGAGCATGTACATAGCATCATATTGTCCCAAACAAGAGGACTGCTTCAAGGTGCGAATATGCCTCCTAAGCTTCTTTATATTTCTCTCCTGAAAGAATAAAAAAAAATAAGACGATAAAGATTGGGAGAAATGTTCCAATTCTGTTACAAGAAAACATAACATATATCGAAATTTAGGCAAACATATTTTGGAATACAGTTGACAATTGACCATTGAATTGTCAACTGTATTCTAGAATACAGTTGACAATTGACCATTGAATTGTCAACTGTATTCTAGAATACAGTTGACAATTCGATTTAGAAATAAATGTTATAATAATATCTTCAGTCTTAAATGTTAACCATATCTGATTTTACGTTCCAGTTTATTATCTAAGCAATCCCCCTCCCCACATACACACAATAAGATCAAATTCACACAATAAAATTCAGACATGAAAATACTTTTGATTGGTAATAAAATTCAGACATGAAAATATTTTTGATTGGAAATGGTTGAAATTTTATAGTAATCCCCTGGTTAGGGAGCTGATATTTTCAGGGATTCATGCCTAGGTATAGACACGTACACACTAAAAATTTGGTGAGGGTACATGACCTAATTACCGAGAAATGAGACCGAGAACTTTGCCAATATTTCTAAAATTCTGACGAAGTCTCAAAATTTTCGAAGTTCAAAATTTTATAGTAATCCCCTAGTTAGGGAGCTGATATTTTCAGGGATTCATGCCTAGGTATAGACACGTATACACTAAACATTTGGTGAGGGTACATGCCCTAATTACCGACATATGAGACCGAGAACTTTGCCAATATTTCTGAAATTCTGACGAAGTCTCAAAATTTTCTAAGTTCAAAATTTTATAGTAATCTCCTGGTTAGGGAGCTGATATTTTCAAGGATTTAGGCCTAGGTATAGACACGTACACACTAAAAATTTGGTGAGGGTTCATGACCTAATTACCGAGAAATGAGACCGAGAACTTTGCCAATATTTCTGAAATTCTGACGAAGTCTCAAAATTTTCTAAGTTCAAAATTTTATAGTAATCCCCTGGTTAGGGAGCTGATATTTTCAGGGATTCATGCCTATGTATAGACACGTACACACTAAACATTTGGTGAGGGTACATGATGATACATTTTCAGTATCGTAACCAGGGGAATACTATAAAAGTTTGGACTTAGATTTTTTTTCAGAATTTGTCTGAATTGTAGAAATATTAGCAAAGTTCTCGGCCTCATTCCTCGGTAACAAGGTCATGTACCCTCACCAAATTTAAAGTGTGTTTGAGTCAATGCCTAGGCATGAATCCCTGAAAATTTCTGTATCGTAATCAGCGGAATACTATAAAAGTTTGAACTTAGAATGTTTTCAGAATTTGTTTGAACTGTAGAAATATTGGCAAAGTTCTCGGCCTCATTCCTCGGTAACAAAGTCATGTACCCTCACCAAATTTAAAGTGTGTTTGAGTCAATGCCTAGGCATTGATCCCTGAAAATTTCAGTATCGTAACCAGGGGAATACTATAAAAGTTTGAGCTATTACCAACAGGATGTGCCAATGCTTTGCTTCATTTATTTTTTATTCTGTAAAAAGTGGAGGTGTGGCTTGGGTGTCATATGAATTTTTTTTTTTTGCGTGATGAAATAGTAATACAGAAAATTTATCATGCATTATATTTTTAATACAATTGTTTCTTAGTCGAATTGTCAACTGTATTCTGGAATGCAGTAGACAATTCAATTGTCAATTGTCAACTGTCAACTGTATTCCAAAATATGTTTGCCCGAAATTTACATCTCGCAAAAATCATATCTTCGATATTTTATTAAAGGAAGAGGTTGTTCTTGTCATACTTGCTTTTCTAAGTGTGTGTGTAAATTTTGGTGCTGAGACAAAAGCCGAACCCTTTACATATTTACACACCTACTTTGAATAGGAAGTATGATAGGAACTATGTGGTCATGACGAGCGTTATTTTGTAACGTTTTCTTTGTAATTTTTGACGTTTGAAAATTTAGTGACCGACTTCTCCAGCACATGACCGTTACACTGCGATGTCATCGGCTGAGATATGTGTGAAGAGTGGTTATAATTTATTCATTCTGGAATGTGTTTAAAAACCTGCATATTTCAACTTACCACTGACACTATGGTTTTGTTATACAGTGAATCTGCTATTTCTTTAACATTAGCATGCCTTCGTCGCTTTATCTTTCTGCGGATTATTCCGTCAACGATTTTATAATTTTTAGACAGGCTGGCATCCATGATAGAACATTTATTAGAATCTGGGAGATCCTTGATAATAAACTTCCACTTTCTGGTGTATTCCATGAAAGGTTTATAACATCTGTCTAAAGCAAAAGATTTCTTCAGTTACATGTACAGCATTTTCTTACTTCTCACGAAATATTACCTAAATTAATTGTGTACTTTCTTGATGTTCAAATCAATTCACCAACATTCATATGTAGATTAAATGCAGACTAGCATTGGCAAACGAAGTTCACTCTAATAACGTTGCAGAGCTCTACGTTTTTTTGTTTTTGTTTTTTTTTTTTTAGAATTTTGATGTTCATTTTGGAAAAATTGAACAAAGTGATTCAATTTACCTTGAAACTGTTTATTTCTTTTATGTCTATAGTACCATGCGCTTCGTTGATTAACCCATTTTGTGAAATGGTGACATTTTTCATCTCGTTTTGTAAGTCCAAGTTCGAACATTGGATGATAGGGACTAGGAAACGGAATCTATATAAGAAAAGCAAACATACTATGTATTCCCTTAAGCATATTTGACACGTATTGCTGTCTATGTTAAAAATAGCATTGGAGGGATGGTGCTAGGATTTTTAACCTCCTTTGATTTCGATGATGTTTTTGGATGAAATGACATGTTTTCGATATAGTAATAAAATAATTAAGTATTATAGGAGGTGCTGTTAGAGATCTATATGTATGTAAGGGACATTGACAAACCTGTTTTGGATCCACCAGCTTGTTTCTGTAGTATGTTGCTTGACCTATGTATCCTCTGAATCCATTGGTTTGTTCAGCCCCGCCCATCACGAATAAACCCTCTGTGTCGTCAAGGTAAACATCACCAGCATTTCTAATATAAACAGTTTTCAAGAATAAATCAAGATGTATATTATTATGTACATTCATGTACATCTATTCAAAAGGTATTCTTTGTTGAATTGACACTTTCTGAGGTAGCAGATTGCAAAACTTTATGGTGGATTTTTGTCCCCCGCTTTCGCGAAAGCGCGGGGACATTAAAACCGGTTCGTACGTCTGTCCGTCCGTCTGTCCGTCAGTCCGTCTGTCACAAAAACTTTAACCTTGTGCATAACTTTTGAATGGTAAGTGATAGGGCTTTGATATTTCACATGTGTATTCCTTGTGACAAGACCTTTCAATGGATACCAAAATTTTTGACCTTGTGACCTTGACCTTGGACTTTGACCTAATTATTAAAAACTTTAACCTTGACCATAACTTTTGAATGGAAAGTGATAGGGCTTTGATATTTCACATGTGTATTCCTTGTGACATGACCTTTCCATGGATACCAAAATTTTTGACCTTGTGACCTTGACCTTGGACTTTGACCTACTTTTCAAAAAACTATAACCTTGACCATAACTTTTGAATGGAAAGTGATAGGGCTTTGATATTTCACATGTGTATTTCTTGTGACAAGACCTTTCCATGGATACCAAAATTTTTTACCTTGTGACCTTGACCTTGGACTTTGACCTACTTATTAAAAACTTTAACCTTGACCATAACTTTTGAATGGAAAGTGATAGGGCTTTGATATTTCACATGTGTATTCCTTGTGACAAGACCTTTCCATGGATACCAAAAGTTTTACCTTGTGACCTTGACCTTTGAGTTCGACCTACTTTTCAAAAAACTATAACCTTGTCCATAACTTTTTAATGGAAAATGATAGGGCTTTCACATTACACATGTGTATTCCTTGTGATGAGACCTTTCTGTTGGTAACAACAACCTGACCTTGTGACCTTGTCCATGGAGGTTGACCCACATTTAAAAACTTCAACCTCGACCATAAGTTTTTGATTTTAATTTAAATCATAGGTCTTAAATATTTCACATGTGCATACCTTTTTGTAAGCCCTGTCCCTTGGAAACAAAACAAAAGTTTGTACCTTTTGACCTTTTCTTGGAGTTAATCTTTCATATTTAGAATGTTGATAATATATGAGATATATTATTAAAACTTAAGAATGGGGGATGTCTGTAAGCATTTCTTTAAAGACAAACACCCAAAAGCGGGGAACCACAATTCCTTGAATTTGACTTTTTGTTTTGTTTTGTTTTGTTTTTTTTTTTTTTTTTTGTTTAAATCTTTTCATTTTAAGGGTTATGTATAGATATGATCACATGTTCAATAGTTTAATTTCAAAACTCAAGTCCGTAAGATTATTGATTATCCTTTTTGTTTACCATTTTGGTCTTTTAACATTAAGATTGATTTGGTCGATGACTTTCACTCTTTTATATTGAAAAAGAAAAGAAAAAGAAATAAAATGCGATTATAACTCACGTATACTCTGTGTGTAAAGTTTTAGTGAAATCTTCGCCAAGATTTAACGTAAGCTTCCACTGAAATGAATAAAAAGTCAATTAAAGAATATGTTCTTTGTTACTATTTTCTTTCAATCATTTACATATCAGACTGCGTAACCAGAGTACTTTTAAACTGGAGGCACTTTCAGTCAGGGGGTTGGGGGGATTCAAACAGCGAAGTTCCGAAATATATTGGATTGCACACTTTTACAGGCCAATTTTCTGCGTTAATATTACCTTTTGTACACTTTCTTTCTTCTTTATTGTGCAAAACGAGGTGGCAGCATCTGCGTACTTGAGTACACCTGGCTACACGCCTGCTATATGGACCCAGTGAATGAAAGTCAAACTCAAAAACGAAAATTAGAATCTAAAACTACTCAAAACAAATACATGTAGGCCAGCAAAGTCTTCAAAGTTTATATATAAAACAGAACTTTCTCAAGAAAATAAATAAGCGCACATACAGACGGAGACAATAACACAGTACCATAGAAATACGATGGACATACAGACGGAGACAATAACACAGCACCATAGAAATACGAAGGACAAACAGACGGAGACAATAACACAGCACCATAGAAATACGATGGACATACAGACGGAGACAATAACATAGCACCACAGAAATACGATGGACAAACAGACGGACACAATAACATAGCACCATAGAAATACGATGGACATACAGACGGAGACAATAACACAGCACCATAGAAATACGATGGACAAACAGACGGAGACAATAACATAGCACCATAGAAATACGATGAACAAACAGATGGAGACAATAACATAGCACCATAGAAATACGATGAACAAACAGACGGAGACAATAACATAGCACCATAGAAATACGATGGACAAACAGACGGAGACAATAACACAACACCATAGAAACACGGAGGACAAACAGACGGAGACAATAACATAGCACCATAGAAATACGATGGACAAACAGACGGAGACAATAACATAGCACCATAGAAATACGATGGACAAACAGACGGAGACGATAACATAGCACCATAGAAACACGATGGACAAACAGACGGAGACGATAACATAGCACCATAGAAATACGATGGACAAACAGACGGAGATGATAACATAGCACCATAGAAATACGATGGACAAACAGACGGAGACGATAACATAGCACCATAGAAACACGATGGACAAACAGACGGAGACGATAACATAGCACCATAGAAATACGATGGACAAACAGACGGAGACGATAACATAGCACCATAGAAATACGATGGACAACACTATCATATAAACAAAATCCAGAGTCCTGTATATAGAATGTATTGTTGCTGGTTAAAAATCCGCTGTATAAATTAATAGGTAAGTTCACACATATTCAAATATCGCCTTAAATTACTTTTCAACCAAGTAAGAGTCAAATAAAAATGCTAAACTAAATGTATTGCTGGAAAGTACATGTAGGAGATGTTTATTCTTTTCGATTACCTGATCTCATCTCCATTGGGAATTCACTTTTGCTTCATTAGCTGTTAAGTTTCGAGTGTTTTTTTTTTTCAGAGTTGTAATGTTTTGATTTTGATTATTGTGGGTGTGTTTGACTTCTTCTCACTGCGTTGACTACTTTGTAATTATGGATTCAATAACGTTCTGTTTGTGAAGAATACGTTTTACTGTAAATCAGGATCTTCTTTAACTCATTTGTGTCACACTTATGCCCTTTGCCGTGTGGAGCTCGTAAAAAAGTTCCCCGCGAGGGGTTTGGCAGTAAGTGTTTTGAATATATTTCCCTGACATTGTCGCCATAGCACTTTCTACATAGACGCAACCTCAGACAGTGCATGTATTTTATATATTGTTTTCATTTACATGCGTGAACATCGAAGGCGGGTGCGGCTAGTCAACAGGGGATGCTTACTCCTCCCGGGCACCTAATCCCACCTCTAGCTTTCTAGATGTCCGTCGATGCTCAATACGGTGCTCTGTTGTGAGTGTTGTTGAGGTTATCGTCAGGATTTTCTTTAACTCATTTGCATTTTCTTGTTTTCAGACTTTGTTGCTTGGGTGTTTAGCTGTTTTAGTAGAATTGCAAGCGTTCATTGGGTTTAATGTACCTGTCTATCTTCTATTCGCAGAACTAACCGGAACCACTGATGTTTTGGTGCTGTGAAATACGGAATCGCTGCTGAAGTTTCTCCGTTGGTTAGAGTCACCTGTATGTGAAATTTACCTGAAACATTACAAATGGATTAAATATGAAAATATTACGGATAAAGATGGATTAAATATGAAAAAATAAGGTTAAAGATGGATTAAATATGAAAAATAAGGTTAAAGATAGATAAAAAAAATATGATAAAATAAGGTAAAAGATGAATTAGATATGACAAAATTAGGTTAGGTATTTTAGTAGAGAGGTATGAAATAAGCATCCGCCAAATGATGTAATTGTTCTCATTGTTCCCGTCTGTTTGTGTCCTTTTTCTCATTTCATGTTTGTGTGTTCCACTGTGCTTATCTTTACATAGAAGAAAATTGAAGTGATACAACTCGTTACTTTAAAAAAATTGGATGCATCAGACCGTTGTTTCAGAAATAAACATCAAAGAAGTACCTAGCAATTATTCAGTCTCAAAGTCGAGAAGGCAAGGCCAAATCGTGAGAATTGCCATCGGAACGTTTGCGAATCCCGGAATGAACAATATTCCGAAGTGGGAGAGCAACATCTTCATCAGTGGTACTTCAAGCCACAACAATTTTCAGGTACAGCCAACTATATTTTAGTAGCGCTCTCTAATTTGTGTATCAGTGTGCGGTTCCAAATTTCCTATAGGGTCGATTCAGTAGTTATAAGATAAATAAAATCTATTACCAAAAGAGCATTGGAGGGATGATGCTTCGATGTTAACCTCCTTTAATTTTGATGAGCGATAGTTTAATATGACATGAAAAGTTTCCAGAATAGCAATATATGATGTCGATTTGATGGAGGACTATAACAAATCTTCTTTTGAACGACAGAACTGGAGAGAAAGTTATTAATACACTTGAAACATCCCATCGCGGGGAAAATGTTTCAAGATTAATCTTCTGGTATCACATTACAGCTGTAATGAGTCTCCCCAATCATTTACCTCAAACATTCTTACCTTCTCTTGTAATAAAGATGAGTGGGGTCCTATATTGCCTGTCCCATGTCATATGATGCATAATACTACACAGGCCTCCGCCATGACAGTAGTCCAGTATATATACCCATACTGATATGGTTAGTCTAAAATAACAAAAATATTGTCTATAAAGAGGGAGGCGACCTCCAACAAGAGTCGTTTGCAGCACCCACTACAAAAGACCTAAACAACAGAGTAAACAATTACAAGTAAAAACACAAAAGGGACAATGAACACCAACATATACGGCAATGGTCAACTTACTACTTCATGACGGCTTCATTTTCTTCCCCTTCTTGAATAATATAGTTGTTTCGTTCCCCCTTCATGCCTTGTCGTAATTGATAATTTATTCCACAGCAACATCAAACCACCTTTCTGGGGGGAAAAGCAACTTTAACTCGGAGTGTTTTGGGGCGACTGAGTTGTCAGTGCAGAATTTTTAGACTATCGATACAGTGAAAATGTAAAACACTATTGCTTGGAGGTATTTTAGGTCAGGATGGTCCAAAACAACGAATGTGTCATATTCATCGGTTTCAATCTTTTTCAGCATGGTTAAAGTTATCTGTGTTACCAACAACCAGGAGATGCTTACTCCTCCCGGCATAAACTTACCTTTTCTCCGTCAGGGTTTTACGTTTGCTGTTTCGCAGAATGTTTTCACTTTGTTCGAGTTGATTTTGTATTTTTTCCCTGGTTTTCGCACCTGTTGATAGTTATTGTGAATTTGTGTGTGACTCTCGCTCACAGACTGTTGTCATGTCTGTCGCTCAAAACTATGATCATGTTGATATGCTCCATCAGTGATTTTACTACCCCTAAATTAAAGCTAAATTACTATATTTTCATGAAAATTAACTCAGGTCCGGAAAAGTTTAGTCTTTATGGCTAACTTCTCGATTTCAGAGCCTATTCAAATTTGTATGGGATATTTTGGAAAGGGGAGTAGGTTTTCACCAAAAATAGGTTGATTCAAGGGTTTTGTTTAGGCATGCCGTCTCACCTTGGATGACGTATCATTTTTCTTCTGTGTCTCTCAAGATCAAGGTTATTGAACGGAGAGAAAGAGCGGTAAACACCGTATGCTAGACCATTGATAACGGCAGGGTAGGATATCAACTTTATTACTTCTGAAAAATATATCAAGAATAAAGAAATAAAACGTTATCTGAAAAAAATAGAAATATATGTGTCTATAAATGGAAAATTTGCATTCGTCTACAAATGCAATATTTACAGAGGCACAATGTGGTTTAATTTGATGTATCTTCTACTGACGTGAAGACAGACATTTCACACACTCCCATCTGAATAGTTGGTCGTAAACATTGTTATGAAAGGGGGATTTCTAGGGATTGGTAAATGTATACATTTGTATAATTAGCCAAAAGTAGCTCCACGATCGTCATTTAGATGTATATTTTTGCGTTAATTTATCTTATTTCATTATTCAATGTTTCAATATCTTTTACTTGCTGCAGGAAGTGTGATGGGGATGTTTTTGGTTATGCATTCTCCAGAGTTTCTTGTTCTAACTTTATTAACTTTGTTAGTAATTTCTCTAGACTTACCGTTCTCATATGGGCAAGAAGGAATATTCATTACAGAGATATCTGAAATCACATTGTACGGCCACCTTCTTGGTCTGGGCATGCGCGAAAATGGCGCGGGGAAATTAGCATCATATGAAACTTTAACCAATGAGCGACTGTAAGCATCATGATTACGTTTTGCAACTTTCCACCAATCGGGAGCCAATATCCAAGCTTTTAATTTTGAATTATTTACAAACTTATATTCACTATTATATAAATCTGGTCTATATGCTAGATTATCTGGAAGTTTTAATTTCACATATTTAGATTTATTTCTTGCACTCGGGTTGCACTTCCAAGCTTTCCGAAATATTTTCCTTTTCGTGAATTTTTCAACATCTGCGACGATTTCTACACCCACAATCCTTTGCTTTGAGCATGCGTACTCCACTTTTATCCAGTCTGAGTGATATACATATTTCGGCAGATTAGTCACTTGCACATAATCCTCTCTGTTATGAGATTGTGTATCTATAACAAGGGACATGGTCTCCGGCTTTGTTGACGAACATGTCTGAAAAATAAAACAAAAGCAGTAATAAGGAGAACATTATTCTGGGGGGGAGGGGGGTTCGTAAAAAAAGTTATTTCTGAAACATTAGAATCTGTGATCAAGAAAGCAAATCTGGAACACCCCCCCCCCCCCCCCCCCCCCCCCCCCCAACTAGATCTATTATAATATTTTTTTCTCCAAATTAATGAAATCCTCGACTCGGATCTACCCACCTTCACATTTTTTCTAGATAAGCACATGATAAACATACGAGGGCTGTTCGATAAATTCGTAGAAAAGTTTAATAAAACTTTTTCCGTAATCGTCAAACATTTTGTTAATATACTAATTTATTCCTTAAGATTTCATATTCTTATTGTGCAAAATTTAAAGCAATCGGTCAACTAGGAAAGAAATACGGTGTTTTTCTTTAGGAATGACTTCAGAAAGCGGCGCAGTAAATTACGTCCAAAACGACGCTACGCAAATTACGGAGTACTTATCATTTTTATCCTTTTCATCTGTGTCTAAATTTGAAATCATATTGAGGCATAAGTCGTTTACTGTATGTCAATCTGTTCAAAAACAAATCATACAGATTAAAATAGGCCATCATGTGCTCAAATTATTTCCTGGTTCTATATAAAATCTGTTCACAATTGGTGCATAAAAAGTTCATATAAGAACGTATGGATCATTCAATTTTGTTTTCTCATGTCGTCCAAATCATTCTTTTAAAATGATTTTTATCAAATTATCACCTTCGTTGCAAATTATAGGCATATGGACGTGCGCTCAAAACATTTTCTTGCATTCCAAATGTATCATCTATAAAAGTATAATGTCTTTTGTGGAGTTTGTATCGGCTTAAATGAAAGATTTATGATTTCATTTTGTGTAATAATTGCAGGAAGACGTCATTATTTACAAGCATACTTCTTGATGGTGCTTCTTGTAACAGTGATATCTAGATACCAATGTATCGTAAATAGTTCAAATTTCTGTATGATAACTTTCAAATTCTATGAAATAATAACTATATACATCGACTTTCTCGTCGTCCACAGTTAGAAATAATGAAGGAATAATGTGCGTCTGTACACGATTTCGATATCTCAATTTTCGTACTGCGCCGCTATACGTCACAACATATAATTTGAGACAATGATTTAAATGACATAATATTTCAATCACCATCACATTGTATAAATTGATTATCATAAACCTCATCAATGTATTGTAAGAAAATTGTAAGGTTACTGTCACGCATTTCTGAAATATTGCGATTGTCTACGAACTTTTCGAACAACCCTCGTACTAATGTTTTTAATAATTTATTTATCGATGAAATAAGATTAAACATACAAAAGTATAACGAGCGTGCGACGGAAAGGCCCGAGGAAGTGCGATTGCCCGTCCGTCTGTCTGGTCGACAGTCGTCAAGTCACGAAACTTCACTTCGGTCATTTTATTTTACTTTTCATCGTGTTTCGGTTTTTGATGTATTTGCTATAGAGAAAGACTGGGATAATACAAATATATTATCAATGAAAATACAGAAATCTTTTAATGAAATAAAAGCTATAAGAAAAAAAATAAAACATTTTCATATCAATGAAATGTATGATTTAATTCACTTAATCTAATGAGGGTCTTATCTCAGTTGATCCCTATTTAGAAGGAAGATGAAAAAGAATAGAATCTTTTATTAGCACAGACCAAAGAATAATATGGCGCTATGTAAACGTAAAATGCAGATGGTACATACTGAGCGGACCCTTATTCAATTCAGTCGATCAAACACCAAGAAAATCAAACATAAGAATCAATGAATGTCATTGTACAATAAGACTGTGTTCTTTATGATAGTACAGGATGACACCACGTGCATGGACCACAAGTTTGTAAAAATCAATTCACAAACAAATAAAAAAGAGCATCTGTTTGTTACTCTATGTGATATAGACTTTACTGAGATCCATTGGCGGATAAAAAATCCTTTTTTTACGTTCGATATGTAAAATCTCGAGATAAGAGGATCGCTCATCCCACCACAACACCATCTCTTCCTCTTTCGCAGGCCAAGCTTCTTTAAGGGAAAATGAAAATGTGTGACGTACTTTTCATATAAGTATGTAAATTTGACAATCACTACAACCCTCCCCCTTCCTTTGGCTTTCCATTATCCACCTCTTTCCATGAGACAAAACATTTCTTTATTCATGCTTATGAACTCCTCAGCCCCTCTCCTACCTTTTATTCATATACCGGTGTTTGGAGGTGCGAACCTCCCACACCACCCTACCCCCCCCCCCCTCTCAGCGCCCTGTATCTTAGCGTGGATTTCCCTTCCTTTATCTCTCTCCAAACTTATTTCGGGTGTTAAAGATAGCAGAGTTGAGATTTTTTCCACCTTAGGATTTTACACGTATGAAAATAAACATTTTATTAAAATAAAAAGAGTGATTGATCCGATATTGAATGGGAGGGATTGAATACTGATTCGATAACATTGAAAATTGTTGATAAATTTATCCCTAGGTTCAATTTGAAACTCATAGGACGTTTTCTTATGTAATGAAATAACTTTCTGTTTAGAGTCTGTATACGTGTTCAAATAAATGTTCCTTCAGAGAAATATCTTATTTAAAGGTTTGGAAGGGGTGAGGGGTCGGAAAGCGAGTATACTTGTACATGCACATCATTAAAAAACAATTTTTAAACAACTAAGAATAAGTCCCTATCTTAAAATCAACTTGAAAGATATCTAAGCTTATCAGAAATAATATCGTTTATTACATCACATAAAAATCAGTATTGAAAAAAAAACCAAGATCTTTTTTTCATATCAGAACTTTTGAACCGCAATTCTTGTCGTTATTTTTACTTCAGAAGACATTAAATTTGAAGAATTGACTTACCTTAATAAACAATTCGGTGAGTAAAGAAAAATATGTAAATAAGAAGATTATTTTACGTGGATAATCAGACTCCGCCATCTGTAGGCTCTGATAACACGTATATAGAGATCTATATTGATCTGGTTAAGGTTTGTGGAAATAGAGTTATCTTTCTTGACACAAGGTATTTCAGTTAGTTACTTAAGTTAGTTAGTTAATTAGTTAGATCGTTCGTGCATTCGTTCGTTCGTGCGTGCGTGCGTGTGTGCGAGGGTGCATGCGAGGGTGCGTGTGTGCGTGCGTGCGTGCGTGCGTGCGTGCGTGCGTGCGTGAGTGAGTGAGTGAGTGAGTGAGTTAGTGAGTGAGTGAGCGAGTGAGTGAGTGAGTGAGCGAGTGAGTGAGCGAGTTAATGCATTTATGTACATACCAGAATTATTTCAAAGAAGTATGCACAGTTTCTTCATCACCATCATCTTCTTCTACTACTTCTGAGGGGTGGACAGGGTGAAAGGGAGGGAGCAGGTAAGGGGGCGGGAGGGGGAGAGAGGCAACCCCTGTCCAACCCACCAAACCCCCCCCCCTTCTATTTGTGATCTATCTGATTTGATTTTTCTTCTTAATTAATAACTGTAGTACTTCGTATGTCGAAACAGACATAAGGCACGGTCCATTTGATATTCTGGGGGGGGGGGGCGCTTGGGGTTTTTTTTTTGTTTTTTTTTTTCGAAAAACATATTTTCTTCTTTAAAGGCAAGATCATATTCAAAAATATCAAAAATTATACATGTGACTGAAAAAGGGGCTTCCTTAAATGCTTAAATACAATATCAATATCATTTATTACTATTAATAGATACATGTATCACCATATAGTCTAAAATTTATATACAATCTTGGAAGGAAAATTTAATTAAGTTTTTCACTGATATACATTTCTAAATTTAAAAATGTGTCTAAAAGACCCTCCCCTAAGGCCCTCTTACATGTTACGTGACCTTATATACATTTTGTTTACTTAAAATTATATCACATTGTAAAAATCTTTTATCTCTCTCAGTTTAGAAGTCAATACAAGTTTTACATAAAAATTTAGTAATTTAAATAAAAATGAAGTTTTTCCGTTGAAAGAACACGTGTCAAACATTCTTGATATACACATCAATTGTTAGAAAAAAATCCTTGCTCCAACTTTGCTAGAAAAAAAAATTTTTTTTGCCCCGGTCCAGGACGAAAAAAATAATCTTGCTCTGACAAAAAACCAAACCGCCAACCAGGCTATTTTTTTTTCATTTTTTTTTTTTTTTTTTTTTTTTTTTTTTTCATTTTTGAGTCACATATATACATACAAACAAACAAAATATGAACATATATTAGTCATACATAATACAGTTTACAAGATGGACATTGTTGAATATACGTGTGATAAAAATATTTCATACACAGTACAGATGTTAACAGGATAATTATATTTGGAAGTACATACTCATCAGGGAATGTTCTTGGATGAAACTTACAACATTTTTATTCTTTTTATTGTAACTGTATATTTGATTTATATACTAGTATATTAAACAACATCAAAAAATATTAATACACAAATGCTCTCTTTTTGCATAAAATGTGTAATGTGTTACACTGTTAAAAAATTGATTCTAATATAGTGCAATCCCTCAAGAAAATCTCTCTTTTTTCAGTTTTATTGAATATTTGTTTGTATGCTTCATATTGAAGCTTTAAAGATAGAAGGAAATCTCTAGTGTTTAAATGTTCATTTCTGACCTTTTTGCGATATATATAATATTTTAGGGTTAGTATAAATAGACTTTCAGGATCATTATTGTATGGACCTAAGATAAACTTTTTAAATGATAAATCAAAATCAATATGAAAGCTTTCTAAGCGCTGAGCACAATCTTTAATCAAATTTTGCACTGAGTGACAATTCCAAAGCAAGTGTATTATAGTTTCTACTTCTGCATGACAAAAAGAACATAGTTCGTCATCTCTAAGATTCATTTTAAAAGCAGTTTTATTGGTTGTTAAGATATGCCTGTTAATCCTGTATTGAAACCATTTTAACTTCGGATCTAGAATTTTTTTTATGGATAGATGAATCTTTTTCCAATCATCAATATCGCCAATATGTGTTTGACTAGACCATTTATTGATAATTACGTTATCGCCTTTTTTGAATTTTAGAACATTGTACATATCTTTCGAACCTTTATTTGACTTAAGAACTAATCTCATTTTTAGTGGGATAAAAGGATAAGGTATTTTTTTTCATTACGTATCTCGCTTTGCTTGCAAAGTGGGAAATAGATGATTTTATGCTAAGAAAATCCAAAAAGTTTGTTTTAGTTTGAAAGTTCGAAACCAAATATTCATATGTGATAAACAACCCATTGTCGTCAAGAAAGTCATTCACATAAATAAAACCATTTCTGAATAGTTCTTTATTAAACATGATGTCCCCTCAAATTTTGAAATTGTCATTAATTAAACCAGAGAGGCATGTACGCCACATTATTTGTTATCTGACCTCGATCTGATATTTCATATTGAATAACATTTTTCCAGGCAAGAAGAACCTCCTTCCAAAATCTATTTTTTAAAGATTGAACACAATTTTCTAAATATTTGTTTCCACATTTTAAAAGAAACTCTTTGTTAATGCTTTGAAATAAAATATTCTGCCATAATCCTTCAGAGTTTATTATTTTCCTTATCCACGTTGTTTTTAAAGCTAAATTATATGCTTGAATATCTATCTTGAATGTGTTTTGTCCTGATTTTGTATGCCTTCGGTTTCTGATTTTTGAATTATCGATTTTGTGCTGTATACAGGGATATGGTCATTATCCATATTTGTCATTTTTAGACCCCCGTCTTCGTAGGACTTGATCAATGTTTCCCTCTTCACTTTATCTCTTTTTCCATCCCATATAAAGTTATAAAAAATGTGTTCAATTGATTTAAACATATTTTTTGATGGACTGGGCAAGGAGAGAAACAGATGATTCAATTGAGAAATAAGTAACGATTTGATTAGTGCAATTTTTCCTACAGGAGTTATCTTTCGATGTTTCCATTGTTTTATTATGTTTTCGATCTTTCTTATTTTTTCCCTATAGTTCATTTCGCATATGCTTTCAAGATTAACATCAAAATTAATACCCAGTAATTTGAATTTTGTTTGACCCCAGTTTAGTTTCCACTGCGAGCACATTACTTTATTACTATATTTTTGACTCCCAATCCATATAACTTGAGTTTTATCAAAGTTTACTTTTAAACCTGAAATTTTTTCAAACCACGTAAGGGTATTAAGAGATTTATTGAGTGATTTTTCTGAACCGTCTAACATGAGCGTTGTATCATCGGCGTATTGTGATACCTTATATTCAAACCTATCAATTTTTATACCTTTGATATCTTTATCATTTCTTATCTTTATTGCCAAAATTTCAGCGCACAGTATGAATAAATATGAAGATATTGGGTCACCTTGTCTGCAGCCTCTCTCAGGATTTATATTTTCTGATAAATTGCCCCCTTGGTTTATTTTAGAGAATATGCCATTATTTAGTACCTTTATCCATGATATAAATTTGTCCCCCAAATTGAAGTATTTCAAAACATTATAAAGGAAATTCCAAGACACAGAATCAAAGGCCTTCTCAAAATCTATAAGAAGAAGGAGACCTGGGATATTTTCTTCCTCTGTTATATTTAAGATATCATAAATTAACCTTGTATTATCACCTATGTATCTTCCTCGTATAAAACCTGTCTGATCTTTTGATATCAACTTATCTAATTTTGGTTTTAGTCTGTTTGCCTAAGAATTTGATAGTCTTGCGATAGTCAAAATATTTAAACTGTTCAAACTCTGTGAAACAGACATACGCTTTTAATCATTTCTGAAACCCCCATAAAGACATAATTATGCTAGAAAATACCATATACCCATTGTATATGTACCCGCTTATTAGTGAGCAAATCTAGAAGGTTTTTTTTTGGGAGGGGGGGTATTAATTTATCTCTTTTTTTTTCCTTTCTTGGTAACTCATCCAGGGAAATTTTTCTAGATTCTCAAAAGCTACTTCTATGTAGTCGTGTACATGGACATATCTTCTATGTGTACATCTTTTTCTTCCAGAATTGATAAATACAAACAAACAAAAAATAAAAAGGGACTGATCTCGAAAGCGAGTTATCCCTCTTACCTTACGTTTCAAACCATGACAGCATGTCAACATCAAAAGTGAAAGTAGAAGAATTTACGTATTTTTTAACTGTTTAACTTCTTTTTAAACCTTGTGATTTTGATCTCTATGGATATACATAACGATGACTTAAGAGAAACAGCAGTAATAACGACTCAACCGTCAGGAAATTCAGCGGATCAGAGGGGCGGATCCAAGTTTGTGCCACGGGGTCTTCAGGAGTTAGAATCGTATGACGAGATCGAGCTATGTCAAGTTCGAGATGCCGTAGAAAGTAAGATGTCTGTCTGTCTGTCTGTCTGCATGTCTATATGTCTGTCTTTCAATAGGATGGGGCGGACAGGGGGAGTACCTCTCCACCCTCAATCCTCCCTACTTCCTCCCCTCCCTTTCATCCTTCCCTCCCTCCCCTCCCTCCCTCCCGCCCCTTCGTCCCCCTCCCTCCCTCTTCCCGTCTCTTCCTCCCCCTCCCCATTCCCTCCCTTCTCACTCCCCCTCCCTCCCCATTCCCTCCCTTCTCACCCCCTCCCTTTCACCGTATCCACCCTCTGTCTACATGTCAGAATAGTCTGTCTGTCAGTCTATCCGGACGGTCTGCTCAAGTATTAATCTGCATTTTCCTATACCGATGTCTCTATGTTACTCGGTCTGTTTTTGATGTAGGTACAAAATGTTTACTTGCTTTTTTTAAGAGGGGGTGTGGGGGTCCTTGTCACTCTTAACGAATTTGCACAGGGCACAATGCACATGTATGTTCATTGCTGTACCTGTCAGGTAAGATCCCTCCCACTTCTCTTCCCGGAACGCAAACGGCGCTGACTTACTGACTTGCAGCACCGGCTATAATTAAAGTATTATATATGTTGCAGATATTATGAATCTACAGCTTTACAACAATCATTTAAAATCAACAAATGTTCAAAACATGGTACACTAGGTTTTCAGGTAGACTAGCTGCTCTAGACTACTTTATAAAAATTACTTTGTGTGGTATACAGTTCAATTTTTCTTTCTTACAACATTTTGAAAGTACTTTTGTCTTATTTTTGTTGCAGTTGCTTTTTGTTGCTGTGAGCGGCCAGATCGCTACCACGTGATTGCAAAGGGGGACAAAGATCCCTTCCTGTTCATAAGGGAAGGTATGACTCTCTCTACATATGGAGTGTACCTACATTAAATGATAGTGTCCTAGTATCATGATTATATTTTTTATTCACTTAACCAAAAACCCCTAGATGAATAAAAAATGTAATCATGATACTTGTGTAGGATAGGAGTACATATTTGTTTCACTTGTTGATTATAATTCATTCCATCAAATTTGCAAAATTTATTTTTATTATGCAATATGTTTCTACATTATATCCTACATCATTAAATAATTTATCTGTTAATCAGAAAATGTTTGATTGTTATATTTGTATGCAATACTTTGCTTTTTTAGTATCCCAGTGTTACGCTCGCTCCTGTCTTGGAGCGGCTAGAGATTTTTCCGCCAAAATTCGTGACATCGATGACGTAGATGTTGCGTCTGTAAATCGACCAATGACATGCTCACGAGGGTGTGTTGGCTGTTGTTGCTGTATGCCACAGATGTGGTTATATTTCCCTCCCCCGTTTAAACCAGGATCAGTAAGAGAAAGGTGCGTGTTTTAAAACATGTATCTAAACTTTGAAAAGACAATGCGTTGTTTTAAATTATTCCAGTGATCATTTTTTGGTAAGTGCAGTTGAAGAATCGCCAAATATTCGACATCGCACCTGCTCGCTGACTCAATGTCTATGACGTAATAATCGATGGCACGTCACAGAATTGTTTGACGGACTACTGCTCGTGTCGACGTAATGAAAAATACGCAACAGGTGCGATGTCGGACCTATGGCTTTCCTTTACTCTGCCCGGGATTTCGACGCTGCATGGGGAGGGGTAACAAAGGTCAAGAAGGGGAACAGGTTCACATGGTATAGAGACGATCTCCAGTAAAACTCCAATGACCACAGCGGAACACACCCACAGGATTGTACCAAACAATGACCGTCTGACAACGCAACTTTTAATGTCACAGAAAAAAAGTCACATAACAACAAACTTAACATTTTTCTTTAATTTGATGAAAAGCATATACATTTATTCTAATATTTTGAATTAGGCAAAAGAAATAACAATTTGAAAAAGTTGTGACAAATAGAATACGACAAGAAACCGAATATGTAATTTCGCACTTGGTATACATGTATAATAAGGGAACACAGGTTAAATTTTATTTCCTATTTTTTAGGAGGTCATGCTGCCGGCCTGAGTTTGATATCCTGAATTCCAGTTCCGACTTGGTTTTCTCTTTTAGTAACGACTGTTGTTATCTTCAAGCCTGTGGATGGTTTTCAAATCCATCTATTCAAGTAAGACAATTTTGATTATAAATGGAACATCTTTATCTTTCTAGTTCTTAAAAAAAAAGAATATTTCAACGACTAAATTTTCAGATTTGCACCTTCAGAAATACCTGTATGAAAAAAAAAATATTTTCAACACTATGATATGACCTTCAGAAGTTAAGCGCTCGTGATATTGCGATTTCAGATGCCAAAGTTGATGACGGGGCCAGAAAACATAGCCCTTCCTTTTTTCTAAATTGTCGTAAATACTGTTTGTTTGGGGTTTTTTCTCTTGATACGTATATTTTTATTAAAATAATATAATTCAATCGTTTTAAAGGTGAGCGATGGTGAGGGAAACGTTGTGTCTACAATCACCAAAGAGAGCTATAAGAATGCAGAGGAATTGTTGGGCTTACAAAACAAGTATTCAATAAAATGTAAGTCATCAAAATTATCATCGTCGTCGTCGTCTCTGTCGTTTTTATTATCATCATCGTCGTCGTAATCGATCACCATCGTCGTCGACGTCGTACTCATCTTCGTCATGATCCTCTTTTTATGTTTTGATAATTCTTTTGAAATAAAAAAAAACACATAACATTAGCATAAAACTTACTAGAACAAATTCGACCTACGTTAGAAACAAAAAAGGTCATTAAGATTGAATTTATTATTATTCGGTCAAAAAATTTACATGTACGTTGCACTCCTGCATAGAATTTGCCTCTCTAAAATTGAAAAAGATCCTAAGAGTAAAAGTTTACTCATTAAAATAAAGCTTAAACTTTTTTAAATTATTCTTCATAGCAAAAACTTTTTTTTCAGATTCCCCCGGATTACCAATACGGGATAAACTGTTAGTTATAACTTCTTGTTTACTTCTTCATCTCAACAATTTTGCTGAAAATAAACGTTACTGTGCATGAATTTAGGGCTGGTCAAGTGGCTACAGGTATATCTTCTTTTTCTTTCTTTTTTTTTTTTTCTTTTTTTTTTTCGAAAACATCAATTTCATCTTTGTAAGTCAGTGGGCTAAATTAATTGGATGCTTTTTATAATGAGGAAAATTGGAACCAGATAGAAAGTCCCAAGCTATTGGCAGGGGAGGTGGGGCATTCCCATGGCAATCAAGGATGCTGAATGGGATTGGAGGCCTTGTCTCCGGCAACTCGACAAATACAGTCTGCAGAGAGAACGGAAAAGTAGTGCCAAATTAAGGGGTTTTTTAAGTAGATACTTTCTATTAGCATATAATCATACAGGGTAAAGTTCTACGCAACTGTGAGCAAGCTTAGACAATTGAGAATGTCGAAGGGTTCCAACTCTATACCTTCTTGAAAAAAATTCCAAACCAATTTTCATGCACCAGACACGTGTTTCGAATATTAAATTCTCATCAGCGATGCTTCCAGCGGAGCCGCCAAAAATAATTTCAGTAGCGCCCTCTTTAATTTTTTGAAGTTATATTTGAACATTTACATTACAGAGAGTGCGCGGCTCCAAATTTCCTGTAGGGTCGATTCAGTAGCATATCCAAATAAAATCTATGTTCAAAATAGCATTGGGGGAATGGTGGTGAGAACGTTCGTACTTGCTTTATAATTTTTTCCCTTTACGTATATATATTTTGCCAACTTTAGTATTTTTAATTTCCGCGTTTCTTCTTTTCAGTGGGTGAAAATAAGGAACGAATCCTAGGTGTCAGACTTCTGAAGTTCACTTAACTTTCGTAAAGTCCAATAAAGTGTGGGTGTGGAAGTAAACGTGCCAGGAAGCACTCCTTACCAATGATGTGGTGATTCACTTTGGTCTGAAACTATTTTTGTTTGATATTGATATCTATTTATCTTATATTATAAATAACAAATCATTTTATATTGAAGCATTTAAGTTTTGTACAGTGTATGTGTAATGTAATAGATGGACCTAGATTTCCAGATGATTTCAAACTGTATGCAGATGTTATTGAATAGATCTACGCATGTTTGAAAGAAGTCAAAACATCAACTAGATTTTGTCACAAATTCTACCTTTAACTGTATCATCCAACATGCTCGTTTAATGAGTCAGAATTTCTGAATTTTCATGTTAAGAAAAGCTCATTGTATGCATAAGTTTAAGACAGATGTTACACTTTGATTAAAAGAATTGTAAACCTGAATGTGTGTCTAATTCTATTATCATTTTAAGATGAGATTGATTTCACTATCTTTATTAAAAAATCTACCAGGATATTTGCGTGTACTAGAAGTTTTTTTTTTTATTTTTACTTACATACTACAATTGAATCCAAAAGAAAGGATTATCATATTGTTTATATACATAAATGTTACAGAATTGTGGTTGAAATGCGTTATTCGTCTGATTTGTCCTGATGTTATTTGCCAATTAACTCAACTTCAGTCTATGATCTCAGTTGGATATACATGCATCTTCAACTTAAATGATACAGATTCCTGGCCAAAACCGATATAAAAATGTTCAATATCTAGTTTGCCTTGGTGCAATGTATCGACTCAAACTTCCCCTCTGTGGTCTCTGCATACTGGTGTTCCGTATCTATAACTTTTTCTTAGCCTTGGCGCGCAATTCATCAGTCTCTGGAGACTTTTAAAAAAAATATTACAAAATTCTGACCTATGTCTGGGACGCATATGTATACGTCCCATGCGCGGATCCAGAGGGGGGGACCGGGGGTCTGGAACCCCCCCCCCCCCCCCTGAGATTTTCGGAGATGGGGTCATGCTTTGACCGATTTCTAATTGAAAGGGGTCTAAAAATGCAAAAAAGGCTTTGAATACTAAAATTTCGGCTCGCTTCGCTCGCCATTTACAAATATACAATTATTTTTTTCTGCAAAATTCCTTAATCATTTTCAATTTTTCATTCTAAATAATTTTATATAACTGTCTTGGTCTCATGCACTTGTATTTTCAACAGTCCCATAGACAAAATGGGAATTTATCAAAATTTTCGCGGCTCGCTCCGCTCGCCGATATAAGGAGTGAAATATTCAATGTTATAAATAATCATCTCGATCGAATCAAGACAAATTGATATTTCATCTATATAAAAAATTTAAGGCTCGCTTCGCTCGCTTCTTCGTAAAAATAAACGTAAAAGGAAAGCCAACAATACCCGCCCTCAAAAAATCAATCCTTAGTGCACACGTTGCCCCCTCCCCCCGATGTGCACCGAAATATACCTGTAGACATGATAGGTAGACTACAATTTTGGACCCCCTCTGATCCGCGTATGCGTCCCTGTCCATATACGTCCCTGTCAATACTCAACGCTCGGCCTTCCCTCTGTGATCTGTGAACTTATGCGAATTCATCCATTTAAATTATTACAGAATTCGGACCAAATTCGTGATGTTAATGTGTTAAATATCTTAATCTGTTTTGGTGCAATTTACCAGTTCATATTAATTTTAAGAGAATATGATCCCTGATGCCGGATCGCCTTTTTTTTTTTTTTTTTTTTTTAAGATAGAATTCTGAACAATATCTTATTTTGTCTTGACGCAATTTACAATGTTCAGCCTCCCATCTGTGATCTCTGGACGTTGGCGCAACTTCAATTGAAATTATTACAGAATTTTGACCAAATTTGTTATTTTCTGATTTTTGCCTCGGCGCAATTTACGTCAAACTGGCCTCTGTGATCTCTGGACATTGGCGCACATCTTCAAAGTAAACAGATGTGAGAGAGAAGACGATTCGACCGGAGTTACATCACACGTCAATTGTTATCTAAACTGATTAAAATTTATTTTGGTAGCACCATATGACGACTTCCAATGAATTCAAACTCCCTTTTGTAAAGCATGGGGTGAATTGCGACTCCAAAAGGGTGAATTATCATTCACCCATGATGCACCGCGCCGGGTTACCCATGGTTACATCATCTGTCCAATTAAATGTCCCCTCCGTAACCATTATGAGCTCTTCATTGAAAGGAGGTAATAAGAGATTCACTTGAATGTTACAACGGTTTGATTAAATCGTAATGATGCTTTATTGGCAATTAAAGGCCAGACTATCACTTACTATACAATAGATACAATAGATTTTACACTCCGCTGAGGAGCTGCCTATCCATAGAGTGTCCATTACCACTTTCAATACCTTTTGAAGCGTTTTCAATACAGGCTTTTTGATAGGCCGGTTTTCTAACATTTGCGGATGCAGTGGAGAGTGCGGACTTAAAAGAAAACACCTCTAATCCGGGGCTTCAGATTTTCCGGTATTGGACATTAGGTTTTACTTCATTTTGTATGGATGGTGTCCGTACGTTATATAATGTGGTCGAAGTTCAATATACATGTACTTGTTCAGGTCTGATGAAACTGGTTTTGATTTATATAGATATGCAGAGAAGAGATGGTTTAACATTTCGCCAAGTTTAAATAAAGAACTTTTAAAATGACCACCCTCCCCCCCCCCCCCCCCCCCCCACACACACACCCTCACACACATACACACACACATTTGACTCTTGAATTACTATATTGATGTTGTTTTATATTTACATTTTATTGTTTCTCAGAGAAGTGTATAATTATATTGTATGTAAAAAAATGTGGGTGGGGAGGAAATTTGTAGGTTTTCATTGTATTTCACTTAGTTTCGTTATTCTCATTGCTTCTTTTTCTCTGTAAAAAAAACAATTTATTCATTGTTCAGTGTTATCCTCTGAACTGCATTGATAAAAAAAATCATTTCTCCGACAATGTGATCTCTGCGTGTCGCCGCGCTGGAGAGCTCTTTTAACACATTTGGGTCTCTTGATTTGAAAAAAAAATGCGACTTAGTTCTAGTGTTGACGACTCAATTGAACGATTAGTAAACGTGTAACGGAAAGGACAATATTTTTCTTTCGTCGCCTGTGCTTCCTTCCTAACAGAGAAAAGTAAAAAGGTGTTTTACAGGTAAAAAAAGGACCTGTCTGATTTGTGTCAACACCTGTATTTGGCAATTCTGAATAAGATACTAGTCTGTGTGCACCTTATTACGACCATGGTGTGAAATCACGATGGATGTATCACGTGTAATTTACGTTACTTATCTACAGGCGCCAAAACTAGCGATAGCATGTGCACGGGGCTTCTTTTATACATAATCCGCTTACTGGAAGATCCCACACAGGTTCTTTTATATAAAATCGTTCATGATTATTTTGATACGACATATAATCTGAAGACTTACTAATTAGCTTTTATTTCTTCTTTTTTTTTATTGCAATTTTCTGGTTTATGTAGCTACGTCTAACTCAAAAGTATTCTTTAAGTTGCTTCATCTTTTGTGCATTCATTTTTGCAATCGAATGTATAAAATAATTTAAAACTAATGTTGAAAATCAATTATCCCATGAAACATTTTAGAATAATTCAAATATTACAGATGCGACAAAAATTCTATACAAGTTGACTTCAGTGTAAATGAATATTAACGTGCGCGGATCTAGAGGGTCTGGGGTTGTCATTGACTTCATTTCTCAATAAATTTTGAATTTTATTTTTTACATCACAAGGTCCCTTTGAAGTTTGAGTGTACATGTATGTACCCGGTAAGACACGATGACCTGACAACATTCATAATGCAGTGGCAGACTCAGGGGGGGGGGGGGGTGTGCGGAGGGGGCGCCCAACCCCCCCCCCCCCCCCCCCGGCACTGACCCGAAATTTTCCAAAAACAGGTATATTTTGGCCAATTTTCAGTCTAAATCGGCAAAATTCGCCCCTTGACCCCCCCCGGCAAAGGGGGCGCTGGATCCGCCACTGCAATGTCTGAGAAGATTATATGGCCACCCAGTATAGTTTTAATCAGGGCTAAGGAGATTTAAAGAATAAGAAGTAGATCTAACTTAAAATTCATATTCTTCGAAGAAAGAAACGGGTTTAATTCTTTATTTAAAAATGTATCCTCTAAAGACAGCCATTGTGAATTTATAATAGAGGAACCGTTATCGGTTTTTAAATTCCGGCGCATCCCTTACAAAATCTAATATATCCCAATAGCGTATTGAAATTTAATCTCGGATTAAAATTATGAGAATTGGACAGGAATTTGAAGATTGTCATTTCTCATAATATGTAAGAAGGCGCAGGAATTTTATATGAAAAGAGAAAACGGTATTTAGATAACTTTGTAACGCTTTACTTATGTGGAAAATGCGGTAGATGACAAATAGAGTTTTATTTTTCGATCCGTGGCGGGAGGCGCTGGCTTGTTATTATGAAGATAAATGTCGCCTGCTGTTTTGTCGCTTTGAATCTGCGGTATTTTTACGAAAAATTATCTCTGAGAAAACAAATCCTGAACATCAAAACTACGAAAATTGTTCCGATATTCCCCGAACGCAATCCGAGACAGAGTTAATACACGGGAACTGTGTTGGGAATTGGTAGAACAAATCAATCCTGTATAATTAGGAAGCGGACATAAAGTGTTTATTTCGGAAACAAATATTTCGTCTGTGATCTCGTCGAAGGCGTGAAATGCTGAATATGATTTCATTGGTCACGATAATATCACGCGAAATAACATTGATTGATCTAGATTTGATCGAGTTGACTTCTGTAAGGGATCCTGCTGCGCATGTCCAAGCGGTTCTTTCTTCATGCGCATATGGTGCACTTATTTTTTACTATAGAACATATATTTTCAATATTGATAATTATGAACCCATGTACACAAGGTAGCCCTTCTGATAAAAAACAAAACAAAACAAAAACCCACAAGGAAAAACAAACAAACAAATAAGCAAAAAAAAGCAATTAGGATTTGCAATAGCTTAAAACGCTTTCAAAATATATTGAACAGTTCAAAAAATTATAATAGAGAGAGAGAGGGATAAAAGAAGCGGTACAATATTGCTCATTTTGCAAAAAAAAAAATTACTTTCAATTCAGTTCAAGAAGGTGAAAGCTTAGGTCAGAAGATAACATATGGTTATTTAGGATTTTGCTAGAAGAGATTAGCGACGATTTTTTCATGAAAATTATACATAAAAAATTGTTTAAATCCTTTCTGTGTTCTGTAAGATTATCCAAAAAACATATTCTTCCTGTCATATTCTTTATCTTCTTTATGCCTGAGGCATACCCTACCGATTTACATCAAAATTGAAGAAGGAAAAATTATTTGCTATTCAGGTTGCCAATCGCTTGAAGAAAGGGGTAGGGCCACGAAGCCCGATATTGGCCCTAATTTTGAACATTGTACTTCATAGAATTCTTAGGCATGGTCCATTTGATATTCTGGGGGGGGGGGGGGGGGGGGGGGCTTGGGTTTTTTTCGAAAAAAATAATTTTTGCTCTCAATTTTGATGAAAAAAATTAATTTGCTTATGGTGTGACAGAAAAAAATAATCTTGCTCTTACAAATAATCTGAATTTGAAGAATTACCATAAAATTTTGCTAAAATTCTTGAAAATTTTCCGGCTCGCTTCGCTCGCCGCAGTTTTCAATTTGTATAAATTTTTTTTGGCTCGCTACGCTCGCCATAGTTTTATATCAAAACATTATTTACTAATGGCAAAGTTCATATATTTGAAGATATCAAAAGTTATACATGTATGTGAATGAAAAAAGGGCTTCCTTAAAATCTTAAATATAGTATCAATATTTATGTATTGCTATCAATACATGTTGCATGTATCCCATAGAGTCTAATTTTATGTTCTTGTAAGCTCGGAAGGAGAACTTCAGTTATTCACCAATTTACAATTCTTAGTAACATTTAAAAATTTGTCTAGGAGACCTTCCTCTCAGACCCTCTTATACATGTTATATACATGTACCTTATATAAAATATTGAGAATTGTATTGTAAAAATCTTTTATCTCTCTGTTTAAATGTGAATTGCATACTTGCAAATACAATGTATAAAGAGTTTTGAGTAAAAATATAAATAATTTCTATTGATAAAACACAAACATTCTTAATATGCGCATCACTTTGTTAAAAAAAATTCCTTGCTCCAACTTTGCAAGAAAAAAAATAATTTTGCCCAGATCCGGGGCGGAAAAAATAATCTTGCTCCGACAAAAAACCCAAGCCCCCCCCCCCCCCCCCCCCCCCAGAATATCAAATGGACCGTGCCTTATCTGTAATTTGACATTTTGAAACATCTACTGAATCAGGAATCTATTTTGTGTAAATGTTGCGTTTATCAATAGCTTTTGGCCCTTTGAAAACACCAAAATAGGTCATATTTCGCGAAATTGACACAAAAACTTCATATCTTCATTAATTTAGCAATGGCCGCATGGATTAACTAAGATGAAAAAATTATATGTGAAAGATTATCAGTATATCCTTTTGTCATAAACGTTTTATCTCAGTTAACGCATGCGGCCACATCAAATTCTTCGACAAAGGACAGAATTCCAAGCAATTTTCGCCATATTTTGTCAATAACGTCAAAATGACGTCACTTTATGACGTCATTACAGTTAAATGGCACTTTGTTTTGTGAAATTTTTCTTTTCTCTAAAAGCGGTAAACATAAGTGTATTTTCATGAGAGATATCAAGTATTTCCAATGAAATTTATTTCAAGGGAAAAATTGAGGGCCGATTTAGGGGTCTCGTGGCCCTACCCCTTTGAGACAAAATATACATTTAAATTGTATGTAATTTTAAATATTAAGTATATATTCTTTAAACTTTGAAACTTTACTACAAAATAAAATTTGACATGTGTGTTCTATTGAATATGTAAGTATACACACAAATGACTTGAGACATAAAGCACTAACTTTACCCCCCGTCCCCATGTCTCGACTCCCTGCCAATAATAACCCCATGGGGAGACAATCAACGCAAATTAACTTAACGACTTTTCACGGACAATGCCGAAGTTGTCCGACTCCTCCCAATGGATCAATAAATCTACTTAATGGTAGATAGTCATGGATGAAATCAAGTTTGTGATTCCTGAGTGATAAGAAAAACATCCCCATTTTAATTTGATAGATGACGGGAAATCAAAATTACGGACTGTGTCTGTCATTTCTTTCCTTCAATTTAGTATTTTTTTTTTTTTATTTTTTTTTTTTGGGGGGGGGGTCCTGAATAAAAAAAAAACCATATGTATATTGTTTTTATTCGAGAGTTAATATCACATGGAAATGAAGAAAGTAGAAATATTCCTTGATATTAATCAATGAATGAGGATACAGCCCTTGTAAGTGATCATGTTAAAAAAAAAGTATGATAAAGCATACTTAAAGTAATGGATTTATTTGAAAGTTTTCTGTACTTTCCAGTATAAAAGTTTGAGAATTAACTTATTAAGAATTTTCAGATTCAAAAGGTATATTTTATGAGTATAAGATAGTGACGAAAGAAAAAGAGAGAGACATAAAAAACAAAAAGAAAAAAAAAGGAATTTTTAAGATTCTATTCTTATGTTTTCAAATATCGATTTCTGGTTTATTGTCATCGAAGAATTTCTAGAATAGAATTAATTTATTTATTATTAGTAAGCATTCACTAAGTATGCTTACAAATAATCAATTAATTAATTCTATATTTTGTTTTACATGCTTTTTTTTTTCTTCTTCTTTCTTTTTACCAGCTACATCATTTTATTTATTTTAAGTCTTTCTCACTTATGAATATGATGAACGTACACGTTTGATATTTTTTTCCCTTTGGCTGAATAATGCCAATTAATATTATGTATTTTTGATATTTTTTATTTATTTATTTGTTTGTTGGGTTTTTTTTTTTTATGTTTTTTGTTTTTGTGTGTTTTTTTTTTTTTTTTTTTGTTTTTTTTTTTTTGTATTTGTATTTGTATTTGTTTTTTTTTTTTTTTTTTTTTTTTTTTTTTTTTTTTTTTTGATTTTTTTATAGTTTTGATGTAATTCTTTTCTTAGTTTAACTCAATTTTGAATATGAATTCAAATACTGTACATTTAGACTTTTATCCGTACTTATCAAAATTCTCAACCATATTACTTTACAAGTGTCCGTACAAACATTCTTTTACGCATGAGTAAAATAAGAAAGAAAAATAGATGAAGCGTGTCATGGCATGCGCATCCAAGGTGTCATGTAAGGGACGACAACTCGCTAACCATGCATTAAGATTTTATCTTGGTCGTATCAATAACTACTTTCACTTTATCAGATGAAGGGGACATCACTCTTTACACCTAATTTCCGTTACATTTTAAGTGTGATTTACCGTGACAAAGTGACATCTGAGGTGACATATTTTGTATGTGTAATTATTACATATAATTTTAACAATACAGATCTTCACTTTTTTCACCATATGCGCAGCTTTAAAAGGGAAAGGGGTGGGAATAGGTCCAAAATTGACCCCATTTGAATTTGCTAAAGTTGCTGCGTTTTTCTATATTAAGTATGATGAACTCTGAAATAGTCTTTAACCCTAAGCGTCCCCACCCTCCTAAAAATATATGTATCCGCGCATTTGTTCATCTTTCAATAATTCATATCTATGCTTCATTCTAAAGTTCATTGACATCAGTGGCGAATCCAGCTTTTGAGTAAGGGGGCGTAAAATTGGCCGAAAGTCTGGGGCATGTACTTGCTATTGTCATTATAGAACGATTAGAAACATCTGAGGTAGAACGCCCAGTATAAAGGAAAACCTGATTGAAAAAAAATATATAGTTACGCACGCATATCACTGACTTGAGCCACTTTTGTCTGCAGGTCTATTCCGAATAATTTTCTTGGACAATTTGATTTACATTATTGGCACTAAACAGATTTTTCTTCGTTGAGCTTAAGTGTCAGAAAAATGCCAAAATTACGAGAAACAATCATTTTCTATTTTCCATTCTGATGTGTCAAATTTGCTCCCCCTAGCGCCTATCCTAGTCTTCACGGGGAGGCAACTCCCGCGGTCGGTAGTATACTGACTAAGCCAAATGCTGAATGCGCATAAATTATTGGCTGTAATTACCATAATTAATAGATAATTAAGCTTGCTGATATTCAGGCGAGCTAGGTGAGATAGTGCTAAATACATCTTTACATACTAATTTTACAGCCTGGACCCGACACAGTTGAATATTGTACTGTCGTTATGAATAACAACCCGAGTTTTAGTCTGGACCCATACGATCCCCGTCATGGCGGTATACATCGTAGATTATGTAAAAGTTAGACACCGTAAAGTCTCCGTAATGCTCCCAGTAGTTTAAAAGATAGGAAAGATAGAAATCATGGTAAAAGAATGGCTATTGTGAAGAAGTAGAATTAAAATATCTGTTCATATTTTCTAAGAAATGTACACATTTTTTAAATATTTAATCAAGTTTTTATTCCGGCTTCCCTCCCCTCGTCAAAAATAAGAAGAAAATCTAAACATTTTCACTATAGTTCATTGATGAATTGATAATCGTATATTATATTAGATTGCATTTGAATTTTTTAAAGTGTTTTCCTTAACAAATAATTTTTAACATGTTTTCAATTATGTCGTCTTCTTCTATTAGGATGAAATTTGAATAGAAGTTTATTTTAAAAAGAAAAGTGACTAAAAACTTAAAATTGCTTCACGATTGTTTAGTTTTTCGAATGAAACAACGGCAGCAAATTTCAGAAAACTTCTGTACAATATTTTAATCTGTCAGCATACACATTTCCTTCCAATAAAAACAGACAGGACAATATGGGTTTGGCTATACCGGAGATTTTTATCTTATGATAAATTGAGAGTTAAATCTTTTCACCATATTTTCACCATACGTTCAATACTGTACTTTTCTCATAATTCTCATTTACTATAATTAAAATGTGAAAGTCCATTGCCTATTTTACGGTCGTCAATCACCGAAGAAAAACGAAATCTGCTCCCCGTGGCGAAATGCAACAAGTGTCTGATCAGTCGACCAATCAGATCGCGGCTTTCAGGATGCGGTCGGATTACGTCAGAACGGATAATAGAATCTCCGAATGGACACTGGCCGGAGCAGTGAAAGGACTTACTGTCTATTGATGCTACTGGTCAGATAATTAGGCTGACCTCGGGGTCATTTGGCACAAAATAAAATCGTTTTCATGAAAACACCACTTGTCAAAGTTTGAGAACTTTTGAATAGGGTGGCTAGTCAGGTACATTGATGGGCAGTTTGATATCAATCTTATCTATGGTATATCTTATCTAACCGGACATTGATAGCTTAGATTCAAGAAACTTGAAAAATAATTAAAAATGTGATGCGAAAATAGAAAAAAGGAAGAAAAAAAAACTTGGAAAAACATATTTTATTTTTGCGCGCGGATTATAAAATTATAAAAGAAAAAATGGATTCGTGCATTTTGGTTCCGGATGAGTTTGGACTGGTTTTGACTTTACATCCTAATAAAGACAATATGATGGAGATGGCGGTAGATTTATGGAGTAATGAACATATCCCGTCCGGCACGGTGTTCTACCCGGATCAGGGGCGGATCCGACTGGAGAGGCTGGAAGTGTATACTAAATTAGAGGAAGACGATGTGAGTATATGTATATACAATATTATATAAAGGAAAAAAACTGTTCTAAGATTTCAAGAATGATCCAAAGACATTTACCAAAAAAAAATTGAAAAAAAAATCGGAAGCGAGAATTAGTAAATGAATGAAATGGAAAAATGATGGAATTAATTACTTTTGCTTTTATTGCTAAATGAGCGAATGAAAATTGAAGACATTTAAAAAATAGTAAAAGTAATGAATGAATGAATGAATGAATGAATGAATGAATGAATGAATGAATGAATGAATGAATGAACTTGTTGGATGAAAGACATTTTATTACTAAATGAATGAATGATTGAGATTATATTTCAAATTTTATAGAAAAGATCTATTACAGAGTAGGAAGCTGGTTAAACCACACAATAGGGATTTCTAATATCTGATCTGCTTATTTCATGCGATTCCCTTAATCTTTAAAGATCGTATTAATCATGGGGGTGGTCTGAAGACAATTAATGCATGATGGGATGGACGATTTGCTGTAAAAAAAATTTCAAAAAGGTAGGATCGGGAACTTTTTCTGCCTATTTGTTTTAAATTGGCAAATCTGCGTTTACAAGAATTTGGTAGGTTGATTTAACGATTTATTAAAATCTTCTTTAGTTTTATTATATGGGGAAATTCAGTTTGAAAGCGCCAGATACTTTTAAAGCTTTCTTTAAATATCCAAGTGATTCATCTAGATTTTATTGAATATCTATATTTCGTATAAAAATTTGTTTTACTATCGCATTAAGCATATTTCTTAGATAAAAAATAAAGGATAAAAAAACTAATTTAAACATATAATATCCCTTTTAATGTTAAAACTAACAGAACATTTCTTTTTTCGCTTTGTTTCTTATCCGGATTTCAGAAATTAGCGTATTGAAGCTAACACTTCTATCATATTTCTACGTTACTGTTAGTAAGTATTTCATACATGCGCATCGTGTGTTTGAACTGCTACTAAACATGTGCAAATATCACGGTATCAAAGAATACATAGGAATCCTCTCAGCAAACAAACGCGACGTGAATTTTTACGCTTCAGCGTAAATTACTGACGTTGTTATGTTTATTGCGCACGAACTTTGATCTCTCGTAACGTAATCATAACGTAATCACAGTGCGATAATTAATCCATGTTCTTTTTCTTTGGTCAAACATTTTGGTGCTATTGTTCCCTTGTTTCGCATCGTTAGGAATAGCTTAATAAACAAGATTGTTTATAATATTGCCGTGTTTGTTTGCCTGTATTTGATAATCAGTTCATCGACAGTAAGCGTTAAGCATTTATGTTCTTCATTTTAGCATGATGAAAACTACTGTACATACATAACGATTAAGAGTAAATGATTTATAATCTATAATGATAGAATCTCACTTTATTTAAGCCAGAAAGTAATTATATTTTCTCCTGAAATTATGCAGAACAATAAAAAAAAGAAAGAAAATGTTGAAAATAAGAAAATATTAAATGTAAGAAAATTTGAACAAAAATATCAAAATAAAACATAAAATAAACATAAGTCATAACGAATTGCATGTTATTTAAATCTAAACATTTTTTTTTCATAAAAAATAAATACATTATAAAACCCTTATTTTTACTGTTCACACGTTCTCCACATATTCCCGCCTTCTTTTTCCCATTTGTATCAGATTAACTCTACATTTGTAATATCCGTAACACTTGTGTCAGTGTTTGCTTAGAAAATATAAGGAGCTTAACTCAGGGTGTCTACGTTACATAATGGACGGTACAGGTTGCATTGTATTAAGCGCCTATCTCAAGTAGCCAATCATCATTTTTTCGGGAAAAGTGGGAATTTTCATGCACGTATCGGAAGTCACCGCGTTGACACAAATCCGTACAGCGATCGGTGATGAGGCGCCGTACAGCGTTAAGTGTTATATTATCTGTGAAACTTTTATAGTTGTTTATAAATTATAAGTACCAGACTTAACCCTCTAGTGCCTCACATATCAAATATGATACATCAAGTTTGCTTGTCTGTACTTCATTTGTTTTGAAAAGAAGAGTAACTCAATCAGCATCTATTGCTTTGCCTTACACCAGGGTATTAACTTTCTAAAGGAGTTGTCTCCATTTTGGATTTTTCTACAAGAAATGATATCCTGAAAATGACTGTATCATATATGATACATTCGGCAGCTGAGACATAAAAATCATGGGAAAATGAAATTTATCAAAAAAAGTATTTCATACATCAAATTTGTATATTGTGCATATTTCATTCTATGCACGTTAAGATGGAAAACTTTATTATTCGTTTAGATTTTTGAATAAATAAAAGGATAAGAAATAAATTGAAGACTTAGAAATTCCACTAATGCCCGATGTATCATATATGATACATACCCAAAAATTGTAAGAGAGGGAATTTTTGAAAAATTTCTTCGGTTTTGTTCTTACATTTGGGTAACATATCAACATGGAAAAAATCATGATTCTCCGTCAAGTATAAATAGGTGTGGGCACTAGAGGGTTAAGACACATTCACACTTACCATACCTACACGTACATACAATTTGTTCATCTCAATGTGACGTTATGGAAAAAACGAGGCTTTGGTAACATTCGATACAGTTCATGTTACAAATTAAGTTGATGATTAGAAAATAGAACGGGTAAGGAAATCACGATATGTCCCGGATATTTCATTTTTTTTTTTTTTTTCAGTTACACTTATGCTACATGCTATTACTTTTTTTAAATGGGTGAAAAATGTACAAAACATTTAAGACTGTATAGGTTCAGTTCTCCCCACTCACACCCACCCCTCCTTTGTATTTGTACATAAATTGAACAATTTCTAGTATTCTTAATTTACTCTAAAAGATTTCTTTCTTGATTCAATATTTACTTTTGTCTGAGAGATGTTTTCACAGCGTCTTTGATCTTATTACTTTATGTTTGAACATTCATTGTATCGGCAATCACGTATTTGTAAGTTCCGTTACGTCAACATTTAAGTTTAACACCCGAATGTTTAGTTTCTGAACTACTTGTTTATTTTGTCGTTGACTTTGATCATATTTCCCTTCCGTTAAAATGATCGGAAGATTTAAAGAGCTTAGATTTCTTTTGTAACTTCCGTAACGATATACATGTATACATAGAGGTGTACACTATTGTGTAGAAAAAAATATGTTTATTTCAATTGAAGGCTTCAGACAAATAGAAATATTGATCAAGAAGGTAGTCAATTGAAATTAAATTAGGGATAAGAAAAAAACTATATATATACATATATGCAAATTAATTTAACAGAAACTCAAAGTTTTTGGTTATTCGACGCATTCCGTCCTGAGGCTGGGGTAAAGTTCATCTTTGTATTTTATTGCTTTCTAAAAATGTTTTAATTGCTGCTTTCCTTATAATATTGAAAGAATATTTATATATCTGACAAAACAAGTCTACCTGGATTTTTTTTTGGGGGGGAGGGGGTGAAAAACTTTAGCTAAAACGTGGCGTATGAATCAATCTAGTAAGGTACAAATATTGTACAAATAAGCTAATTATTGGCAATTGTCAACAAGGACTAAACGCGGACCTCACAGTGGTATTCTATCAAAAACGGATTTGTAAAAATACCAGCAGGAAGCATTGTGGGAGTTCACAGTTTTTTGTGTTTATATCGTGTTACTTAAAGAGAGAACATACATGATTGGGCATTAAATAGTATGGATTAAACAGAGGAAGTTCACGCAATTATTCGTTATTTTGTAAGAATTTCAAATATTTTATTGACTCAAAACCAACGTATATATATGACTGTTCAAAATGAACACTGTAAGAAAAAATAAAGGAATGAATAAAAAGAAATTTATGAAAAATGCTATTCGATATAATCACGTTTAACTCATTCCCCTCGTGCCAACAAAATGAAACATGATTGTAAAAATACTAGTACATTTACCGGAAAATTGTTAAAACCATAATATAAATTCTCTCTCCCCTCTCTCTCTCTCTGTCTCTCTCTCCCTCTGCCAGTAATTCCTGATATGTTATCCACGTGTGGATTTCAAATTAATACCAATAAAATACGGTAGATTAAGGCAATAAAATGGATCTGGTTTAGTGAATGAGATAAAACAAACATCAATGTGAGAAATTAGTCTTAGACAAGACAGTGCGTAAAATGACCAATGTAAACACTCAGGAGACCCTGATAAGCAGATAAGCATCTCGCTGATAAGCGGTAAGTGTTGATAAGTAACGACGTTTCTGATAAGCTCCTGAATTAGTGACGTAATGAACATGGCTGAACTTCGGGAAGTTTTGAGAAATATTTAAGTTTCAGGGAAAATGAGAGTTTGAAATTGTTATAAAAATACTGAAACAATGAACGCAAAAAACCCAACAAGACCTAATTTGACCTTTTGACCTTTTAGGTTGGATACATGTACATGTATGCATAAAATAGATAATTTAAGAATAAGTCTAAATATCGTGATTACCCCCCCCCCCCCCCCTGGAAATTACCAACAATGTATTATTTTCGGGTTTCACCAGGACCGTTTCTGTTTTCACGTAATCATTTTTTTTTCAAAATTCAAGGCTAGTTAATTGATCACTGTTCAAAATGCAGATATTTAGGGGAAAAATACAAATTCTTTGGATGAATAGAGGGGGGTAAAGATATTTCTAAAACCCGGACTCGGAGTCGGTCATGGGAACCCGGTATCAAGTGTGGACACCGGTCATTAAAGTAACACTTTCACGGTTCATTATCAATGTCTGTCCATTAACGTGCATCTGTAAATTCATCAATAATATAACAGATTAGGAAGCTGTGAGCACGTGTACTCATTGAAATGCCGCGTGCACTTCATTCACGGATTGTCATCACACAAATTTTGAAGAAGGATGGGGAGACTACAGAATTTCTGATTCTGTTTCATGAATTTCAAGAATGTCTTTAACTTTGTTTTAATCTTTGAACTATATTTAACACAGTGTTATGATACCAAATTCATTTTTCCCTAGTATAAATTACATAGAGTTTGTTTGTTTTATTCCCAATCCTTTATTTTCTTCATTTATTCTTTAATCTCAACCTACATAACACACAAGTACATGTACCACAGATAGATATTAAAAACGAATATTAAATTCACCGTATAAAATTATGTTATTTTCAAATTCAGGTGCGGAACAAATTCGGAGTTCAAGATGAAATACTTGACATTGAGGACAGAGAAGTTCGCCATTGTAACTGGGTTAGATTCCTGAAATCATCTACAAACTTTAAAGAAGTCAATATAGTTGGTACAAAGTCTGAAGGTGCGGTCATATTTCAAACTATAAAGAATATCAAACCAAATGATGAACTGATTGCATATTTCGACTGTCCAGAAAGAGAAAATACAACCGAAGAGGAGACGGAAATAAGTGAAGAACTTTTAGAGCCTAAAATTGAAGAAGAAATTCCAGATGAGACAGAGGAAGATTTTGAGATCGATGTGGAGTCAGATGATGTTAAACCAGATTCTACAGATACGTCCACAGATTTTAATAGCTCTACGGAATCAGGTATAATCTTCTTCTTCTTTTTCTTCCTCTTCTTTGTTCATTTCACTGACATCACTGATAGCATAAATCAGCAAAAATAAAACAACCGTGCGTCCTCATAATAAATTGTTTTGTCTTTTATTTCAGCAGGTGAAAGAAAAATACTGTTCACGCCGCCTTCTATTTCTAAGTCTCTTTTTACATCTCCAATTTCCCGAGAAGACGATTGTACGTCAACAGTGAGCGACGTCACGAGCGGAAGTGAGGTAAGAATAAGTTATCATAAATTATTGTTTTAGTTCTTTTTTTTCTCGAATTTTCCCGTAAATCCAATTCTAAACAAAACCTTCCTTAAGATACACTGTCCCATGTCACAATAATCACGGCGAGAGGTTACGAACAGCATGTCATTGCAAAAGAAGCCTTTTTTCATTCTTCACTACCACTCGTTCATTCATTCTTCAATTAACATTTTTCAGGCTAAACTCGAAAGTTCGGAGTCCGATATCACAAACAGTAGTCCGGAACAGTTGCCTAGCAACAAACCAGTCAAGCGGAACAGGGAAAGAACATGGCTGCCATGCGAGGTCTGTGGAAAGAAATTCGACCGTCCATCACTTCTCAAACGTCACATGCGTACGCATACAGGTAAACAGGAAGTAGATGTGTTTCATTGCCATTGGTGTTCTTACAATCGCTTATGAATTGTACGTTGTGACTTGATTTTATCTGAAAGCTTTTATTACGACTGATGCATATCATTCTTTTCCTATATTATAAAAAAAGCGATGATTAAAAAAAAGATGACCATGCAGGGATGCTGTTTTTCCGTAGCAGTAGTTTGGAATAGTGCGGCATCAATCCTTTTTTTTCCCTTACTCCTATTTAAAAGTTCAATAAAACGATTTTGATCACAGGTGCCTGTAGATATGATCGTTTCCAGCCCCTCTTCTTTCTTTCTCAGAATCATGTGCGTGGAATAAAGACGGGGAAAAAAACTTTACTACACGACCATTTTAGCCATTAAAGTTGAGAAAGAAAGAGGGGGGAGGGTGGAAACGATCATATCTGCAGGCACCTGTGATTTTGATAAGTGATGAAAAAATTAAATTACGATTTTTGTATCCACAGGAGAGAAGCCGCACGCCTGTGATGTTTGTGGAAAAGCTTTCTCCACCTCCAGCTCGCTGAATACACACAGACGGATCCACAGTGGAGAAAAGCCACATGTGTGTCAAGTGTGTGGAAAAAGGTTCACAGCTAGCTCTAATCTCTACTACCACAAAATGACGCATGAAAAGGTTAGTTTTCTACTCTACAACGAAAAGGCACTTGAAATTGAGAGTTTCTCCTGTTTTTTTAATTCAAGGGCAACACAAAAATATTGCGGTGGTTTAATTTTAAATAAGAACAAAATTGCATGGAAGAAAAGCCAATACGTTGTACCATACGCTTGATTTGATAATGTCATGTATTTTACAAAGATTTGTAATCTGTTTGTAGGAGAAGCCTCACAAATGTACGATGTGTTCCAAGTCCTTCCCGACCCCCGGGGATCTGAGGAGTCACATGTACGTACACAGCGGCTCCTGGCCCTACAAATGTCACGTGTGTCAGAGAGGCTTCAGTAAACAAACTAATCTTAGAAACCATCTACTTCTACATACAGGTATGTTCTTTTTGTCTTTGTTTGTTATTGTTGATTTCACCCCATCCCACCCCTTTTTATTGGGGGGGGAGGTGGTAGTGTTGGTATTTTTGTTTTGCGATAGCGTTCGGCGATCCTCGTTATATATCGAAAAATTCAACTTTCATAATTTGCTTTTACTACTTTTGGTACTGTTTTCGCATGTTTTGTTTTAGTTCTGAATTCAGTGGTTTTCGGGTTTTCTTTTTTCTCAAAGAAATATTGAGTTTTATTGCCGATATAGCAACATGAAATAACGCCTTATATCTATTTGATTCTAGACTACACAAAGTACCGTGAATGTTTTAATACAATGTAGAATTACTTTCTGATTTTCATGTATGTTTATATTTTAGGTGACAAGCCACACGAATGTACCGTGTGTCAGAAGAAATTCGCTCTACAATGCAATCTAAAAACTCACATGAAAACTCATGAAGGTAATAATGATATATACATTGAAGAAAATTAGATTTTGTTATAAAATTTGTTATGAACGTGAGAATTATCGTCCGGGCCTTAGAGTATACTCACTACCATAAGTAACACAATATCCGTTTTAATTTTGAAAATAAAAATAAATCGAATTTTGTATAATTTATTGTACATGTACGAGAATTTGCTTTAGAAAAGAACCTTATCTTTACTTATGTAAAATTAATAGTTATTAATAAATTTCACTATTCTATTTTCTTAGTAGGTACTCCAATTACTACAGAGTGCACAACCTGTGGTAAATCTGCCATTCCCGGAAGTTATCCCAGCGGCAAATGCTCAACATGTATGACTATCAAAAGTCCAACAAGCGACAACAATGGTGGCCAAATCCGTTCTCCGTCCGACTTCAGTATTTCACGTCTCACCTCAAGGTCAACGCCAAGGTCAACGTCAAGTCAAGTTTCTAGTCCTAGAAGTATAAGTGATGATTATCGTATGTCCCCTTTCTCTAGTCCCGAGTACGTGCGATCGCCGCCATTTTCTACACAAAAAATGATGACGTCACCACCAGGATCTTTATTTCATCCAATGATATCGCCTCTTCCATCCAGCCCGTACCTTACTCAGTCCGTCCATAATCTACAGACTAAGTTCCTAGCCCCTTACCGTCCATTCTTCATCCAGAATCCGTCCGCAGTGAGCGCCATCGGTATGAGAAATCCTTTGGAACTATATCGCGGAGACGACAAAACGTTTGGTAGTGATTCGGTCCATGGATTTGTTTAATACAAGGAAATATTCGTCAAATGAAAGAAATGAAATGAAACTGAAGTGCTGTCTCAACGTGAAACAAGTGAATGAAATCCATCCGTTTTACAAACATAAGTTGACCCTTTGTTTTTATTGTGTTATCCTTTTACTTTTTAATTGTTTTATTATTTTATATGAATATGTTTTACATTTGTACAATGTACTTACATGTATGAAGAACCGTCTACACATGAAAGGTGGTTTATGTGCACCTCTACGCATTTTGTGATGTAAATTTATATTGCATTCCTACACAATCTCAACCTATATGGATCTGCTATCCACAATAATATTCTCCCTCTCATTCTGTCTCTTGTCTGTCTCTCTCTGTCGAAATTTCTCTCTAACACTGTCTACACACTTGGTATTCTCTCTCTCTCTCTCTCTCTCTCTCTCTCTCTCTCTCTCTCTCTCTCTCTCTCTCTCTCTCTCTCAGAATTGTTGAAAGTTGCAAGAATGTGTACATAAACGGAGATAAATAAAACACAAAAAGGATATATGCACTTGTTTAAAATTTTGTTTTTAAGTGAACAACAGTTACTGTTGATACTTTTCACATCTTCAACGTCTCTATATTTTACGTAGTCACATGATTTTTTTTAAACTAAAGCCTGAAGAATTTACTTCAATATACTGACCCATTACTCCGCCCCTGCAACGGTCACTGCAATGGTCAGTCTGCTGGACACGAGGCCAAAATCATCCGGACAATCACAACTGGTCCTTGCCCTTTGTTACGACATCACTCCACAAAGTTTAGGAATGTCATAACAGATGACCATTGAAAGTTTTTCTTTCGCTTTCTAAACAGACTGAAGACACTTGACTTCTAAACTTTAATTACGAGGAGGGCACACGAAGCGTCGCGCGAGCGAAATTGTCAAGTGAAAGGACGGAATTAACTTCATTTTTGGTGGTCTAAACAAGTGGGCGGAGAGGGACGCTATTGAAATTGAGCTTTTGAAAAGTAGTAACAGCTCATGAACTCGACTCGATTCAGGAGCGAATGAAAGGAAACTCGACATGGCTTCTCATAAATTACATTCTTTTTCATAAAGCACGGCCGAAGCGCGGTCTGGATAAGAAAAGGGAGAAAAAGACAAAAATAAACTTAACTCATGAAAAAAAATCAGCTTATACTTTTGTCAATTATTTCAGAAAAGCTGCATTGAATCCTAAAGTAACAGAATGTCATGACATTGATCAAATCAAGGTCATAAACGCAGAGTCAAGGTCACATTACGTATGATGGTCAATGCACGTATTTATAAGTAAAAGTATTTTGGCATATTTTTTCCACGGTCTTGATGATTGTGATAAGTGTTGTTCTGGGCATGAGGGAACAACCATTTGATTTTCCGGGGGGGGGGGGGTGGTTAGGGGGCACAGGGAGACTTTGAGAATTGTTGCCGAGTTTTGCATGACCTTTAAACAAGTCATTACTTGAAACATCATAATGGATTATTCTGCTTGCCCAAAGGTATTCAGTGTCATCGGAAAGGTATAGTATAGAAGTACGATATGTTTCCTCTCTTCTATATATCGTTAAACAAACGTCCGTTACCATGGCAACTAAATCGCCGAATTGTATGCACAAGACTAATTCCATCTTTGTTTAAAGCTTTCACAAGAACTAAGCAGGAACATGCTAATTTCACATTACACAGCTCATAGAGCATGTACTGATGTTTTGGATTTTCATAGTAGAAATTTACAAATTACCAAGAAACTTTTAGGACAAGGTTTTCGCTTTCAAAAACTAAACTAGTTAAGACTTTCTGGAAATTTTCCAGAAATCATTGTCTACTTCTTTTGAAGTTCGGATCCATACACACAACAGAGTATAATATGAATCAAGGCAAAGCCTTATGTGCGAGCGGAGGAAAAAGACACCAAAAATTTTGTAAAACCTTAAAAACCTTGATCTCAAAATCGAAACTTTTCAAAATCATAACTTTGGGACTCCAGGAATCCCTCATCGCCGGTCAAGCTGGACCTCCCCTTTCCACTGCCAAAAAAAAAAAAAAAAAAAAAATCTGGATCCGTCCCATGCACTTTACACAGACGTACATTTGTAGATCATTAGCGAGGGAGTCTGACATCCCTCCCCTTTCCTCTCTAATGACATTGAAATCAATTGAAAAAAATCAAATCTTTCTTCTTTACTAAATACAATGTAATTATTTTGATCATATCTATCTTGTTTGTATGATACACTGAAAATCGTTAGAAAATCGCGGATGTTTTGTATTACTTTTCCTTCTTGCATATTACTACAATCGTGTACCTTTCTTGCACGTGAAAATGGGCGCACTGCTACAATGACGTCACATATAGAGGAATAATGACGTCAAGTATACTGCAGAGTTACGTACCGTTGTGTCGTCATTAGTGATAAAGATGGCGGATTAGTTGCTGCTGAATTTCTGATTATCAGACGAACAATTCGGCGAGTTTCACTTAATTTTATCACGCCATAAAATAGAAGAATTCTATCCATTGCGAATTTGTCAAAGTATGTTCTCCTGCTCTGTCGTTTAAGGGAATCGAGTCACTTTTACCCGTATCCTCGGTCCTGTTACCATACTTTTTCAGCTCCAAGTATGTATATCTTTCGCTCGTGCATTTTCCCATACTTACGTATACGCGTTACCATAAATGCGAGCTTCGCTCGCAAAGGCCCTTCGGGCCTTTGCAGCGAGCTCCGCTCGCTATTACTTTGGGTATTTTGCAACCTGCATTTTATGATGACATGATTAACAAAATAAGAAGGATCAAAGGAAGACAGAATTACCACCGAAAGCTCGAAAGTGTGTTAGAATCATCACACGCCTTTTTATCGTGGATATGATCCTTCTGTCACCAGACGGACACTAGGCTTGGCACTTGACCCATCTACGGTTTTGTACCAGCGCATTCTTGAGACTTGCACTCTGACTGACTGTGACGACAGGACTCCATGACGGACCCTGTCCAAACCTCTTCAGAGAAGACAGGGCCCCGACCCGCCTGCACGTCCTCTCTGTCGGAATCCTCGGTTGATTACACATATGAGCTCGCTACAGCCGGCAGAGCACGGACTGTATTTCGCACGCCTTCTGTTTTTTTTTTTTGGGGGGGGGGGTTGTTTTTTTATATAGACTATGTTGAATATTACATATCCATCTATGTGTTTCTTGGGCCCCTGCGTCATGCTGTCTGTTTGTATGTTCATCTTACAATGAGGAGGTTATTTTACGCCACAACAAGTGCGTTCTTCGAGACCTTTTGGTAATCGGGTAAGTAGGAGGGTTGTTCGCACGTAATCTGGATAACTACACCGTCTGCTACGTGCATGGCAGATGACCATCCTAAGTCGGCACCGGTTGCCCATTGGTCTCGTTGGTTTATGTGTGGTCTTTTGTGTTCGATGTTTCTATGGTGTGAGTTGGGCTCGTTGGTTTATGTGTGGTCTTTTGTGTTTCATGTTTCTACGGTGTGGGTTGGTGTTCCTTGTCCCTTTTCCGTCTCTTTCTGTGGGTGTCTGCTCTGTGTTTTGGAGTTTTGCTGTGGGTGCTGAAATCGAGTGTTATTGGAGATCTCCTCCTTTCTTTAATAGTGAACTGTGCGTGATTGGTCATGCCACTCAGGGAATTACTGGACAATAATCCAACATGTAAATATCACAAGCAGAATCGACAACACATCAGTGTTATGTTTTTGATCGCCAGACGACTTTATATTGAAGATAAGACAACTGGAAGCGGAAAAAAAGGTTTAAAGATCGTGAACCTTGAGTACAATACGTTCAATCCCTTATTAAATGGTCGCCGAGACAAATCTTTTGGGGAATAGTTGGTAAAATCTATTTTTTAACGAACGTGCTTTACATTATATTGATGAACCGTCATGGACAGGTGGTGTCCCACCATCATAAGCAGATTTACGGAGGCCCCACTGTGAGGGACGGGAGGCGTGCTAGGAGGGGGATTCAACTGGGATTTGTGGTACGGGATTTATAAAAAGGGGGATTACTCCGTGATGCGGACCACCCAATAAAGAACATAATAACATAATAGACGAGTAGGATGAGACACGTAGCTTTATATTCATTTAACAGATATTTTAAGGATTTTGTGATTTATGATACATGTAGTTTTCTTTTTATTCAAGATGTTAAGCAAAATTTGATATGGACGGAATAAAGAATTAGAATTAAATCTATTGAAAAAATTACGTTGCACGCACACGTAAGTAGAGGTCAATGCATTCACGTATCTAGAGAATGCGCGGAATTAAATCAATCTAAAAATAGAGAAATATGGTCATATGGCACGCGAATCCTCACAATCATACATACACGGCCAACAAAGTCACGAAAATTACTAAACGAAATGAAACAACGAAGTAGTCAACATGGAACAGAACTGAATTCCTAGTGGAGAGGAGATCATGTGCCCGGGGAGAGTAAGTACATGTCCCCTATTGACTAGCTTCACTTTACTTTTAAAATAGTCAAAACTAAAAACTAGTAGTCAGTGAACACTTAGAAATAGTCAAAACTAGAAACTAGTAGTCAGTGAACACTTAGAAATAGTCAAAACTAAAAACTAGTAGTCAGTGAACACTTAGAAATAGTCAAAACTAGTGACTAGTAGTCAGTGAACACTTAGAAATAGTAAAACCTAGTGACTAGTAGTTAGTGAACACGTAGAAATAGTCAAAACTAGTGACTAGTAGTTAGTGAACACGTAGAAATAGTCAAAACTAGTGACTAGTAGTTAGTGAACACGTAGAAATAGTCAAAACTAGTGACTAGTAGTCAGTGAACACCTTTCGATATAGTGAACACTTAAATGTTTTATGTTTTCTTTATATTGTCCAAAATATTAATTACAGGTCCACATTTAATTTTATAACCAAAATTATCATTAAAAGCATGTTTAATCTTCTTTAGATATCAACATAAAACCAGATTTTTTTTTCTTTTAGAATTTGTTTGAGTAGGAGTCATGCTCTCAAGTATGAATTTGTCATAATGTTGAACTTTCAAAACTAGAAATTTAATTTAATTTTATTCCATCGGAAATATGATATTTAATGTCAAAAGTACATGTAAGTGGTAAAGGTTGATGAATTTTAATACAACACTAAAAATCAAACAAAACTATGCGCTTTAAATGTTATATTTTTAACTTCACGGGAAATAATATGGTGGGGAAAGTAAGCGTCAAAGGTCAATGTATCTAAATAAAATACTAAAAAAATTAAACAATACTGTTATCTTTGACACAATGGGAAATAATATGGCAGGAAAAGTAAGCGTCAAAAAAGGTAAATGTATTTAAACATCACATTGAAAATTATTAAACAAATTTTCAATATTGAAATATGTGTTCAATGGTAATCCTTCCTTGAGCTAGACATTACTCTATTGTAAGGACAAAATAGAGGGACAAAGATTTCTAAAAATTGAGACATTTCAATGTTAAACGTCTTCAAATTAATGATCATCATTTGAGAACATATAAATTTGCATCATAGACGGGACATAAACGTTTCGGGTACTTAACCCACGTCAGTGATCCTTAATCTAAACAATACAATTTGACCAAAGAGTGTGAAAGTTATTATGTCCCAAAATGTGCGGAAAAAGTAGCAGGATGAGTGGGATATGATGCTACAGGACCCATGTTTTAGAAATTTCAAGAAATTTTGATCACAGGAATTTTCGAATGCGTTGAAGTATATAATAAGTGTCTTATTTTGTGTGTTTATGCAGAAATAAATTACAATGGCTGATGCATTTATTTTGATACAATGCGCGTTAGCACATTTTATCAAATAAATGCATCAGCCATTGTAATTTATTTCTGCATAAACACACAAAATAAGACACTTATTCTATATATATGCGCTTTCAAAGCCAAAAATAGAACAAAGGAATCGCCCGATTCTATTTATAAAGCGAATCCGTTCACCAATGCAGAGGGGAGTTAATTTTAGAAAGGAACAGCTGGAGTTTCCCATGACAACGTCACGCTTATTCACTATGACTGAACTGTCATAAATTAATGCATTATGATATATCAAGTTTTACAAATTAAACAATTTAACAATGGAATCATGACAAAAAATGACCAAATAAGTTGTTTATTACTCTCTAGATGTTGACTGTTTGGAACTAGTTTTGTTTGCGCAATGAATTCCCATTTAGTATCCGTTTAAGTCAGTTGCAGCGCGGTGAAATCATGAAATGTTGACAGCGTTAGTTCATGGATTTTTCTTATACTGTGTACTGCTTATGGGTGGTTTATTTTGGAATTATCACAAACAACGCCGAATGTGACAAGAAATCTTCATTCAAAATATTCCGTTGAGTGAAGGATGTGACATCAATCGACAGAGAGCTATTGTAGCTGCGTCTGCCTCTGTTGCTTGTTGATGTCGTATTCTGTAATCGTCAAGACAGTCGATGAAAGAGATAAGGGATTAATGGGGAAGACTTAGATATGAATTCGACTTTCTATATGATGATGTTCCTAATTTCTGTATAGGAAAAGATTTTATACTCGTTGATTCATCCGCGATTCTTGGCGGCGTTTTGACGTCACACTGTTATTGATACAGAAATCAATAACAATCGTCCTGAAAGGTTTATCTCGGGCAATTACAGTGGTTGTGCATATATGAAACGATCAACCGAAGTTGATCGAACTTGTCTACATGTGCCCTCGGTGACTCCTGGTTCAGGTGCCAGCAGTGAATTAGTATACACCCTTTCTGTTCATGTTGCTGTTAGAAACTGAACAATTTCGAATATATTGCTGTATAACTTGGTTGTTGATTCAGTTTTGTTCCCCTGCATTTTTTGAATTTTTATTCTTTTTTATATAAAAATGACAATTTTTGAAGATAAAATTGTGCTGATGAAAAAAGTATCTTTTTACATTTTTTTATCACAATTCATAATTTAGAATTATGTTAAGCCAATTATTATTATTCTTTCAAGTTTAGAATGGAAAAATTAGGATAAATTTATAAAGAGTTTAGAATGATTTCCTTGTTTGTATAGTTATTTATGGATGGCAGTGTATTTGCTCAAAATGACAACGTACTCGAAGAAAACCCTCTAAACTTTGGCATTCTCGTCAGTATCTTTATTTTTCTACAGATATGTCCTTTTCTAACTTTCAATTCTGAATCATTAAAAGTGAGCACATGACAGAAAAGGACAGATACACCAAATGAAAGTAATTCTACGTGCATCATGAAGAGAATTTTTTAAGCACTAAGAGCAATAACTCGTACATTAAATCTATTCTTCATCTGACATAAAGAGAAATCAAGTTATGAAACAAACTGAAGTAAGGTTTACAGGTAAAACTTAATTATTTAGAACAAGTCGATCGCTTCCGTTCTGAGTCCACTCGAACTTTGACTAGGAGCAATTTTAAGATAGCGCTTCTGAGATTTATTATATTCATTAAAGATACGAGAGAAGACTTTCATTGTACATTGTGTATGTGCAGTATTTTCATGAAAATCTTAGGCCACACCAATTAGATTTGCAGTTCGTCGGAAGTCCCGGTCGTAAAAATTCGATTCCGGAATTTTCATCTGTTTATAGATGTTTTGCACGCAGCGACGTCATGGAAAGGTTAAAGGTCATAGGTGAAAAAACTTTTCATCCGGGTCCTCTCTCCCTTCGATAGACGAAGTATTACACCGGGAAATTATGGTTTTAAACGCTGTTATCTTGACTATAGAAAAAAGGTACTTGTAGTGAACAATCGATCTATCTCATAACAAAATATCTGTTTACATTGTGCACATAAGATTTTTCGTGATTTCGTTCTCATTTACATGTACTTGACGAAGGTGTGACATTATAGCACAGTAGATCAGCTGGTTGCCATGTTTTGCCCTAATCTGTTTACTTATACTGAATTTCTGGTGAAATAAAAGTAATATATTCAAATTATACAACAAATCTTCTCAAGATCGTAAATTTAGAGCATTGATAGCTGAGTAACTGCAAAATAAGGCCCTGGCCTTTTCTTGAATAGGCCCCAAATCATTGTTATTGAATCATACAGCATACTTACACATGTGTATTTGTAATCATTATTGGAGTTTCATAACTTTGGGAATTTTATTTTATTTTAAAAGTATTTGAATAAATAGAAATAAAGGTTTGCTTGTAGAATTTAGACTGTTCAAGAACTAAAATTCAAACAATCACAACACTTTTAAAAAGTCAAAGCTATAGGTCAAACAATCCCTATGATGTTTAAAACCATTAGATAGAGAGAGAATCATACAAGCTATGAATGTAGCAAGTACAAATGTACTTGATATATGCGCTATTGTGTGTCATGTATGATATGTAACTTCTTTCGGAATATTTATTTTCATCTTATTTCAGCAAAATAACTTTTTTCTTAATATCTGCTATTTCTTGAATGTTTTATTCATTTTTTTCAGTTGTTGTTTCCTTGAGATTTAAGAAATGAATCTTATATTTTTTTCTGTTGATGCAGGTGTCATCCGAAAAATTGGACAGAAAACTGCATCAATGCGCGTAGCACGTTTGATGCAAAAGTTTTCTGTTCAATTTTTCGGGTGATACCTGCATCAACAGAAGAAATATAAGATTCATTTCTTATCATTAAATTATGGAAAACAGACTGTTTTCTGGATCTAAAAACAATCAATCATCGCACTATATTTCGTAAGTCGGAAGGTTTCGCAGTGATACGTCTGCCAAAACAAGTTATGGCAGCCGCCATGATTCAAACAGCGAACGATTGTCTCTCTATATCTTTGGAATAAGGACCAGTTTGAGCAAATTCTACATGCACTGTTAATTTTCATATAATAATCAGCATTTATTGTCCGCAAACATAACGTCAGAAACTAATTAGTTATACATAAAAGTTTGATATCAATAATTTTGAAATGTACATGAAAATCAGTAGAAAAAAATAAATTTCACTCGTTCGGCTCTCTGTCAATGGGTATCGGTCCTCGATTTTCAAAATTCAAAATTTGTTTATTAGAAAAAAAAATTTCGTTCCCTCGGTCCTATTCCTCGATCCGGTTCACTAAAAATCCCGAAGAACTGCAAATCAAATTGGTATGGCCTTAGATGGAAATATTTAGAGGTGGGAAATTTCTGAGATTTGACTGTTCACTGTATCCCCCTTTTTTCAATCAAAATTTTAGGAGACAAAAGTAACCTAACCCCCATGATTTTTATATGTCATGATGATTAGTGTATTTTTCAAATCATCCTTTTCACTGAGTTATGGAGGCCCAATGGGAATTATCTAGATCTATTATGAACGCTGTATATAAATGTAAAATTTTAATATGTTATTATGCCATTAATTTGGAAAAGAGAAATAAATCATTGAATAACCCGTCCCCATATTATGGAAATGGACTTAATAAATGTTTAACTATACCATTATACATGTTAAGAGTACACTTCAATGTATGAGCGAATCTTGAAAAATTTCTCAAAAGGGGAATGGGGGCGGGGTTGGTTCCAAGCCGTCCGGGAAGGGGGACACCATATTGTGTTGAAATGAAAACGTGTCAGGTAAAATCAACGTTTTTTGATAAATTCCAGAGTGGCTCTGAATCCCCTCTACATCCTGTTCTGAATCATTTATTCTATTTGACTATATTTCGTACAAACAGTTCGAGACATTAAATTAAATATGGCTCTAGTTGATGTATTCATATTCAAAAGTTATGAGGCGACAAATCGAGTTGGACAATTTCTTTGAATCCGTCCAATTCATATATAGTATTAAATATTAATAGCAGTTCTCTGTAAGGACCAAAATAATTTCAATAGCACGTGGAAACAGCATGTCTCCAATTTTGAAGATTTTTGGTGTGGAAGGTGAATATGATGTACTGAGACAAAAATAAACTTTCTTTTTACAAATTAAGTTTTCGTTGCCATGGAAACCATGTTTGAAATTTTACGCATCAGTAGAATACTTGTAACATGGCATTTTCACAAGGCTCGTTTCCATGGTAACAGCAATTGTAGTCAACAGAAATTTCCTTAATTTTTCTTTTTATATCTTTAATAGTATAAATATTACACAAGAAGTATTTTCTGCCCGCTATTCTCTTTGTCAATATGCTTGAAATGTAGGCAAAAACCTGCTTTGAAGAGGCCCTTTCTAAGACCGAAAAAGCTCCTAATTTAACATGATTTTACTCAAATTTAAGGGCAAATAATCTGAAATGTCAGGCTAACTTGATTTCTACTGTCAATTATCTTTAAAGTTTAATCCTCGATCTTTAAGAAAATGTTAAAATTTGAGTGGGACCTCTTCACAATTTTATTCAAAAGGGTATAAAAAAAAATGGTTACCATGGTGACATTCTGTTCAGTGCTATTACACATAGAGTAATTCACTGGTAAATTTTCAGCTGTCCGTTATTTATTTTTTAAGCATTTTTATCAGTGCATATAAAAGAGCATTATTGATTAAAAAATCACCTTTAAATTTTTCAAGGTCACAGGACCCAATGTCAAGGTCATCTTTAATGTAATGCACAATATTTGGCAAAATTTTGTGATTTTTCAAAAATATGAGAGGCATTTACTCAAAAATCATGTGGTATTGAGTAAAACAAACACATACATAGTGATTTTGGATATATCCCCTATTTATTGACCAAAGTTGTAAAAAATCTCAAAATCAATGACATCCTTGATTTTTAGCTAGTATTTCATACATACATATAAAAAAATGTGAGATTATCATGATTTTTGTCTGGGGCTTATTTTTTTTAGGAGAAATGTTCTGAACTAAAAATTGTAATGTTTTTCCATCTTTCGGTCCTAATTTTAGAAAGAAGTATTTTTGATAGAAATATATGACAGTCAAGCCTAAATTTAGTAGCAACAAATAACAACAAAAATGCAAATTTTATTGAAATTGGAACCTATAATTTGAATTGACCTTGAACGTAGAGTCAATGACCTTGACAAATTTTTAAGTCCTCAAAGAAAGAATAATTTCTTCTGTTGTCCCTACATAAAGCTTAAGCAATATTTGTTATTTAAACCATGCTAAAAACAATTTGAAAAGATATAGTCATTATGTGACAAATGAAAAGTTACCATAGCAACCATTTTTGACCTCAAAATGTAGGAAAACAAAACAAGGTCCCACTTATTTTTTTCAGTGATTATATTTGTCACATGAAATTTATTTTATTCTGACAACAGTGATGGTGTTATCAGCCTGACATTTTGTGTTATTTTTGCTTAAAAATGGTAAAAATTGGTCAAAAAAAGGCCTTGATTTTGACCTTATTTTTTGGCAATTTTTGACTGATTTTGATTTGATAGGATCCGGCTAATTGAAAGAAATGTCAAAAATTTGTTATTTTTTCTTAAAATAGAGGTTTTAAAGATTATAAGTTGTTAATAACAATTAACTCTGACAATGGTTTCCATGTCAACATAATAACCAAAGATTACTTATTTGACCACTTATTTAGTGCTATAAATAGACAGACCTCGTTTCCATGGTAACCGAAAGATTTATTTTCAAAAAATTGTTATTTTTGTATTCAGGGCATTATACATACCATTTATAGAGAAAATCATGAAAATCCCTGACATGCTGTTTCCAAAATATTTTGGTCCTTACAGAGAATTGATATTAACACTCTTCCACCATTTCCCATAAGATAATCTGCCCTTTTTTATTTGATTGAGAGCGTTTTTAATATCCGTGTACAATGTATCTGATTTTTGTACCTACCAGAACTCTTCCATGTACATAATGTATATGATTGGTTTTTATATCAAAGTATCACGGTACACATTGAAAATATTTTCTTTTCTTTTCATTGTTTGTGAAATTAGTTTTTCTTCCTGCCATTATGAAAAGAGATCGTGTATTTGTTTCATAAAATTTTACATTTGTTATTGAAAAAATATGTTTGGTTGTCTGTAACGTAGGCGTTCGTCTGTCTGTGACGTAGGCGTTCGTCTGTCTGTAACGTAGGCGTTCGTCTGTCTGTGACGTAGGCGTTCGTCTGTCTGTAACGTAGGCGCTCGTCTGTCTGTATCGCAAGCGTTCGTCTGTCTGTAACGTATGCGTTTGTCTGTCTGTAACTTAGGCGTTTGTCTGTCTGTGACGTAGGCGTTCGTATGTCTGTAACTTAGGCGTTCGTCTGTCTGTATCGCAGGCGCTAGTCTGTCTGTAACGTAGGCGCTCGTCTGTCTGTGACATAGGCGCTCGTCTGTCTGTATCGTAGGCGCTAGTCTGTCTGCAACGTAGGCGTTCGTCTGTCTGTGACATAGGCGCTCGTCTGTCTGTATCGCAGGCGCTAGTCTGTCTGTAACTTAGGCGGTCGTCTGTCTGTGATGTAGGCGTTCGTCTGTCTGTTGCATAGGCGTTCGTCTGTCTGTATCGCAGGCGCTAGTCTGTCTGTAACTTAGGCGGTCGTCTGTCTGTAACTTAGGATTACTGGAATTTTTAATATCAATACAACCATCCTTTTATATGTTTATTTGAAATCATTACAACTCACAATCAAGATTCCATGAACGTAAGGCGCGTAGCCAGGCGTTCACATGTACGCACATGCATATGCATATGTATATATACCGTCATTTTAACGTCGATAACTTCCCTGTTAATGTGAAAAATCTGTAAGAGTGCGGGGCTTCGCCCCTTTGATCCCCAAAAGGTCATTAGGGGCATCAATGCGATTCCCTAACCCATGACTGAAAGTGCTTCCACTTTAAAAATTCTCTGGCTAAGCGCCTGGGTTTGACCTAGTATCTCCATGTATATACTTGATGACGTTTATAAATACGGAAGTTATCTCCAGCTAGACTAACCTACAATGATCACAGCGGACCACACCCAACTGATATAACAGACAATGGACAACAGACAAACAACTTCAACAAACAACAGGGAACAACAAAACATCCAGTAACACAGCGGACCACACCCACAGGATGTAACAGACAAAGGACAACAGACAAACAACTTCAACAAACAACAGGGAACAACAAAACATCCAGTAACACAGCGGACCACACCCACAGGATATAACAGACAATGGACAACAAACCACTTCAACAGATGACAGGGACGACAAAACATCCAGTAACACAGCGGACCACACCCACAGGATGTAACAGACAAAGGACAACAGACAAACAACTTCAACAAACAACAGGGGACAAAAAACATCCAGTAACACAGCGGACCACTCCCACAGTATGCAACTGACAATGGACAACAGACAAAACGACCTCAACAGACAACAAGGAACAACAAAACATCCAGTAACACAGCGGACCACACCCACAGGATGTAACAGACAAAGGACAACAGACAATCAACTTTAAAAACAACAGGGATCAACAAAACATCCAGTAACACAGCGGACCACACCCACAGTGTGTAACTGACAATGAACATCAGACAAACAACTTCAACAGACAACATGGGAACAACAAAACATCCAGTAACACAGCGGGCCACACACAGAGGATGTAACAGACAATGGACAACAGACAAACAACTTCAACAAACAACAGGGAACAACAAAACATCCAGTATCACAGCGGAGCACACCCACAGGATGTTACAGGCAATGGACAACAGACAAACAACTTTAACAGACAACAAGGAACAACAAAACATCCAGTATCACAGCGGAACACAACCACAGGATGTAACAGACAATGGACAACAGACAAACAGCTTCAACAAACAACAGGGAAAAACAAAACATCCAGTAACACAGCGGAACACACCCACAGTATGTAACAGACAACGGGCAACAGACAAAACGACTTCAACAGACAACAGGGAACAACAAAACATCCAGTATCACAGCGGACCACACCCAAAGGATGTAACAGACGATGGACAACAGACAAAACAACTTTAACAGACAACAGGGAACAACAAAACATCCAGTATCACAGCGGACCACAACCACAGGATATAACAGACAACGGGCAACAAAAAAAAAACTTCAACAGACAACAAGGAACAACAAAACATCCAGTATCACAGCGGACCACACCCACAGGATGTAACAGACGATGGACAACAGACAAACAACTTTAACGAACAACAGGAAACAAGAAAACATCCAGTATAACAGCGGACCACACCCACAGGATATAACAGACAACGGGCAACAAAAAAAACTTCAACAGACAACAAGGAACAACAAAACATCCAGTAAAACAGCGAACTACACCCACAGTATGTAACAGACAATGGACAATAGACAAACAACACCAGCAAACAAGAGAGAGCAACAAAATATCCTGTGATACAGTGGACCACTCCCAAAGGATGTAACAGACAATGGACAACAGACAAACTTCAACAAACAACAGGGAACAACAAAACATCCAGTAACACAGCGGACCACACACTCACAGGATGTAACAGACAATGGACAACAGAGAAACAACTTCAACAGACAACAGGGAACAACAAAACATCCAGTATCACAGCGGACCACACCCACAGGATGTAACAGACAATGGACAACAGACAAAACAACTTTAACAGACAACAGGGAACAACAAAACATCCAGTATCACAGCGGACCACATCCACAGGATATAACAGACAACGGGCAACAAAAAAAAACTTCAACAGACAACAAGGAACAACAAAACATCCAGTATCACAGCGGACCACACCCACAGGATGTAACAGACAACGGACAACAGACAAACAACTTTAACGAACAACAGGGAACAAGAAAACATCCAGTATCACAGCGGACCACACCCACAGGATATAACAGACAACGGGCAACAAAAAAAACTTCAACAGACAACAAGGAACAACAAAACATCCAGTAAATCAGCGAACTACACCCACAGTATGTAACAGACAATGGACAATAGACAAACAACACCAGCAAACAAGAGAGAGCAACAAAATATCCTGTGATACAGTGGACCACTCCCAAAGGATGTAACAGACAATGGACAACAGACAAACTTCAACAAACAACAGGGAACAACAAAACATCCAGTAACACAGCGGACCACACACTCACAGGATGTAACAGACAATGGACAACAGAGAAACAACTTCAACAGACAACAGGGAACAACAAAACATCCAGTATCACAGCGGACCACACCCACAGGATGTAACAGACAACGGACAACAGACAAACAACTTTAACGAACAACAGGGAACAAGAAAACATCCAGTATCACAGCGGACCACACCCACAGGATATAACAGACAACGGGCAACAAAAAAAACTTCAACAGACAACAAGGAACAACAAAACATCCAGTATCACAGCGGAGCACACCCACAGGATGTTACAGGCAATGGACAACAGACAAACAACTTTAACAGACAACAAGGAACAACAAAACATCCAGTATCACAGCGGAACACAACCACAGGATGTAACAGACAATGGACAACAGACAAACAGCTTCAACAGACAACAAGGAACAACAAAACATCCAGTAAAACAGCGAACTACACCCACAGTATGTAACAGACACTGGACAATAGACAAACAACACCAGCAAACAAGAGAGAGCAACAAAATATCCAGTGATACAGCGGACCACACCCACAGGATGTAACAGACAACGGACAACAGACAAACAACTTTAACGAACAACAGGGAACAAGAAAACATCCAGTATCACAGCGGACCACATCCACAGGATATAACAGACAACGGGCAACAAATAAAACTTCAACAGACAACAAGGAACAACAAAACATCCAGTATCACAGCGGAGCACACCCACAGGATGTTACAGGCAATGGACAACAGACAAACAACTTTAACAGACAACAAGGAACAACAAAACATCCAGTATCACAGCGGAACACAACCACAGGATGTAACAGACAATGGACAACAGACAAACAGCTTCAACAAACAACAGGGAAAAACAAAACATCCAGTAACACAGCGGAACACACCCACAGTATGTAACAGACAACGGGCAACAGACAAAACGACTTCAACAGACAACAGGGAACAACAAAACATCCAGTATCACAGCGGACCACACCCAAAGGATGTAACAGACGATGGACAACAGACAAAACAACTTTAACAGACAACAGGGAACAACAAAACATCCAGTATCACAGCGGACCACAACCACAGGATATAACAGACAACGGGCAACAAAAAAAAACTTCAACAGACAACAAGGAACAACAAAACATCCAGTATCACAGCGGACCACACCCACAGGATGTAACAGACGATGGACAACAGACAAACAACTTTAACGAACAACAGGGAACAAGAAAACATCCAGTATAACAGCGGACCACACCCACAGGATATAACAGACAACGGGCAACAAAAAAAACTTCAACAGACAACAAGGAACAACAAAACATCCAGTAAAACAGCGAACTACACCCACAGTATGTAACAGACAATGGACAATAGACAAACAACACCAGCAAACAAGAGAGAGCAACAAAATATCCTGTGATACAGTGGACCACTCCCAAAGGATGTAACAGACAATGGACAACAGACAAACTTCAACAAACAACAGGGAACAACAAAACATCCAGTAACACAGCGGACCACACACTCACAGGATGTAACAGACAATGGACAACAGAGAAACAACTTCAACAGACAACAGGGAACAACAAAACATCCAGTATCACAGCGGACCACACCCACAGGATGTAACAGACAATGGACAACAGACAAAACAACTTTAACAGACAACAGGGAACAACAAAACATCCAGTATCACAGCGGACCACATCCACAGGATATAACAGACAACGGGCAACAAAAAAAAACTTCAACAGACAACAAGGAACAACAAAACATCCAGTATCACAGCGGACCACACCCACAGGATGTAACAGACAACGGACAACAGACAAACAACTTTAACGAACAACAGGGAACAAGAAAACATCCAGTATCACAGCGGACCACACCCACAGGATATAACAGACAACGGGCAACAAAAAAAACTTCAACAGACAACAAGGAACAACAAAACATCCAGTAAAACAGCGAACTACACCCACAGTATGTAACAGACAATGGACAATAGACAAACAACACCAGCAAACAAGAGAGAGCAACAAAATATCCTGTGATACAGTGGACCACTCCCAAAGGATGTAACAGACAATGGACAACAGACAAACTTCAACAAACAACAGGGAACAACAAAACATCCAGTAACACAGCGGACCACACACTCACAGGATGTAACAGACAATGGACAACAGAGAAACAACTTCAACAGACAACAGGGAACAACAAAACATCCAGTATCACAGCGGACCACACCCACAGGATGTAACAGACAACGGACAACAGACAAACAACTTTAACGAACAACAGGGAACAAGAAAACATCCAGTATCACAGCGGACCACACCCACAGGATATAACAGACAACGGGCAACAAAAAAACTTCAACAGACAACAAGGAACAACAAAACATCCAGTAAAACAGCGAACTACACCCACAGTATGTAACAGACACTGGACAATAGACAAACAACACCAGCAAACAAGAGAGAGCAACAAAATATCCAGTGATACAGCGGACCACACCCACAGGATGTAACAGACAACGGACAACAGACAAACAACTTTAACGAACAACAGGGAACAAGAAAACATCCAGTATCACAGCGGACCACATCCACAGGATATAACAGACAACGGGCAACAAAAAAAACTTCAACAGACAACAAGGAACAACAAAACATCCAGTATCACAGCGGACCACACCCACAGGATGTTACAGGCAATGGACAACAGACAAACAACTTTAACAGACAACAAGGAACAACAAAACATCCAGTATCACAGCGGAACACAACCACAGGATGTAACAGACAATGGACAACAGACAAACAGCTTCAACAAACAACAGGGAAAAACAAAACATCCAGTAACACAGCGGAACACACCCACAGTATGTAACAGACAACGGGCAACAGACAAAACGACTTCAACAGACAACAGGGAACAACAAAACATCCAGTATCACAGCGGACCACACCCAAAGGATGTTACAGGCAATGGACAACAGACAAACAACTTTAACAGACAACAAGGAACAACAAAACATCCAGTATCACAGCGGAACACAACCACAGGATGTAACAGACAATGGACAACAGACAAACAGCTTCAACAAACAACAGGGAAAAACAAAACATCCAGTAACACAGCGGAACACACCCACAGTATGTAACAGACAACGGGCAACAGACAAAACGACTTCAACAAACAACAGGGAACAACAAAACATCCAGTATCACAGCGGAGCACACCCACAGGATGTTACAGGCAATGGACAACAGACAAACAACTTTAACAGACAACAAGGAACAACAAAACATCCAGTATCACAGCGGAACACAACCACAGGATGTAACAGACAATGGACAACAGACAAACAGCTTCAACAAACAACAGGGAAAAACAAAACATCCAGTAACACAGCGGAACACACCCACAGTATGTAACAGACAACGGGCAACAGACAAAACGACTTCAACAGACAACAGGGAACAACAAAACATCCAGTATCACAGCGGACCACACCCAAAGGATGTAACAGACGATGGACAACAGACAAAACAACTTTAACAGACAACAGGGAACAACAAAACATCCAGTATCACAGCGGACCACAACCACAGGATATAACAGACAACGGGCAACAAAAAAAAAACTTCAACAGACAACAAGGAACAACAAAACATCCAGTATCACAGCGGACCACACCCACAGGATGTAACAGACGATGGACAACAGACAAACAACTTTAACGAACAACAGGAAACAAGAAAACATCCAGTATAACAGCGGACCACACCCACAGGATATAACAGACAACGGGCAACAAAAAAAACTTCAACAGACAACAAGGAACAACAAAACATCCAGTAAAACAGCGAACTACACCCACAGTATGTAACAGACAATGGACAATAGACAAACAACACCAGCAAACAAGAGAGAGCAACAAAATATCCTGTGATACAGTGGACCACTCCCAAAGGATGTAACAGACAATGGACAACAGACAAACTTCAACAAACAACAGGGAACAACAAAACATCCAGTAACACAGCGGACCACACACTCACAGGATGTAACAGACAATGGACAACAGAGAAACAACTTCAACAGACAACAGGGAACAACAAAACATCCAGTATCACAGCGGACCACACCCACAGGATGTAACAGACAATGGACAACAGACAAAACAACTTTAACAGACAACAGGGAACAACAAAACATCCAGTATCACAGCGGACCACATCCACAGGATATAACAGACAACGGGCAACAAAAAAAAACTTCAACAGACAACAAGGAACAACAAAACATCCAGTATCACAGCGGACCACACCCACAGGATGTAACAGACGATGGACAACAGACAAACAACTTTAACGAACAACAGGAAACAAGAAAACATCCAGTATAACAGCGGACCACACCCACAGGATATAACAGACAACGGGCAACAAAAAAAACTTCAACAGACAACAAGGAACAACAAAACATCCAGTAAAACAGCGAACTACACCCACAGTATGTAACAGACAATGGACAATAGACAAACAACACCAGCAAACAAGAGAGAGCAACAAAATATCCTGTGATACAGTGGACCACTCCCAAAGGATGTAACAGACAATGGACAACAGACAAACTTCAACAAACAACAGGGAACAACAAAACATCCAGTAACACAGCGGACCACACACTCACAGGATGTAACAGACAATGGACAACAGAGAAACAACTTCAACAGACAACAGGGAACAACAAAACATCCAGTATCACAGCGGACCACACCCACAGGATGTAACAGACAACGGACAACAGACAAACAACTTTAACGAACAACAGGGAACAAGAAAACATCCAGTATCACAGCGGACCACACCCACAGGATATAACAGACAACGGGCAACAAAAAAAACTTCAACAGACAACAAGGAACAACAAAACATCCAGTATCACAGCGGAGCACACCCACAGGATGTTACAGGCAATGGACAACAGACAAACAACTTTAACAGACAACAAGGAACAACAAAACATCCAGTATCACAGCGGAACACAACCACAGGATGTAACAGACAATGGACAACAGACAAACAGCTTCAACAGACAACAAGGAACAACAAAACATCCAGTAAAACAGCGAACTACACCCACAGTATGTAACAGACACTGGACAATAGACAAACAACACCAGCAAACAAGAGAGAGCAACAAAATATCCAGTGATACAGCGGACCACACCCACAGGATGTAACAGACAACGGACAACAGACAAACAACTTTAACGAACAACAGGGAACAAGAAAACATCCAGTATCACAGCGGACCACATCCACAGGATATAACAGACAACGGGCAACAAATAAAACTTCAACAGACAACAAGGAACAACAAAACATCCAGTATCACAGCGGAGCACACCCACAGGATGTTACAGGCAATGGACAACAGACAAACAACTTTAACAGACAACAAGGAACAACAAAACATCCAGTATCACAGCGGAACACAACCACAGGATGTAACAGACAATGGACAACAGACAAACAGCTTCAACAAACAACAGGGAAAAACAAAACATCCAGTAACACAGCGGAACACACCCACAGTATGTAACAGACAACGGGCAACAGACAAAACGACTTCAACAGACAACAGGGAACAACAAAACATCCAGTATCACAGCGGACCACACCCAAAGGATGTAACAGACGATGGACAACAGACAAAACAACTTTAACAGACAACAGGGAACAACAAAACATCCAGTATCACAGCGGACCACAACCACAGGATATAACAGACAACGGGCAACAAAAAAAAACTTCAACAGACAACAAGGAACAACAAAACATCCAGTATCACAGCGGACCACACCCACAGGATGTAACAGACGATGGACAACAGACAAACAACTTTAACGAACAACAGGGAACAAGAAAACATCCAGTATAACAGCGGACCACACCCACAGGATATAACAGACAACGGGCAACAAAAAAAACTTCAACAGACAACAAGGAACAACAAAACATCCAGTAAAACAGCGAACTACACCCACAGTATGTAACAGACAATGGACAATAGACAAACAACACCAGCAAACAAGAGAGAGCAACAAAATATCCTGTGATACAGTGGACCACTCCCAAAGGATGTAACAGACAATGGACAACAGACAAACTTCAACAAACAACAGGGAACAACAAAACATCCAGTAACACAGCGGACCACACACTCACAGGATGTAACAGACAATGGACAACAGAGAAACAACTTCAACAGACAACAGGGAACAACAAAACATCCAGTATCACAGCGGACCACACCCACAGGATGTAACAGACAATGGACAACAGACAAAACAACTTTAACAGACAACAGGGAACAACAAAACATCCAGTATCACAGCGGACCACATCCACAGGATATAACAGACAACGGGCAACAAAAAAAAACTTCAACAGACAACAAGGAACAACAAAACATCCAGTATCACAGCGGACCACACCCACAGGATGTAACAGACAACGGACAACAGACAAACAACTTTAACGAACAACAGGGAACAAGAAAACATCCAGTATCACAGCGGACCACACCCACAGGATATAACAGACAACGGGCAACAAAAAAAACTTCAACAGACAACAAGGAACAACAAAACATCCAGTAAAACAGCGAACTACACCCACAGTATGTAACAGACAATGGACAATAGACAAACAACACCAGCAAACAAGAGAGAGCAACAAAATATCCTGTGATACAGTGGACCACTCCCAAAGGATGTAACAGACAATGGACAACAGACAAACTTCAACAAACAACAGGGAACAACAAAACATCCAGTAACACAGCGGACCACACACTCACAGGATGTAACAGACAATGGACAACAGAGAAACAACTTCAACAGACAACAGGGAACAAGAAAACATCCAGTATCACAGCGGACCACACCCACAGGATATAACAGACAACGGGCAACAAAAAAACTTCAACAGACAACAAGGAACAACAAAACATCCAGTAAAACAGCGAACTACACCCACAGTATGTAACAGACACTGGACAATAGACAAACAACACCAGCAAACAAGAGAGAGCAACAAAATATCCAGTGATACAGCGGACCACACCCACAGGATGTAACAGACAACGGACAACAGACAAACAACTTTAACGAACAACAGGGAACAAGAAAACATCCAGTATCACAGCGGACCACATCCACAGGATATAACAGACAACGGGCAACAAAAAAAACTTCAACAGACAACAAGGAACAACAAAACATCCAGTATCACAGCGGACCACACCCACAGGATGTTACAGGCAATGGACAACAGACAAACAACTTTAACAGACAACAAGGAACAACAAAACATCCAGTATCACAGCGGAACACAACCACAGGATGTAACAAACAATGGACAACAGACAAACAGCTTCAACAAACAACAGGGAAAAACAAAACATCCAGTAACACAGCGGAACACACCCACAGTATGTAACAGACAACGGGCAACAGACAAAACGACTTCAACAGACAACAGGGAACAACAAAACATCCAGTATCACAGCGGACCACACCCAAAGGATGTAACAGACGATGGTCAACAGACAAAACAACTTTAACAGACAACAGGGAACAACAAAACATCCAGTATCACAGCGGACCACAACCACAGGATATAACAGACAACGGGCAACAAAAAAAAAACTTCAACAGACAACAAGGAACAACAAAACATCCAGTATCACAGCGGACCACACCCACAGGATGTAACAGACAATGGACAACAGACAAACAACTTTAACGAACAACAGGGAACAAGAAAACATCCAGTATCACAGCGGACCACACCCACAGGATATAACAGACAACGGGCAACAAAAAAAACTTCAACAGACAACAAGGAACAACAAAACATCCAGTAAAACAGCGAACTACACCCACAGTATGTAACAGACAATGGACAATAGACAAACAACACCAGCAAACAAGAGAGAGCAACAAAATATCCTGTGATACAGTGGACCACTCCCAAAGGATGTAACAGACAATGGACAACAGACAAACTTCAACAAACAACAGGGAACAACAAAACATCCAGTAACACAGCGGACCACACACTCACAGGATGTAACAGACAATGGACAACAGAGAAACAACTTCAACAGACAACAAGGAACAACAAAACATCCAGTATCACAGCGGACCACACCCACAGGATGTAACAGACAATGGACAACAGACAAAACAACTTTAACAGACAACGGGGAACAACAAAACATCCAGTATCACAGCGGACCACATCCACAGGATATAACAGACAACGGGCAACAAAAAAAAACTTCAACAGACAACAAGGAACAACAAAACATCCAGTATCACAGCGGACCACACCCACAGGATGTAACAGACAACGGACAACAGACAAACAACTTTAACGAACAACAGGGAACAAGAAAACATCCAGTATCACAGCGGACCACACCCACAGGATATAACAGACAACGGGCAACAAAAAAAACTTCAACAGACAACAAGGAACAACAAAACATCCAGTAAAACAGCGAACTACACCCACAGTATGTAACAGACACTGGACAATAGACAAACAACACCAGCAAACAAGAGAGAGCAACAAAACATCCAGTCACACAGCGTACCACACCCACAGGATGTTACAGACAAAGGACAACAGACAAACAACTTCAACAAACAACAGGGAACAACAAAACATCCAGTAACACAGCGGACCACACCCACAGGATGTAACAGACAAAGGACAACAGACAAACAACTTCAACAGACACAGGGAACAACAAAACATCCAGTAACACAGCGGACCACACCCACAGGATGTAACAGACAAAGGACAACAGACAAACAACTTCAACAAACAACAGGGAACAACAAAACATCCAGTAACACAGCGGACCACACCCACAGGATATAACAGACAATGGACAACAAACCACTTCAACAGATGACAGGGACGACAAAGCATCCAGTAACACAGCGGACCACAGCCATAGGATATAACAGACAATGGACAACAAACAACTTCAACAGATGACAGGGAACAACAAAACATCCAGTACCATAGCGGACCACATCCACATGATGTTACAGACAATGGACAACAGACAAACTACTTCAACAAACTTCAGGGAACAACAAAACATCCAGTAAAATAGCGGACCACACCCACAGGATGTAACAGAAAATGGACAACAGACAAACAACTTCAACGGATACATGTGTAAAAGGGAACAACAAAACATCCAGTAACACAGCGGACCACACACATAGGATATAACAGACAATGGACAACAAACAAACAACTGAAACAAACAACAGGGAACAACAAAACATCCAGTAATACAGCGGACCACACACATAGGATATAACAGACAATGGACAACAGACAAACAACTTCAACAAACAACAGGTACAATAAGGCACAGACCGACAGGGTACTATATAAGAGGTTAGGTGAATTTCTGTCATTTCCTCACTGACCGCTATAGAGTTAACATCTATAAGTGTCATCTGATTGGTCCGTTGCATACCTTTTATCCCTCCCAAGTTTTGATTGTCGGCTTAAAAATGATGTGACTTGCATATAGCATTAGCATAATAAAGGGTTACCTGTCGGCATGTCTTTGATGTCACATAACACTCTCGAATTGGTTAAAAAAAAGACGCGCTATCTTTGAAGAAGGTATATCACGACAACCTATAGGTATGCGTATTTATGACCGGTGGTTGCCAACGTCGTTCTTTACGGTTTATTCCCGATTCGTCGACTTCAATTAAGTCATTATAGGTGTTAAAGGGGCCATCAAAAGGGCACATATAGATTAAGCATTAACTAATTAGTACTCTTTTCATTGACCTTTCATATAAAGTATGTACTTTTTTTTCCTTTTCTTTTTTCCCCTTTTTTTTTTCTATTTATCTTATTTATCTATTTTTGCTAATACCTTACATGCATTTAATGAAAAAAATAACATATTTCTACTATCAACAAACTGATCATAAAAATTTGTATATACATGATTGAAAATATTAAACTGAAAAAAGCACATAAAATAAATGAAAAACGTGGGTAAAGCGAGATTTGAAGCAATACGGCGACTCAAAACAGAAAAATACAATCGATAAAATTCTTTTTCATTCTAAACACATACGGAATCACGTAATTTTTTTTTAATTGTAATGATCTCTGAGCGATATGTCTCTTATCGGCATAAATTTATGTCCTGCATCTCTATTCATCAGTTCATTATCTGCAATAACAGCCAAGCAAAGGCCGGAAAACTGATTTTCATGGTATTTGCTAAAACCAAGGGCCAAGAGGGGACTTAAAATTAACTGGGACAATGTCAATCGACGGAAAACAACGCCCGCAATATCCAAGGCCAAGACACAATACTACTTCGCAATAGACGGCAAGTGGAGAGACAGCAACCGACGACCGATTCCTACTGAAAAGACGAGAGTCACCAATCACAGCGGACCATCGTATTTGCCACCGACAATGTTCAACCTCTGTGACCTAGCTGCAGCCGACACAATCTACTGCGACGGAGCCTTTTACACCTGCCATACCCTGTTCCACCAGATATACGCAATCCACGTCCGTGTTGACAACAAAAGGGATGCTTTTCCACTATATTCAGTGTATGTGCAGCCATACCACCACTTATTCCACTGGACGCAATTGAGGATGCATGGCACTCGTGGACAGAGATATGGCGCACATTACATACCTGACCGAACCATTCATCGACTACTTTGGAACCATTTCGTTATTCAAATATGACATATTTTCATGAAATGAAATAAATGTAACTAAAATAATTTACATTATTCTTCTTCTTCTTTTGCTGTAGCCCAAGAACACAGCTCTTGATATCTTTGAACGACGAGTGTTCATGCTATAGACAATGTACATGTATATATCTATATTTGAAAAGTGTATTCATATAAAGACAAGCACATCTTAACAGATTGAACAAAGACACATTACATCACACGATCAAATCTTAGCTTTCTATACTCATCACATACATGTATACACTTTGACAGGTAAACTACAGGTAAACTTTATACTAATTAGTTAATTATTAGTCTACCTGTGCCCCCTTAGATGGCCCTTTTGACACCCAATTAAGGTGATTATCATATAATTGAAGTCGACGAATCGGGAACACACCTTCTTTACAACATGCTCATCGAACAGTTTTAACTATAATCAAAGCAGACCCTCAAAACATGTAATTCAAAAGTCATACTTATCACATATAAAGAAAGAGCTAACCATTTCCGGATCAAAGGCACAGAAATTAAACAAAGAAAAATAACTTGAAATTCAGCTCTCTTGGCGATATATTTGCGTATGAAACGAAAATAATAAAAAATTGTATATATATATATATATATATATATACAAAATACCATGAAGCGGATTATACCAAGATTGGACAAAACAACAGACTGCACTCTCATTAGAGAAGACTGAACTCTGATCATTTCTTGTATCTATTGATATATCGTAAGTTCGCTTCTGTCAGCAGATGATAGATTTTTCTCCGTATTCCATCTTCTTCTGATGCCTTTTTGTGTGTTCGTACATTGTCTAGGATCCCTAAGTTTTATTTGTAATGTCACCTTACAGCTATAGGGTTTTTTGTTTATACAATCTTGTATCTTGAGAGAATCTGTGTATCCGGATACGTGGGAGGGTTGCACGCGCGTATTATTGTTATCCACGCCATCCACTGTAGATCAACATGTCATAGACTACCGCCCAAAGTCAAATTTGACTGGGTAACCGGACAAGTGGAAGGACAGTGCGCATCGTATCAGGATAACCACACCGTTTGTAACTGTCGGAGTAGATGACCGTTCTTAGTCGACAAGCACCTGTTGTCTACTTGTCTCGTTTGTTTATGTGTAGTCTTTGATGTTATCGGTTTGTGCTTTGATGTCGTAAGTGGGAGGACTGTGCGCATCGTATCTGGATAACCACACCATTTGTAACTGTCGGAACAGCTAGATGACCGTTCTTTGTCGACAAGCACCTGTTGTCTATATTTGTCTCGTTTGTTTTTGTGTAGTCTTTGATGTTATCGGTATGTGCTTTGATGACGTATTTGATGTTTAATGTCTTCTCCTTTCGGTATCCCTTGTTATGTAGTTCTTACCTGTGATTTGGCATCCGGGTGTTTCGGTGATTTGCTATGGATGCTGCAGCCGAAATATGTGAGATACCCCCATACCCCCCCCCCCCCCTCGAGAAAGCAGCGGATCTAGCAACCAATGACAATAATATTTGACATAATTCCTCAGAATTTAACACTCTTTATATCGCTGTTTCTGAGGAAGAAAATTCCTATCATTATCTTAGACTCGAGAAACGTGTAATTTCGAACTGAAGACTAATGATATACATTTTGTACAATGTAATGTGAACACTTTCTTGTAAGAAAACATAATATGAAAGAAGCAACATAAATATTTGTATACATTTATTGCATTTCACACATTGTACAAATCACATTAAGACATGCATGTACAGTTGTTATATAATTATAATAAAATGAATGAATGTCAAACTTTGGAAAGTAGTACATGTATATGTACATTTCATACTTTAATATTATTTACAGTTCAAAAATAATAAGAATTTTGTCACCAAAGTCTTTTCCATTCTATTTTACCGTCACAAACAATGCGGATGAATATGCTACCGTCGTTGACCCCGCCCACGTCACGGTCTGATTGTTTCTCCACGCCCTCCGAGAGATTAGCAACTTCCTTGAAGATAGATTTGACATCATTATTGCTTTTTGCCGAGCACTCCATGTATGAATGCCCCCAAAGATTCACAATGGCCTGCAGGACTTCTCTACGATTGAACCTCTTTCCATCGTCTGCCTTATTACCGACAACTATGATCGGTGATTTCTTCCGCTTCGCAATAATTTCATTTCGTATGTCTTTAATCGCATGGAACGACGACTTGTCTGTCAGAGAGAATACCAGTACAAATATATCGTACTTACGAATTGCTTTGGATCGAAAATAGCTATACTCGAGATTACCAGACGTGTCCAATATATCCATCTCGAAAACCGGGTCCTTACCAATGCTCTCTTTATACAAATCTTCTATTGTTTCTTGGTAGTCAAACGTGAAGTGACCACGTGATAACTGCCGAATGATTGCAGTCTTGCCAACCTTAGAGGCTCCAAGAACGGCAACTCTAGTCTGACTGTCGCTACTGGACCGCCTCTGTTGTCTTGGAGAATTGAAAGAACGTATCTTTTGGAGAAGAGTTGATTTCTTTGTTAGACTGAAAACGCTCATTTTGTTTCTAAGTCTGATTCAAAATATTAGCAGTTGAATAACGTCTCCTGTACGACGCCCTTTATTTATACTTTGAGAAGTGATAATGAAGAAATTCCATTGGCTGCCGAGAAACTAAAAGTCCATTTGCTGTAAGAATAGTCATAGCGCGTATGGTCTTTAACTTATTTTACTAACGCCAATCAAAATCTAAGAAGTCACATTCTACAAGCTTTGTTAAAATGAACTCGGATGTCATTCCTTCTTCACTACCTGTGGTGTATTCAATTCAAAAATTTAAATTTTATTTATTTTACAACGTTTAACAAACAAGTTATACAACTTATATTAATGTCTCACATTGGCTCAGATGTTGGCGTGAGGGGGTCCAAGGAGCAGGAGGAAACCGGAGTACCCAATGTATTCAATTTGCAATTGGTACGCTATGGCAGAACGAACTCAAACTACAGCGATTTTGTTCTGCAGGCACGTACACTAACCATCAAGCTACATAATCACCTGTCCTCTCTGAATGACTGTCGTGCTCGCTCCAGCCCGCTTAGAACGGTCTTTTTTCACTGACGAGGTTTAAGTACCCGTAACGTGCATGTCTGGTCCACGTTGCAAATTTATTTGTTTTTAAATGATGCTATTTGAATTTGAAGACGTTTAACATTTCGTATTCCCTGTGTTTTGTTATCCATTTACATATTCATCTATGTTTACTCGGGTCCCTGTACTTTGCTGTCTTGTTTGTGACGTCATCTTACAGTCAGGAGGCTGACATACACATCAAGTGTGCCTTCTTCGATATCACTGAATAACCAAAAAAAAGTGTGAGGGTTGTGTGCACGTAATCCGGGTAACCATATTATTTCCTTCTACAGCGGTTGATGACCGTCCTAAGTCGGCACAGAATGTCCATTGTTATGATTGATTTATGTCTTCATTTATAATATTTGTGTATTGTAATTGTGAATGTATTCAATCATGATTGTTATGTGTTATGCTCAGATGGGCCCTAATTTGGAATAAATAAATTTGTATTGTATTGTATTTGTATTGTGTAGTCTTTCATGTTTGATGTTTGTATGTAGTGTCTGATATCCCAAATGGTGCTTTAACCGAGAGGGGAAAACTTATATTTGTACATCTGAATCAAAGGGTTTCTTTTCAAATACAGAATACAAATCATATAATTCATGGACATGTAGTGACCTTTGTATTGCCTTGTCCTTTCTTTTGGACAACATTTATGTAAGGTTTGGTGAGAATCTCTACAAGCAGGTTGTAGGGATCCCTATGGGTATTAATGTGCGCCTCTTCTTGCTGATTTATTTTTATACACGAAAAAGAATTTATCCAAAATCTTCAAAAACAAAGAAAACATGATGATGTGAAATGTTTCAATGGTACTTCTAGGCACCTGGATGATATTCTTACTATCGACAATCCTGTTTTTGAAAAGTATAAAAATGTTATTTATCCACAGGAACTGACTATAAACAAGGCGAACGTTACAAACACAGAAACACCATTTTTTGGACCTGAATATCAAAATTGTTAATGGAGAGATTCATACAAGTGTGTATGACAAATGAGATGACTTTGGATTCAACATAGTAAATTTTCCCTGGCTTGACGTTGATGTTCCTAGATTACCGTTTTATGGTATCTACATTTCGCAGCTCATCCGGTATGCTAGAGCATGTACTGATGTTTTGGATTTTCATAATAGAAATTTACAAATTACCAAGAAACTTTTAGGTCAAGGTTTTCGCTTTCACAAACTTGTAAAGAAATTCTGGAAATTTTACAAAAATTATTGTCAACTACTTTTGAAATTCGGACCCATACAAACAACAGAGTATATAACTTTGGGTATTTCGCAACCTGCATTTTATGGTGACATGATCAACAAAATTAGAAGGATCAAAGGTAGACAGAATTACCATCGAAAATACGTCAGAATCATCAAACGCATCTTATACCGTGGATATGATCCTAATGTCACTAAACGGACACTGGGCTTGGTACTTGACCAATATACAGTCTTGTACCAGCGCATCCTTAATACTTGCACGCTGACTGACTTTGACGACGGGACTCCATGACGTGTCCTGTCCAATCCTCTTTAGAGAAGACAGGGCCCCGACCACCTGTCCTCTCTGAATGTCAGTCGGACTCCTCGGGTGATAACATACATTAGCACGCTACAGCCGGCAGAGCACAGGTTTTTTTTATATCCATTTACATATTCATCTGTGTTGCTTGGGCCCCTGCGTTTTGCGGTCTTGTTTGTGTGTGGTCATCTGACAGTGAGGAGGTTGTTTTACACCACAATTGTACGTTCTTCGAGACCTCTGGGTAATCGGAATAGTGGGAGGGTTGTGCGCACGTAATCCAAGATAGCCACACCGTCTGCTACTGACGTCCTAAGTCGGCACCGTTTACCCATTGGTCTCGTTGGTTTATGTGTAGTCATTTGTGTTATATGTTTTTCTGTGATTTGACGTTCCTTGTACGACTGCGTCTCTTTCTGTGTGTGTCATTTTTGTGTTTTACAGTGGGTGTTTTGGGAGGTTGCTGTTGATGCTGCAACTAGGTGTTGTCGGAGATCCCCTCCTTTCTTTTACCCCTTTTAGTCTTGTCTGCTCTGTTTTTTCAAACAAAAGATTTTCTGTGTTTTGCTCTCGGTATTATAACCGAGTGTTGGTTGAGATCCCCTCCTTTCTTATTTGAATGTGACTAATAACATATTCAAGATGTATTCGTTCTTAGGACGCATAACTTGAAATGAAATATAAGTATAACCTAACTAAAGGCTATCAACAGAAATTCCGTTTAATCAAGGGGGGGGGGGGGCATTACTGGACAATGAAAATATAAAAATTATCAATCTTGGAAGATTTTGAATCAATCGCTAGATTTATTTTTTCTAACGGCCTCTGTAGCGGGTGATGCTTGCAAATAGGAGATGAATATTCTGTCCGGGCACAGAACTTTGCAAAGTTTCGTAAAAATATCTTACGTAAAAAATAAGGAATTTTCGCAGCTTTCTTATACATGTCCTTAAATTGAGAAACGAAATATCCCGAGTTTTAGTTTAAAGACATGTACAAGAAGACTTTCTCGATCAAAAGTTATGAAAATGGCCCGAAACTTTTTCGTACTAAATATTTTTGTGAATCAGGCTGCAGATCGCATCTCCGTTGGGGATTCACTTTTGCTGTTTTACAGATTTTATTCTTTTGTTGTTGAGATATCTTCTCTGATCCTTACTATGTATTGATGTGGTTGTATACAGTGTGCAATGAATTTCTATTTAGAAAATAGCAGGCTCTTTTAAGAAATTGTTACCTATGGCAGGCTTTGAAATCACAGGAAGTGCATTTTGAATTATATTGTACGTCTCTATTTCTTCATGTCCATTATTTAAAGTATCACCAAAAACACTGAACTTCGTTAATTCGAAGTATCAGTTGCAATTATAGATAAAAATCCGCTTATTTCCATATAAAGTGTAAATTCATAATTATAAATGTTCCTTAATAGTCAGGAATAAAAGTCTTACGAAAGTTTTGTAGATCAGATTTCAATTCATTTCATATGTTTAAGATCTGAAATTATTCATGTTTAAAGGCAAAGTGCAATAGTCCCCTGTGGATATGGTTATGGAATCTTCTTGAAAGTACTATTATCACCTCCAAGATCGCGATTAAGACAACAAACATGTATACTTTATCAACATTTATATCTTTTTGTAAAATAACAGGATACATGACCTTTATTCCGTAGATAATACTATTTTGTCAGTAGAAGACAACTTCGAGTCAACTGAATGGAACTTGATTAATCAACAGCTTTTTTTTTTCGGGCGCACCCTAATTGATTGTGACGACGGGACTCCATAACGTGCCTTTTTTGTGCTTGACTGCTGTATGATGTTGCATGGGGTATTTCGCGATGTTCTACTGTGGATACTGCAACGAGTCTCCTCTTTAGAAGTTCACTGCGTCATTTTTTTTAAAAAAGGACTTCATATAATACCAGTTCAAATGTAAAACGTCTTCAAAATCAATGGCATCATATAAGAAGAGACAAATTTGCAGCATGGACCAGACATGCACGTATCGAGTACTTAACCCTCGTCAGAGATCCTAAGTCTAAACAATGTGATATAGACAAAGGGTGTGAAATTATCATTTCCAAAAATGTACCGAAAAACGTAGCGTGATGGGTGGGATATGATGCTACAGGACACACGTTTTAGAAATTTCAAGATTTTTTGATAACAGAAATGTTCGAATGCAGAGACAGACGATCAACCGAAGTTGATCGAACTTGACTACAAGTGCCCTCGGCGGCAGTTCCTTCTCTATATGGCCTTTTCTCCGAGTTCTTTAAGATATATGTTTTGTTTCTTTTCGTTTCGATTCGATTTGTTTCGTTTCGAGTTGTAACAGTTTCGTTTAGTTTCGATTCGTTTCGTGTTTGTTTCGTTTCGCACTTTACTTTGGTGGAAAAGTGAGAGGGTTGTGCGCACGTTATCCAGGATAACACACCAATTGCTACTTGCGTGGCAAATGGCCGTCCAAAGTCGGTCTCGTTGGTTTACGTGTAGTCTTTTGGGTTTCATGTGCATATGTCGTGTATCTCTTTTCCGTCTCTTGGTATGCTCGTCTTAAGTATTTTCGCATCGGATGTTTTCGTGTTTTGCTGTTGGAGATCCCCTATCGTCTTGGAAGGGACTATGTCACAAACGTAAATTGTTGATCTTATTCCAATTCACCTAGATTAAATTTTGTAAGAACTTATTAATTTTCATGTTTGAATATACATATTTAAAGCATTCCACGATGATTTCGTATGTTGCGTGTACAGATTTTACTTTTCCAATTGCACCTGATTTCTTTAATATAACCCCTCTAGCACGAAGTCCGGAGTGCGAAGTTCTAAGAACGTCAACTTGAAAAATGTCCAATAAGAACCGTGTAGATGGATTACAGCTGACCAATGGGACGCCGTTATCGAATCGAAAGTGAAGATTTACTAAAGGTTGCTAATTAAAAGTGTGAAAACTTTGAGGAAAGATGAGGCAAAATGATTAATCTCATTATCGTAATAATCATCTTGATGTCAGAAGACTTACAAAATAAAATGCTTATGAAATAACAAATTATGAAACAAAGGAGGGGATCTCCAACAACACCAGGTTGCAGCACCCATAGCAAAACTCCAAAACACCAAATGCAAAAACACAGAGCAGACAAGCACAGAAAGAGACGCAAAAGGGATAAGGAACGTCAACGAACAACAAAGAAACATCAAACACAATGGACTACACATAAACCAATGAGACCAATGGGCAACCCATGCCGACTTAGGACGGCCATCTGCCACGTAAATAGCAGACGGTGTGGTTATCCTGGATTACGTGCGCACAACCCTCCCACTATTCTGATTTCCCAGAGGTCTCTAAGAACGCACAATTATGGTGTAAAACAACCTCCTCACTGTTAGATGACCACACACAAACAAGACCGTAAAACACAGAAGTCCAAGCAACACAGATGAATATGTAAATGGATACAAAAAGAAGACGTGCGTAGTACATTCCATGCTCTGCCGGCTGTAGCGAGCTCATATGTATTATCACCCGAGGAGTCCGACTGACATTCAGAGAGGACAAGTGGTCGAGGCCCTGTCTTCTCTAAAGAGGTTTGGACAGGGCCCGTCATGGAGTCCCGTCGTCACAGTCAGTCAGCGTGCAAGTCTTAAGAATGTGCTCGTACAAGACTATAGATTGGTCAAGTACCAAGCTTAGTGTCCGTCTGGTGAAATTATGATCATATCCACGGTATAAAAGGCGCTTGATGACTCTGACGCATTTCGATAAATATGCTGCCTACCTTTGATCCTTCTTATTTTGTTAATTAAGTCACGATTAAATGCAGGTTGTGAAATACCTAAATATACTCTGTTGCTTGTATGGGTCCGAATTCCAGAAGAAGTTGATAATAATTTTTGTAAAATTTCCAGAAAGTCTTTACTTGTTTGTGAAAGCGAAAACCTTGACATAAAAGTTTCTTTGTAATTTGTAAATTTCTATTATGAAAATCCAAAACATCAGTACATGCTCTAGCATATCGGATGAGCTGTGAAATGTACATAGCGTATGACGGTAATATAGGGATATCACCCTCAAGCCAGGGGAAATTTACTATGTTGAATCCAAAATCATCTCGTTTGTCATATACACTTGCATGAATTTTTCCATTGACAATTTTGATATTTAGGTCCAAAAATGGTGTTTCTGTGTCTGTAACGTTTACCTTGTTTAGAGTCAATTCTTGTGGATAAATAACATCTTTATACTTTTCAAAAACAGGATTATCGATAGTAAGAATATCATCCAGGTACCTAGAAGTACCAATGAAGCATTTCACATCATCATGTTTTCTTTGCTTTTGAATAAAACCTTTTTCACATGTGTATGAAAATAAATCTGCAACAAGAGGCGCACAATTTGTAACCATGGAATCCCTACAACCTGTTTGTAGAGATTATCACCAAATCTTACATAAGTATGTTGTCCAAGAGGAAGGATAAGGCACTACACAGGTCGCTATATGTCCGTAATTTGTATGATTTGTATTCTGTAGCGGAAAAGAAACCCTTTGATTCAGATGTACAAAAAAAGTTTTCCCCTCTCGATTATAGCACCATTTAATGAGTTTGTACAATTGATCATTAATCTTGTCGTGAGGAAGCGTGGTGTACATATTTGAAAAGTCGTATGAAAAAATCGTATTGGCTTGAAAATTTGTAGATTTCATTTTGTTAATCCAATCCCCGGAATTTTTTATAGACCAAAATAAATTTACATCATTCCTGTTCAGAACAGTTTCACAATATTTTGCAACGTGTTCCTTTACCGCCGTGAGAGCTGACTTCAGATTTCTAGACAAACATGTAGTTGAGCAGTTGCTAGAATTAGCAATGTATCTAAATTTGTATGGAGATTTGTGCAGTTTTGGTATGCAGTATATTGAAGGAATATCCAATTTAGAAATAGGGATGTTGAATGGAGACATTTCACTGTTATGTTTGCTCAAAATGTTAGGGACACTTTCATTGCTTTTGATATAAGTATTTGTAGACGAAAGTTCCGAAACTAAAGTTGATATATAGCAACGTTTTCATATGATTATGGTGTTGTTGGCTGCTTTATCTACAGGAGCGAAGACAAATTTTTCATGTAAATTACGTAATTTGGATTTGAAATATCTTTCAGATCTCGAACTTGGATTTTCAAAAAGCTGAAGATTGTTGTCGAAGTTGTCTATTCGAATGTCAGAAATGTCAAACATGAGGTTTTCCAGTCATTCAGAGAATGCGATTTGACTCCTTCCGATTTACACCATCGTTTGGTATAGTTATCTAAGGCTTCCTTTAGTACTTCGCGACATTTAATAAAATCTATCTTGGGTGGGATTCTATACTTAGGTCCTTTTTTGAGAGGTAAATCAGTTTGGATTCTGACTAAGTTTGGTACCCCCTACCTGATAGAAGTATTGGTTTTATAGTATTATTCGTCAAAATACAATGATTTCTTTTCATGTTGGAGTCTGTTTGAATATGAATTACTCTGTTAAAAGTGCGTGGTATTATATTTGATTTTGGAAAAGAACAATGTTTTAAACACTTTAATATTAAATGTCAAACAAAGCTATCTGTTTTAAACTTAACATCATACTTCATATAAATATAATGGGTGGTAATAGTACAAACTCGAGGAGCAACGCACTTTACAATATGTACTTTATTAAATATGATTGATATTGCATTGAGTCAAATGTTTGAAATAACCATGTGTCAATTGTCTCTCACAGAGGAGAGATATCATATCATTCAAATATTATCTCCATTTATAATACATCAAATGTTGTCAACCGAGTAAGGAATGAATCAAATACAATTCTAAACAAGAGTTCCAAAGTGTCCACATCGCTCACCTTAGATTTATTCGAAGGTCGAAAAGTGATCAAATTGGTGGAGGACTTTGACGGTTTTAATACTAGCTTCCTGTAAATTTTCTTGAAATGTTATTCAACAGTTACAGTGAAGTCGAAAATCCAAACCAGAGCAGCTTCCGCAGCCACATTTCTTATTAATCGGCACGAAAAACAAATGTTGAAGAGGACCCTTTGTACATGCTTTCTTTTAGGTTTCATAAAATTCTGTACAGCCGTTGCAGAGGAGATGTTAAAAATTTGTCAGCCAATCAGATCTCTCGGCGGGCATATTTGGTGGAGGACATTGAATTCTTGTTTCCTGTAAGATTTCGTTAAATTTTATGTAGCGGTGATAAGGGGGATGTTAAAAGTGCATCAGCCATCAGATCCTTAATTCGTCCAAAAGTACTTCCTTTCTGTAAGGCTTACTGAATTTCTATACAATACTTGCCAATCAGGGCCTTTGGCAGCCATTTTTTACCGATCGGCACAAAAAATCTTAGTAGAGGGCCTAGAGTACATGCTTCCTGTTAGGTTTCGTGAAATTATGTGCAACCGTTGTAGAGGAGATGTCGAAAATGCATCAGAGCCCTTGACGGCCATGTGAACCGATCGGCACGAAAAACACAAACATGATAGGGGACCTTAAGTTCTTGTTTCCTGTAAAGTTTTGTGAATTCTGTGCAGCCGTTGCACAGGAGATTTCGAAAATGTTTAAAGGTAACAACCGACGGACGGCGCGCTATGCCGATAGATCACTTGATCTTCGCTCAAGTGAACTAAAATGGACACGAAAAGAACATTACAATGGATTCCTTGATGGAGGAAAAATTCACCAACTTCAATGCAATTTCCTTTTTATTCATTAATTTCTTTTCACTCCATTAGAATTACCATAGGAACGGATAACCACACCATCTGCTAAATGTGTGACAAAAGGCCGTCCTAAGTCGGCATCGGTTGATCATTGGTCTCGTTGGTTTATTTGTAGTCTTTTGTGTTCTATGTTTCTATTGAAAAGGGAAGGGATCTCCATGCTGATATATTTCGAGGTTGAGGGGGTAAAGTAAGGGTGGATGGCGTTTAAATATGAGAGCTGTCATTTCTTTATGGAAAGGTAAAGAGAAGAGAAGTGGACAGGCTTTTAAAATGGGGCTTTAAATTCTTTTAGGAATATGACAAATATGGATAATGACCACATCCCTGTATACAGCACAAAATCGATAATTCAAAAATCAGAAACCGAAGGCATACAAAATCAGGACAAAACAGGAACCAAAGCAAACAAACAAAAACCTCCACCATATGAAAAGAAGCGAACTCCCGATATGGGAGTGAGACCATATGTTGCCTTTGGTATGAAATATCATCCCTCTTTTTTACAGAAACCTTTCCCCTACAAAGTTCTTTCTGTCATGGACTTGTAGAGAAAACGATTTGGGCAGGAGTAGGGTTCATGACTTAGCTATATTACCACACCCATGTGTTACTAAATCAAAGATATGGACAAACACATTCCAATATAGAGAACAGAATTGAAAATTCAAAAATCATTAACCGAAGGGCATACAAAATCACGATAAAACAGGAACCAAAGCAAACAAACAAAAATCTCATCATATGAACAGAAGCGAACTCCCAATGTGAGAGTCCATGAAGAGTCAGCATCCCCTGCTTGAAACAACGGACGTTTCAATGTTATGTTCGATCGAAGAAAGAGCTCACAATCACTATCTCTTGTACTTAGAGTGCTTGAATGAGAAAAAATTAAAAACTATTACAATTTGAAATTTTGCGTCCAGAAAGTGATAATAGATTGTTGTACATAAGCCAAAATTTGCAAGAGTTAACTTCCGTCGGTGGCAATATTGTTTGGCTATCTAGAAATCTTCTTCATAATTCAAACATTTTATGTTGATAAAATTATTAATGCGAAACCTGAAATTAAATTTGATTTATACTCTTGCAAATGATTAAAGTATACTCATTCCAAAATAGAAATTTTCGGTGTGTAAAGATATAAGACTGCTATGAACGGGGTCCTTTGATTTGGTAAGGATATGAAGAAATATCACTGGCTTGCAATACAATATGGCCGACAAAGGGAGGTAATTCTGGCTCTGTGACGTCATAGGAAAAATATCTATAGAATTGTACAACTTCTCTTCTCTATTGTCCTCTTTTTCTTATAATTTAGAATTTATCTATTCAAATAATAATACAAATATCCATTTTAAAATGATTGGCTTTTTTATTGCACCATCATTCAATTTTCCTTGTTAAATGATACATTGAAAATAATGTATTTATTATTTTTTCATACTTGTCAAATAAGTAAATTTTGCATTAGGATATAGACTATGTTGTATGGATCATTTATTTTTTTAATCTATTTGTCTGGTCTCATATTTTTGCATATGAAAAATATGTTCACCGTTCACGTGTAACGTAGGCGTTCGTTAGCTTCGATCTTTGGCTCGTCTCACACGTTGCTTCTATTCGGTTATTTTTGTCCATGAGATAACCATCGAAATATTGTGTAAGAATGATCAAACGGACAGCGTATTCATAAGAATTGCACTATAACTGACTGTGACGACAGGACTCAATGACGGGCCCTGTCCAATCCTCTTTAGAGAAAACCATCTGAATGTTTTATGAAGATCCCCATCTTCTTTTCAATTTCTTCTTTTTGGTGATTTCTATGCCTTTCTATATCTCTTCTTAAATGATGCTATTAAATTTGAAGACGTTTAACATTCCCATAGATTGCTGTAGCGCTAGCCGGTTGTGTGATAACAAGATAGAATACATATTATTATCAAAACTAAAAACTAAGAGTCCCCTTCGGCGTTGCCGGTAGGGGACTAAAAAGATATTCAAATCGTGTGTCAAAATAAAAATTAAAAAGTACCTAACAGTTATTCAGTCTCAAAGTCGAGAAGTCAAGGCCAAATCATGAGAATTCCCATCGGAAAGTTGCGAACCCTGGAATGAACAACATTCTGAAGAGAGACCAGGTGTCCGGGGAGAGTCAGCGTCTCCTGATTGCATCCACACCCGTCGCAACAGCTCCATGGAAACCTGTCAAATTCGATGATTGTCTCGATGTATATTTTGATGTACAGATCAGATAAGTATGTCTTGTTTGGTGATGACGACAGCCATTCAATCACAATGTAGAATGTCACCGATCATTCTGGAAAGGGTTATATGATATGCTTTTATAATATCCCCGCAATGATGATTTCAGCCGTTGTGTGATATAACCCTGAACAGGTAGCTTACATGTAAGCCGTCTGGCTCTAATGGTGAAAGCATTATATTTGGAACATGCCCTGGTGTACCGTAACTGCTGAGAAACAACAAGAGCCCCAGGGGCACGTGTACAACGCTCACCTGATATCCATACACACTCTTAACCTACTAATATTGCATTATGATAGCGTCAGTGCCAGAATTTGAACCCACAACCTTTGTACTAATTTCCATGATATACTTTTCAGGAGGAAGTATTGATGCGGTAATTCAAATGGCTTTTTTATTTCACACCTTATCATGTTATTATCACTATATATGAACATAGCCCATCATTATTCGTCTCAACATATAGGTCATGAAATATATTGGTCATAGTGCCAGACTAATATTTAATACTGATTTTCCTGATGCGGAAATATGTGGATGCTGTAATTCCAATGGCTTCTTTATTTCACACCTTATCGTGTGCCACTACATATGAACAAAGCCCGTCATTATAGGAGAACCCCCAAGTCACATCTACACATATTGGGTATGACACATGTTACAATGTATGTCATGAAATATATTGGTCATAGTGCCAGACTAATATAAAACACTGATTTTCTTGATGCACAAGGAAGGGGTTTCTATAGAGAGAGGCGTTTCAAAATTTAACAGCGTCGAATCATAGGCACCAAAGTCCTAAAGAAAATTGGAACTCCAACTTAAACGCCAATTTGTCTTCTCTTTAACCTGTCAAACGGCAAGACAGATCTAATGTTTAAGCTCCAGTTACTGTCAGTAGCTAGGACGACAACTCAAACTAACATACTGTACGTAGTAAGAATAACGTAAAGCGTAGGTTTCGACTCGTTTCAGAGTATATTGATTAAATGCGGAAAAATGCATGTAGAATCATAAGTCAGTGGGTTATAATGAGTTAAAGAAGATCCCTAACAGCACCCACAATAGAGCACCAAATTGAGCATCGACGAATGCTCAAATATACGAAGAAAGGAATACGTCAGTTTTCAGTAAGATTGTGCTTCTTTATGAAAGGCTCGTTGTTTTATTTAGAATGCAAAATATGGTTGATACAGATTTGTACCAACACAGCTAAATATTCATATAAAAAGAACATTTTCCTCGGAAGTAGTTCAACATATATTAAAACAAATTTCAGACGTTTAAGGGTGACAAAAAACTTTTCCTCAAAATTCCTCGCGCATTACATGCACGATAAACGCTGTGTGTTGTATACCCGTAACAAAACGCAAATTAATTCCCAATGTGTAAAGACAGGTAAATCGTTCAGAATTCACATCTTCTTCAAAGAGTGTTTGGTGGGCTTTTCGGAACATTTAAATTTTATGCCTTTAAAAAATCACAAATAATTCGTGCTTAAATGCACACACATTGACGTTAAAACGTCAATTTAAGAATCAGTTGATCACACTTCTCTTCATATGGTCGATTTGTTTTATTTCTGTTTCTTTGCCTCAGTTCTGATTTTGTCCTGGTTTTGTATGCCCTTTGTTTGATGATTTTTGATTAACGATTTTGTACTTCTTTATAGGGATATGGTTTTTCCATATGTGTCATTCTTGATAGGGTTACGTTTTTTTTTCATATTTGTCATTTGTTCTTTTTTAACAAATGGAGGATTTTCAGGGAAATATTTAGGTCTACGACTGATTAATTTAGACCATTCAAAATAATTGTACAACATCTGAGAATGATAACGAATGCTTACATAGAGGAAGAAAATAGAAATGGCGAATGGGAAAAGAGATTCGTCATATAACATTGTTTAGATTGAGGATCACTGACGAGGGTTTATTTACCGAAATAATCTGGTCCATGTTGTAAAGGACTTGGTGCGCTAACCCCTCATATCGGCCCTATAATTTCGACGAAAAATATTTTTGATAAACGAATTATTAATTTTAACTTTTTGCAAAGTTGAATGGTTGAGAAAATACCGCGTCATAATTTTGAGCCATCGTAACGTCACGCGCGTGATGTATGACGTCATATTTTGACGTCATTTACGCTGAATGACGCAAAACTCAGGAAAATCATCGTATTTTACACACAAATCTTCAAAATTCATCTATGCTCCAGGCCTCGCCCGCGAATTTTTTTATGCAAATTATAAGGCCGATCAGAAATCCATCGATTGACACAAAAATATTTATGGGCAAGGCCTGGATTACAACTTCATTTCATAGTTTTGTATCGAAATATCGCCCATTTATTGATATTTTCAATGATTTCAGCGTTTTTAGACGTTTTGAGCGACGTATTATTCAGTATAGTACTGTGAAATAAAAAAAGCTTTCATGATTTGGACTCACCATACATTTGGCATTTTATAAACTAGAATGTTTAACGTCTTCAAATTCATTAGCATCATTTTAGAGCAGATAAATTTACAGCATGGACCAGACATGCACGTTTTGGGTAATAAACCCTCGTCAGTGATCTTCAATCTAAACAATGTAATATGACCAAAATCTGTGAAAATTATGTCCTAAATATACCGAAAGACTTAGCAAAATGGCTGGGATATGATGCTACAGGACCCAGATTTTAGAAATTTGAGAAAATTTTGTAAACAGAAATTTTCAAATGCGTTTGAAGAAACGACCAACCGAAATTGATCGAACTTGGCTACATGTGCCCTCGGGGACTCTTGGTCCACCAGCAGTGACACTCACCAAGTGGTACAAATGTTTAACGTCTTCAAATTCATTAGCATCATTTTAGAGCAGAAAAAAATTGCAGCATGGACCAGACATGCACGTTTCGGGTAATAAACCCTCGTCAGTGATCCTCAATCAAACAATTTAATATGACCAAAATCTGTGAAAATTATGTCCTAAATATACCAAAGGACGTAGCAAAATGGCTGGGATATGATGCTACAGAACCCAGGTTTTAGAAATTTGAGAAAATTTTGTAGACAGAAATTTTCAAATGCGTTTGAATAAACGACCAAGAATATTAAACAACTTTGAAAATAGGTCCGAAATGACCGGTTACCGCACCTACTCCTTTATCTGCTCTAAAATAATGCTAATGAATTTGAAAACGTTAAACATTCACAATATTTGACAGAATTGGTATGTAAGAACGACTCAAAACTTGAGAGATTGGTTCTTGTATTCTTATTCTTATCTTATTCTTATTAATTACAATGGAAATAAAACGCAAATATGTGAATTGTAAATTGTGGATGCTTCAACCTAGTGTTTTTTAGATCCCCTCATTTGTTTGTGAATCACTGACGAGGGTTAATTAAGTACCCGAAACGTGAATGTCTCGTACATGCCTGGTCCATACTGCATATGCATCTGTTCTTAAATGATAATATGAATTTGAAGACGTAAAATTTGTACCATTTGGTGATTGTCACTCTAAAGATTTACATTAATAAATAGTGTAACATTTACAGGGTAAAATACCGTGTGCACATCCATATTTAATTATCAACGATGTCCTTTGGCACTATTTCGTCCAATGTCCTAAATGAACAATAATACGACATTGTTCTAACTCTATAGTATTACCCTTTTGAAGAAAATTTCAGACCAAATTTTGTATCAGACACGTGTTTCGGATATTAAATCCTCATCAGTGATGCTTCCAGCCAAAGTGATTTTCAGACGGCGCCAAATTCATTTCAGTAGCGCCCTCTGGTTTTATTTCCTGAATCTAAATTTGTCCATTTACTTTATAGAGAGTGCGCGGCTCCAAATTTCTTGATGGGTTGATTCAGTAGCATATCCAAATGAAATCTATGTTCAAAATAGCATTGGGTGATGGTGCAAGTCGCGTGAGACTCAGGCGATACGAGACTATAAAGCCGTATATATGTATACCATTCTAACGTACATGAATTTACAAAAGGTCAAATTAAAAATGGCTTTGTACAGGACTCTTACACAAACAAGACCCGCCAACTCGTTGGCTCCGAACGGACACTCGTCCTTGGTTATTTGTTACAGTTGGTACCCGAAATGAGAGTGTTCCTTTGGTCTCGTTGCACCTCACCCTTGTGTGTAGTCCGGATAACGACATCATTTACTACTTATGTGGTAGATAACAGTCAAAAGTCGGTACCGATTCCCAATTCGTCTCGCTGGTACATGTGAAGTCTTTTTTGTTTGAAGTCTCGTTAAGTGTCCCATGTTCCTTGCGTTTATCAGGAACCAGCGATGAAACGTTGTTTGTACTAATTTTTATGCATTTTAGGTATACAGTATAAGTATGGTAAATTTAAATATTAAGTGTTGTTCGAACCTTGTTCGTTGTGTGTTTTGGTGTTTTAAGCTTAATATCCTTAACTTTAAGATGATTTTGGGCACATTTGTTTGTTTATTCTATATAATTTTGTTAAAAATGAAGAATAATAGTTTTATCACGTGACACTACACTTATTTGACCGAATAGAGGCTTCTTGAACCGTTCAAGATTATTCTACAACATCTACGTATGAATATCGAATGCTTTCATAAAGGAAGAAAATAGAAATGGTGAATGGACAAAAGGGATTCACCTTATTTGATAGAATTAGTAAGTAGGAGCGATTCAGAACATGAGCGATTGATAATATATTAATTATCCTGGTAATAAAACACAAATGTGTTAATTTCTATTGCTTTATGAATACATTAATAAATAGTGTAGCCTTTTCATGGGAAAATATCGCAATAACAGACACATTAAATTATCAAGGATTGTCAATTGACACTATTTCGTCCTACGTTCATAATGATCTCTAGTTCTTGTGAGTAGATTTCATGTAGATGATCCTTTAAGTTCAAACTATTGATGGACAACACATCATCTATGTATCTGAAGGTAAAATTGAACCCAGATGAGAGTGGGTTTTTTTTTTTTTTTCGTCCAATGGAGAGCAAGATCTGGGTGAAATTCACTTCGTATTAATAAAAAAAATGTGTCCGCAAGCAGCGGGGTGAAACATCAAAATTTGATGCCTAGAACAAATAGCAAACCATTCGTTCTTTGTTGCAACTGCATTGATGTTGAAAACTTAATTTTAGATTCGGTCGATCACACTTCATTCGTTTTAATGAATGGAGGATTGTTTATGGAATCAGTGAGGAACGACTCGTTCAAAATTAATGATAACGCATTCGAAAATGTCTGTTATCTAAATTTCTTAAACTTCCTAAAACATGGGTCCTGTAGCATCATATCCCATCCCTCCTGCTACGTCTTTCAGTACATTTTTGACATTTAACATTCTGAAAATAAGCTTAAGTACACTGAAACTGATATTATTCAGATGTTAAACTTTCTGATCGACAACATTTTTGTGGTGTTTGGAGGAAAGGTCTTCCAGCAAATTGTCGGAATTCCAATGGGGACCAATTGTGCCCCACTCCTGGCCGACATTTTTCTTTTCTCGTACGAAGCTGAATTCATTCAATCTTTGGTCTCTGAAGGGAAAAGATACTTAGCTTCTGACTTCAACTTCACATACTTCTGCTTTGTGTTTTTGCATTGGGTGTTTTGGGGTTTTGCTGTGGGTGCTACAACCTGGTGTTGTTGGAGATCCCCTCCTTTGTTTTACAGATACATAGACGTAGTGTTGTCCATCAATAATCCAAAATTCGCGGATTACCTGAGCAGTATCTATCCTTCAGAGCTTGAAGTCAAAGAAACTACAGAGACAAATAATTCAGCATCCTATTTGGACATAATGTTGTCCTACGACACTGATGGTCACTTGAACACCTCACTCTATGACAAACGTGACGACTTCAATTTCAGCATTACAAACTTTCCTTTTCTGAGTAGCATAATCCCTCCATCGCCTGCTTATGGCGTGTTCATATATCAGTTGATACGCTATGCCAGAGCAAGTACCAAATATACGGATTTTGTTCTGAGAGCTAGGCGTCTTTCAGATAAGCTTCTCAGTCAGGGATATGTTTGTGACCGACTAACGTCTTCACTGAGGAAGTTCTACGGTCGATATGGGGGACTCGTTATATACTATGATGTCCCACTCTCCAGAATGGTGGATGATATTCTGTCATAGACCATTTGAACCATCCAACCAAAGATTGTACTCTATGTCTTCCAAAATGGAAGTTACCGGATGTGACAGTTCTACCGAATTGAAGCGGCGGGTGTTGCTTGCAAGCAGGAGATGCTTACTCTTCCTGGGCACCTGGTCTCACTCCCATATCGAGAGTTCGCTTCTTTTCATATGGTGGAGGTTTTTGTTTGTTTGCTTTGGTTCCTGTTTTATCCTGATTTTGTATGCCTTCGGTTTATGATTTTCTGAATTATCGATTTTGTGCTGTATAAAGGGATATGGCCATTATCCATATTTGTCATTGCACAAACGCACATAGAAATTGTTTGATTTCGACCCATTTGTTCATATCTTGTTATATACTAGTAAATTGCTCTTTTAAGAAAGGATTCACTGTTAAAACTTGATCAATTTATTTGTAATAGTAAAGTCAAATCCACAAAAAAAATCAGGAATTAGTCTTTGCAAGATAAAACATATTAAACTAAATCTGGAAAGGAGCGGGGCTACTTGATGTTGACGATGTCGACTTTATTCCGATCCCGAATTATAAAGACTGCCATTATGACACACAATACCTAAAAGAAATGAAATAAAATGAGTCAGGAAAATAAATATGTACATCTAAACATAATACAACATAATTATTAACATAATAAAACGTGAATAAAAAAAGACGTCAAAAGCAACGAGAGCATTAGGCCATTTCTTGTTTATATTCTGTTTTGCGTCCTTTTGAAATTAAGAAAATGTTACAGAAAGGTACCAGCCAGGGAGAAAAACAAACAGGCATACAAAATAAAGTTACAAGTCTATTTTCTTAATGATATCAAAAGTTCTTTCTGAAAAGTTGTACACTTATATATAGCTTTCTGTATCCTAATAGATAAATGATACATTTTGGTTTGCTTCCACTCGCCATGAGCATTCATATCAAGCCGTTAGAACACAGCAGAAATACACTCAAAGGACACAAAGGAGCTGCAAGAATAAGGGCTTGATTTAGCCCTGAAATCATTTGATTATTTCTCGTGCACTGTCTTTCAATTGAAGGATTTATGGCTTGATTTAGCCCTGAAATCCTTCGATTATTTCTCGTGCGCTGTCCTTCCTTTGAAGGATTAAGGGCTTGATTTAGCCCTGAAATCTTTTTTCAGATTTCTCATGAATATTTTATTTTAAAAAAGTCGATGAAAGATTTGATAATTACGACCTGAATAGGTAGGGGTAACAATGTCTGAAAACGTCAAATAGCGAACGAAAATACAAAAACAAAATGTATACAAAAAATGCATTTTTGCAATGTTGTAGAAAACATTTCCGTTTTCCATTGATTTTTATTGCAAAAACTGCACATTTTACCCCAAATATCGTTATTGTTATTGATAATTCATTCAACCAGACATTAGATTCAGATATGCATTAAGTTAGTAGATATTTCTACTGAAAAAAAAATTCTTCAGGTTTCCCTTTTTGAAATATCGACTTTTCAGGGCAGATTTTACGTTTTATCGTTACAGCTCCTTTTCGGTCTCTTAATATTGGTATTGTACGAGTAAGTATATATTAACTAAGTAAATTTCATCAGTTTCTTTATGGAGTTATGCAACAGCATAATCTTAATATAAGTAAAAATCTGTCTGCATATGCAATGCGTCTCATATCTGTCCGTTGGTATTTGATATGACAGTTCACGGAGACGTTTATTATCAAAATGTTTGTCTAGATATTATATCAAAGGAATATGAACAGAGCATAATCAAGCGAATTTCCTCTTCTTAAAGAATTTATTTTCAATAATATGTACGTGCATCAAGGTATATCCTATCTATTGATTGATTTGATCATACAAAAATTACGTATCAGTGACGTACGGTAGCTATGGGCGCGGGGACCCCATATAATCTTATATCATGTTCCAGGACATTGCCTTGAAGGAGGCCGAATTAATGGGGGATTGGTCTCCATTAGCTGTGCATGGAATATTCTGATGCGAAAAAAAAAATAGTATTGAATTCGGAAATGTTAGAAAAAAAATCGGATATATTTTTATATTAAAAAGTGTATGACACCTCATTAATGGTTAAATAATTTATGAATGAAATGTGCCAATCCAACACCAAAGAAAACATACCAAGGAAATATTAATGTTCATAATGGTATATTAGACAAAGCACCAATCGTGCTTCGCCTTTCGTTACATAACTTCCTCACTCTTGGGCCATATAACATTGTTCATTGAATTTGAAGATGTTTAACAATTGTGCCACTTGGTGAGTGTCACTGCTGGTGGACCAGGAGCATGTAGAGATCTGGATTTATTCAGATTGGGTGTCCCTGAGGGTCAAACTCGATAAAATTTCTTTATCTTTATCTGTTCTTAAATGATGCTATTCAATTTGTTTCTGTTCTTAAATGATGCTATTAAATTCGATCAACTTTCTTTATCTTTATCTGTTCTTAAATGATGCTATTCAATTTGAAGACGTTTAACATTTATACCACTTGGTGAGTGTCACTGCTGGTGGACCAGGAGTCCCCGAGGGCACATGTAGTCAAGTTCGATCAATTTCGGTTGATCGTTTCTTCAACGCATTCAAAAATTTCTGTTATCAAAATTTCTTGAAATTTCAAAAATGTGGGTCCTGTAGCATCATATCCCACCCATCCTGCTACGTCTTATGGTACGCTTTTTCGACAAAGTAACTTTCACACTTTTTTGGCATATTACTTTGTTTAGATTTGAGGATCACTGACGAGGGTTAAGTACCCGAAACGTGCATGTCTGGTCCATGCTGCCAATTTATCTGTTCTTAAATGATGCTATTCAGTTTGAAGACGTTTAACATTTATACCACTTGGTGAGTGTCACTGCTGGTGGACCAGGAGTCCCCGAGGGCACATGTAGTCAAGTTCGATCAATTTCGGTTGATCGTTTCTTCAACGCATCAAAAATTTCTGTTATCAAAATTTCTTGAAATTTCAAAAACGTGGGTCCCGTAGCATCATATCCCACCCATCCTGCTACGTCTTTCGGTACGCTTTTTCGATAAAGGAGCTTTCGCACTTTTTTTGGCATATTACTTTGTTTAGATTTGAGGATCACTGACGAGGGTTAAGTACCCGAAACGTGCATGTCTGGTCCATGCTGCCAATTTATCTTTTCTTAAATGATGCTATTCAATTTGAAGACGTTTAACATTTAACGCATTCGAACATATCAGTCATCACAATTCTAAAACGTGGCTCCTGTAGCATCATATCCCAGCCATTTTTCTTTACATTTTTGACATATTCTGGCCATATTACATTGTTTAGATTGAGGATCACTGACGATGGTGCCAAACACCAAGGGAAATGCCCATAATGGTACATGGACAAAGGATGATATATGTTGGTGCTGATAACAGACTCTGTATGCTGGGAGAAATATGCAAAGAGCGTTACATGTATACACTTGTGGTGTATATACTAATCTTACCTCAACAAGTAAGATTGCAGTTCCGGTTCCTATAACTGCAGGTTTGTTGTCCTCTATCATCTTCACAAGCGCATCGTAACAACCCTGGAATATGAAAATGCAAAAACAGAATTGGCTATTTTTAGAACAAGCACATATTAATAATCTTTCTTATTCAAGCTTAGAATTTGAAACTATGTAAGCTCCATAGGCGGGTGTAGAGAGAAAGTTGAGAGTCAAATCCCTGTTTGCCAAAATGTTAATACCATTTTTTTTATTTTCAAATTCATAAATTGCACCTCTCCACGAGCTGGACCCCCCCCCCCCCCCCCCCCCCCCACCTTCCATGCCTTCCCCATGGAAAAATCCTACATCGGCCCATGATTTCTGCGCTTTAATTAAAGTTATTTGCATGTAATTACCATTAAGGGAGCGACCATTTGATTTTTTTGGGGGGTGGGGGGAGGGGGGGGGGGGAAGGCAGGAAGACTTTTGCCAGTCGGAATTTTTTTTCAGCCGCGGTGTGAGAGCAGGTGCCAAGGAGGAGTATATTAAGGCATCTCTTGCTAGCAGATCACTTCTTTAGATTTCTGGAATGGCATTTGAAGTCTATCATATTTTCACTTAATTAAATCATATTCAACGCAGACATGCTCTTTGATGCTAACGACTTTTGAATTTCGTTCCTTTGATGAAATCTGGTTTTATTCTTATTTGTACTTGATTTATAAAAAAAGTGTTTACCGGGCATGTAGAAAGGTCAGAAGAGGGGGAGGGGCAATTCTATGATCCGGCCATATTTTTTCCCCTAAAATCTCGATCCGCATTTTTTTTTTTTTGCAAAGTTTCCTGCACCCCCCCCCCCCCCACGTCCCCATGAAAATCAAATGCTTGCTCCCTTATTATAATACAGATGCACCAGTCTAAAGTAAATGAGTGGTACGTAACACCTAATTCACATACCTGATCTTGATATGAATTCTTCAGAGTGTCTACACACGTTTTGAATTTGGGTAAACTTGAATTCAGTGGTTTTCCCTCCTCTATTAGGCTCTGTAGAGCGTCCGCGCCTTTACAGCACGTGATCGGGAGCTTACCTCCCTGCATGGCTTTAGTAAGATCTTTGTAATCTTCAAATCCACAGCACTTTAACTATAAAACGTGTTATTGTTCAAATACACTAAGTGTGAACGATAAAAATGTCTTTTTGTGTTTGATAAGATAAGTTCATAAGATTTATCCCATTATATGAAATATTTTACCTCTATATGTAATAATTTTATAAAATGATTCTTATGCAATTTACAATTTTGGCCTACATTTACATATTCACCTTCATAAAAAGATAGTTCATTGCCCTACTAGACGATTCAGATGTGTCTACGCTCCCTGTCAGTGAGAAACATGGTCTGGTGTAGACTTTAAAAAATTTAAATTAGTTTAAGTATAGGTAGTCCATCGCCCTGCTTACCGAGTCTGACGTGTCTACATTCCTCGTCATTGAGGGGGATGTACTGGGACATGGTCTGGTGTAGACTTCAAATAATAAAAATCAGTTAACATATTCACCTCTATTAAAAGGTAGTCCAGCGCCTTGCTCGCCAAGTCTGACGGTTCTACCTTCCCCGTCAGTGAGGGGGGGGGGGGGGGTGTACTGGGACATGGTCTGGTGTAGACTTTAAATAAGGCCATTTCTTGTTCTTATTCTGTTTTGCGTCCTTTTGAAATTGAGAAGCCTACCAGCCAGCCAGGGAGAAAAACAAATAAAGCATACAAAACAAAGTTGCAATTTCATATAATGTGACTATGTGAAATCCTACAGAAACTTTTATCATTTGGTTATTGACGGATTTTAGACAACAAATGAATGATAGATTTAATTATTTTAATTTTGTTTTGTTTTATGACTTTTGGCTCAAAACCTACCAGCATGAGGACGCAAAACAGAAAATAACAAAGAAATGGCCTAATAAAAAAAAAAAAACAATTTACGTATTCACCTCTATAAAAAGGTAGTCCAGCGCCCTGCTAGCCGAGTCTGACGTGTCTACTTTCCCCGTCAGTGATGGTGGATTGTATTGGGACATGGTCTGGTGTAGACTTTTAGATAGTATGTCTTTGAGCTAAAATGAAAAGAAATTAATTAAGAAAATTAAATTTGGATTACACATGTGTACATCTATTTATTCTTGTTAGTTAAAGCTGAAATATATATAACACATGTGCTATTCCAAAGCCTATTGGCTTACGACTTCACGTAGAACGATGCCGTGGGTTTCCGACGATGGTGCTAGACAAACATTGTATATTCTGTTATAGTATAATACATCTTTCTGTCTAGGTCAAATCAAAATTTCAGCCTAAACTGTTCGATTGGAACGAATAATTCATTTTATTTAGGATTTATTTATGTAAGTGGCGCCATCTACAGTAAAATCCGTTTTCCAACGGAATTCCTTATAGTCGAGGGTTTTTAAAATATCAAACTACGAATAATCAGTCGTGTGATGTCTTCAGGATTTGGCGGTGTGTTCTCTCTTTTTATTTATTTTTCTTTTCTTTTTTTCTATGATTTCTTGCTCTTTTTTCTACGAAAGATAGCGGGGGTTTTTTTTTTTCGTTTTGTTATTTTTCTTATCATGTCTTTAGCAGCTCCTGGTCTTTGTTAAAAGAAAGGTAACTCTAGATTTACGATATTTTAGATTATTTACATCAGATGTGACCCAATTCATCACTGTGACTGTATTTTTGCTGAAAAGAAAAATGGAAAAAAAGAATACTCACACTTTGTGAGAATACAAGTCCAATGATGGCTACCTCCAGTATAAACAATACGGCAACTATAACAATGTACTGAAAAAAAAATCATCATCAGCATTATCATCATCATCGTCGTCGTCGTCATCATCATCATTATCATCATCATCATCATCATCATCATCATCATCATCATCATCATCATCATCATCATCATTGGTCGTCGTCATTATCATCGTCGTCGTCGTCGTCATCATCATCATCATCCTTATCATCATTATCATCATCATCATCATCGTCGTCATCATCGTCGTCATCGTCGTCATTATCATCATCTTCTTCTTCTTCATCATCATTATCATCATCATCATCTTCATCATCATCGTCGTCTTCGTCATCATCATCATCATCATCATCATCATCATCATCATCATCATCATCATCATCATCATCATCATCATCATCATCATCATCATTACCGTCGTCGTCGTCGTCGTCATCATCATCGTCGTCGTCGTCGTCGTCATCATCATCATCATCATCATCATCATCATCATCATCATCATCATCGTCGTCGTCGTCGTCGTCGTCATCATCATCATCATTGTCTTCGTCGTCATCGTCATCGTCGTCATTATAATCATTATCATCGTCATCATCATCGTCGTCCTCGTCGCCATCATAGTCGTCATCGTCGTCATTATCATCATCATCATTATCATCATCATCATCATTATCATAATCATCATCATCATCATCCGTCGTCGTCGTCACTATCGTCGTCGTCGTCGTCGTCTTCATTATCATCACCATCGTCGCCGTCGTCGTCATCATCATCATCGTCGTCGTCATCATGTCCTATTTCTATCTTATTTTCTTACCTCATCGCTCAATGAAACTTATTATCATAGAAAAAATATGGTATTTGAAACAACGAATTTTGATGTGTTCTGAATGATAAATTTGGAGTACAAATAGAATGCGTTAAACTAGATTAATCAACCCTTTAGTGATTTTATCAAGTGAAAATTTAAAAAAGAATCAGTCGATTTAAATGTAAACCTGATGTTTACTGCTTATTGCAATGTACATTTTGTATTTGTTGAGGAACTTTTCTCGATTCAGTTTACAAACAGTGAGATTTGGACCTGCGTTTGAAATAATCGAAAAATTCCGATTGACATAGCTTCATAACCCAGACTTAAACATGTAAATATCCTCACCGTGGGTAATCCTCCCCAAATAGTCTCTAAATCATCCCCCCAAAATAAACCTATGCTATAATCAACAAAGTCGATATAGAGGTGACAGGGTTACAGTTTGATTGACAAGTTTAAGCAGACATATTTCCATTGAAGTCTATAAAGTGTCAAACAAAATAGTGACTTCTTATCTTACATACATACTTATTTGTTATACGAATGAATGGGGATTTCAATTTACCAAACCATTTTATTTTTCTGAATACTGGAGTCCAAAGTAATAAAGTAATAAAAGTTCAATTAATTGTTGTTGTTTTTTTTATCTTACAACCACCCCCCCCCCTCCCCCCCCCCCCTTTTTTTTTATTTGTTTGATTATTTGACACTGGCGCAATCTAAATTTTATTTTCAATGTTTCAAACCTATCGTACAGAAATGGTCAGAGTATTAAAATCGGTGGTTTCATAATTCTATTACACAAAAAAAAATGAAGTGGTGTAACATTTTTCTCTAAACATTACTCCCTTTCTTCTCCGTCTTTCTTTAGAACAAAATCAAAATGCGATTACACAGTGTGGACAAGCACGGCAAGAGACATCAAGAGAGAAAGAAGACCGAAAATCACAGACGGACATCAAAACATCAGTTATAAAAGGCTACACATAAAATAACGAGACCAAGGACTAATGAACAGTTTAAAGACATCACAGACGGACACCAAATCATCAGTTATAAAAGGCTACACATAAAATAATGAGACCAAGGACTAATGAACAGTTTAAAGACATCACAGACGGACACCAAAACATCAGTTATAAAAGGCTACACATAAAATAACGAGACCAAGGACTAATGAACAGTTTAAAGACATCACAGACGGACATCAAAACATCAGTTATAAAGGGCTACACTTAAATAATGAGATCAAGGACTAATGAACAGTTTAAAGACATCACAGACGGACACCAAAACATCAGTAATAAAAGGCTACACATAAAATTATGAGACCAAGGACTAATGAACAGTTTAAAGACATCACAGACGGACACCAAAACATCAGTTATAAAGGGCTACACATAAAATAATGAGACCAAGGACTAATGAACAGTTTAAAGACATCACAGACGGACACCAAAACATCAGTTATAAAAGGCTACACATAAAATAACGAGACCAAGGACTAATGAACCGTTGAAAGACATCACAGACGGACATCAAAACATCAGTTATAAAAGGCTACACATAAAATAGTGAGACCAAGGACTAATGAACAGTTTAAAGACATCACAGACGGACACCTAAACATCAGTTATAAAAGTGACAAATATGGATAATGACCATATCCCTGTATATAGCACAAAATCGATAACCCAGAAAATCAGAAACCGAAGGCATACAAAATCAGGATAAAAAAGGAACCAAAGCAAACAAACAAAAACCTCCACCATATGAAAAGAAGCGAACTTTCGATATGAGAGTGATACCAGGTGCCCAGGAAGAGTAAGCATCTCCTGCTTGCATGCAACACCCGTCGCTTCAATTCGGTAGAACTGTCACATCCGGTTACTTCCATTTTGGAAGATATAGAGTACAATCTTTGGTTGGATGGTTCAAATTGTCTATGACAGAATATCATCCACCATTCTGGAAAGTGGGACATCATAGTGTATGACGAGTTCCCCATATCGACCGTAGAACTTCCTCAGTGACGATGTTAGTCGGTCACAAACAGGCTACACATAAAATAATGAGACCAAGGACTAATGAACAGTCGAAAGAGACCAATTGGCCACCGTTATCGACTAAGGACGGTCATCTAGTTGCCACGTTAGTAGCAAATACGTACAGTTAGATTGTTTATCCGGAGTCGGGACTCAGTGCGCACAACCCTCCCTATATGTTTATCCGACCTTTTGTCAAATTACAGTCTTTATTTTACTTATTTCTTTTTTTTTCCATCAAAAATGATATTCATCAAATCCTGATCACGAAGCTTAATTCATGCAATCTTTGGTCTCTGAAGGGAAAAGATACCTAGCTTCTGACTTCAACTTCACTTACAGATACATAGACAATGTGTCCAAAATTTGCGGATTACCTCAGCAGTATCCATCCTTCGGAGCTTGAAGTCAAAGAAACTACAGAGACAAATAATTCAGCATCCTATTTGGACATAATGTTGTCCCGCGACACTGATGGTCACATGATCACCTCACTCTATGACAAATGAAACGACTTCATTTTCAGCATTACAAACTTTCCTTTTCTGAGTAGCAACATCCCTTCATCGCCTGCTTATGGCGTGTTCATATCTCAGTTGATACGCTATGTCAGAGCAAGTACCAAATATACGGATTTTGTTCTGAGAGCTAGGCGTCTTTCAGATAAGCTTCTCAGTCAGGGATATGTTTGTGACCGACTAACATCGTCACTGAGGAAGTTCTACGGTCGATATGGGGAACTCGTCATACACTATGATGTCCCACTCTCCAGAATGGTGGATGATATTCTGTTATAGACCATTTGAACCATCCAACCAAAAATTGTACTCTATGTCTTGCGAAATGAAAGTAACCGGATGTGACAGTTCTACCGAATTGAAGCGGCGGGTGTTGCATGCAAGAAGGAGATGCTTACTCTTCCTGCATGGGCACTTGGTCTCACTGCCATATCGGGAGTTCGATTCTTTTCATATAGTGGAGGTTTTTGTTTGTTTGCTTTGTTTCCTGCTTTATCCTGATTTTGTATGCCTTCGATTTCTGATTTTCTGAATTATCGATTTTGTGCTGTATACAGGGATATGGTCATTATCCATATTTGTCATTTCCGTCAAGAAAACACGAGTGGCCAAAAATATAACTATGAAAATAGAGTTTATATCAAAGGGAAATAACAAAAATTGTCACTAATACTTGACTCACTATTTGTCAAAAGTATGTCAATGGCAAGGAATACACATTCTGTCACCTACCATTCAAAGTTGTGCCCAAGGTTAAAGTTTTCGCCATGTAAGAATTGTTAACAAACAGGTAAACAGACAGACAGACTTACCCCAATCAGGAAGGCGTTGGTAGAGCAGCACGTGCCACACCCCCCGAGCAGCCCCATGAGGGTGAGGAACACGCCCATTCCTATCAGAATCCACACCCCCGTATCCAGGTACTCTGTGAAGTTCTCCACTTTACGTAGCGTACCCAGGATCCCCATATCGTTCAGGGTTTTGTTGTCCACCATCTCTGTCCCCAGACGGACCCATATTCCGATAGTGATCACCAAAATACCTATCAACTGTTATAAAATACATGTATTGACAAAGTCAGGCACTCACACAACTACAATCGTACATTTTCGTGTCCTTCCGTCGCACAATCGGAACGGAAAAAAAACGATTACGAAACCTAACGCCAAGAAGTATAGTGGAGACTCACTTCGAACACCTCGGACGGTTGCATGCACGAGCTGGATCAAGCCGACTTTTCGTAGGCCCTTTATTTTTTATATCCATTTTCATATCCATCAGTGAGTTTCTTTGATCCCACTATCTTTCAGTGATTGCTTATCGTACATACATGTAACAATTATACGTTCTTCGTGACCACTGGGTAACCGGGAAAGTAAAAGGGTTGTGTGCACATAATCCGGATAACCACACCATGTGCTGCTAATGTGACTGATGGCCGTCTCAAACGACTTAAAGCAGATCCTGACGATAATCTCAACAACACTCACAATGGAGCAAAAAATTAAGTATCGACGGACCCCTAACAAGCTAGAGGTGGGACCAGGTGCCCGGGAGGAGTAAGCATCTCAAGTGGCGTCGATTGTCCATATTGATCTCGTTGGTTTTTGTGTTGTCTTCTGTGTTTGGTGTTTTGATGCCGTATTTGCCGTTCCTTGCTATGAGTGTCTTCTCTGTGTTTTTGCATTGGGTGTTTGAGGGTTTTACTGTGGGTGCTCAGGGATTTTTTTGCCCCTTTTTGGGGCCGTTATTCGGCCCCATTCCCAATGAAAAATAGTATCTTTTTTCCCAATTATGACTCTAAAATTTCCCAATTTCATTCAGATGGAATTATCAGCGAAAATACTGAAATTAACTGGTTCAAAAGTAGCAAATTTACTAATTATTTGCCATATTGTTGTAAGCATAAGAAATTAAATCATATTTAAAAGAAAATTATATGATTAAACATTCAATTCTGAACTTTTGATTGTGTAAACTGTCATTTTACGTTTATTTTAGTACTTCCCAAATATTCCCAAATGTCGTTAATTTTCCCAATTGCACGGGCCCCGACCCCATTCCCAAATTACTGAAAAAAGTCACTGCTGTAAACGAGTGTTGTTGGAGATCCCCTCCTTTCCTTCACTTCTTCACATTGTAATTTCAAATCGCTCTGATCAAATTCAGTTTTTGGAGTTTTCTTTTCATGTATTATGTTTTCATTTCTTGAATCATCAATTTTTATAACTTGCAAACATTCGCCGTGTTTATAATTGAATTAATTTTCGTATTCAACGAAAAACAAATGCTGAATGAATAAAAATTAAGATGTATGTTAATTTATGGTATAGATGGATGAAAATCATATTAAAATCTGTTATATTTATTATGGTAGGTTAAGATACGTCAGGACAAATATTAAGTTTTAGTAAAGTGAAAAAAATGAACTTACCAAAATAATACTGTTAAGAATTCCAAGGATTGTTTTTGCCCAAAATGCACCCATTTTTCATAATTTTAAAAGGAGTACGAAGACAGATAAAAAGTCTTCGATTTGTCAAATGGGAATAAGAAATGAACAACAAAACGTTTTATTTACGGGTGAATCTATACCTTAAGACAATTCTGACAGTAAAGACAGTGGCGTATCCGCTCAATGGGAAAGTGTCAAATTAGATTAGCATTTTCATAAATCAGAATTTCTCATTTTAGAATATCTTTCTCTCAAATTTTGAGTTTTATTTTATATAATATCAGCATGAAGTTTCAATATGTGTTTTATATGTAGTGCTGCCAATGTAGAATTTGAAAGGGGGACTGCGAAAAGGTCATTCACCATCATATGGCGGCAGTATATTAATTAGCTAATGATTAGTACATGAGTAGAGCTTGAGAAAAGTTACGTCAATTGTCGGGAAGAAATAAAAGACACATAAAGTTGGACGTTATTATGACGTCACTTTGACGTTATTAGAGGGAAATTACGTCTATATCCCCTCTCTTTTCAAATTAATACCAAACATGAAACTTGGTACATATATATATACAAAATAAGAAATTCACTTTATCAATTCCTGATCGGTGCCGCCCCTGTATATAGAGATTCTTCATACATAGATATTTTATCTATATTTCTCAATATAACATCTACGATCAAGACCAGGCCCCCTTATCACAAATCAATAACCCGTAAGGTACAAAAGATTAATGGGATTCTACCGTCTTTTTCTCTTTATTAAAAATCGCATGCTCAATCTCCGTTGTCATGAGGGGAACTTATATCGTATCAAAGAAAATTCTTACTTTAGATCTTCTTGAGTGCATTCGGATACGAACTCTGGATGAAGACCTAATATCTAAAAAAGGAAGAGATCAACAAAGGTCATACTCCGAGGTCATCAAAGGTCATACTCCGAGAATCAATTTAAGGACTCTAAGATTTGGTATGAAGCAAGTAATATATACTGTGTTGGGAAAATATAAACCCCGGAAAATCAGTACTCTCCCCTATCGAAATACAAAAAGCTGGGAACACGCTTTCTTCAATGACATAAGATGGTATATTAAAGAGGGAGAACAAAAAAATGATTAGAATATCTACCTTGCCGAAATAAAAAAAAAAACAATGCTCTCTCTCTTTCTCTCTCTCTCTGACAGACAGACAGACAGATAGACAGACAGATGATAATACACAAATTCACGTATTTTATCAATGTAATGTTTTGACAGTTGGACTGTTTTCCCGTCTTAAAAAATAACAATAAATTAATAAACTAAAGAGCAAAGCATTGTGACCTCTAGATACCAAAGTATTCCATATTATACAATTCGACTTTCACGTTCTTGAAAATGATTTTACTTTTCTATTTAGGTTCAAACGATATACATTGAATAAATATTTTTCGGAAAAAAAGTTCAGAAGTCAAGGTCAGGCTATGTTAGTAGGTCGCAAGTACCGAATGAAAGCTCTAATAATGATTTTACACTTAAAATATCAAAGCCTTGTCCCTCGTGATAAAAAATATACAGCTCAGGTTAAAGTCTTTAAGAGAAAGTTAAAGGTCAAGATCGTGGGTCAAAGGTGATTTCATAAAATGTATTATTAGGTATACAATGTTTTAAATGTGACCCAATATGTATTTGTACCCCCCTGTAAGACACTGTAAAACGAATTTATCCCACCGATGGTATTTTAAATCACCTCAATGACGTCAACAGCGTAAAGCGTAAAGCGTAAAGCAGGATATATCAAAATAATATCATGTCAGTAACATAATACAACATGATATTTGGTTCTTCTCAGCCAATCAGATTGCAAGAAATTTGCCAGAGATGGGATAAAGTACCTTGTCAAAAGTCAGTCCTAACTGTGCACGCTTTAATACAAAATATACTTCTTTTTAGCTCACCAGAGCAAAGCTCAAGTGAGCTATTGTCATAGCGTGGCGTCCGTCGTCCGTCCGTCGTAATCTTTTCACATTTTCGACTTCTTCTCAAGAACCACTAAAGGTGATTTTATGAAACTTGGTAGGAATGAAGTACTCATGGTCCCCTACAAGTGTTGTTGTTTTTCGTCCGGATTTGTCAAAAGATGGCGCCACCACAGGCAAAAGTAGGTCACAGGGAGTACCCTCCTTTGACAAACTTCTTCT